>VBSM01001118.1:30132359-30150143 GCA_008086735.1 Cheirogaleus medius | reverse complement strand
GGAAGTACTTATTGTGCAATGGGGTGGAGGTGAGCAATGGTGTAGGGAAGTGGGCCAGGTCAGGCACACAGGGCCACCTGAAAGCGTGGGCTGTGGGTGGGGTGGGGACTCCTGTCAAATCGTTTTTTCATTCTTTCCAGTTTATCATTCTCTGCTTTAGATTTGGAGAGAATTTGGATGCCCCCTCCCACCTAAATCACTCCCATATGTGTTCAGGCCTTGTTATTCTCCCCCGTTGACTTCTGCCCAGTTGTCTCACTGGTCTCCCTGTCTCCTGTGTCTTGCCCTTCGAAATCTGTCTGCACCCTATCCTGCAAAATGACCTTTCTAAAAGAAAGCTTTGTGACACTGTTTTTCAAAATTACAAATGCACAGGATCTATAACCTGGCGGTTGCATGTGACACTTAACCCATAATAATAGTGGCTTAAACAAGGTAGAAACATTTCTCTCTCAGTGGTAGGCAGTCTAAGGCTGGCATCGTGCTCCACGGTTCGAGGATCTAAACTCAGAATTTCTATGCCATTACTCCACCCCCTTCAGTACATGGCTTCTACTTCATGGACCAATATGGCTGTTCAAACACCAGCCATCACATCTGCATCCCTAGATGGAGAGTCATTAGAAAAGTGAAAGGAGCCAAGAAGGGAGGAAGGTCCCCTTAAAAACTCTTTCTGGAAATCACATATGATCCTTTTGCTTTTATTTCATTGGCTAGAACTTGCTCACGTGGCTACACTAAGCTACAAGGGAGGCTGAGAAATATGGTCTGTATTCCAGGCACCATGTGTCCTGATGGAAATTGAAACTCTATGTCAAAGGAAAAAGTGGTACCTGGGGCCGGGCACGGTGGCTCACGCCTGTAATCCTAGCACTCTGGGAGGCTCAGGTGAGAGGATCTTTGAGCTCAGGAGTTTGAGACCAGCCTGAACAAAAGCGAGACCCCGTCTCTACTAAAAACAGAAAGAAATTAATTGGCCAACTAAAAATATAGAAAAAATTAGCCGGGCATGGTGGCGCATGCCTGTAGTCCCAGCTACTTGGGAGGCTGAGGCAGAAGGATCGCTTGAGCCCAAGAATTTGAGGTTGCTGTGAGTTAAGCTGATGCCACAGCACTCTAGCCTGGGCAACAGAGCGAGACGAGACTCTATCTCAAAGAAAAAAAAAAAAGTGGTACCTGGATATTGGGAGACAACCATCAATCTATGTCACACTCAGGAGTTCCACTTCTAGGAATGTGTCCTACAGGTCTGTTTACCCATGTGACATGTGACATATCTACAAGGTTATTCATTGCAGCATTGTTTGTGACAGCAAAAGACTGGAAACAACTTAAGTGTTCCTCACTAGGGGACTGATTATACAAATTATGGGACATCCATATCATGGAGCATTACACAGCCAGAAACATACACAAGGAAACTCTTAATGCACTTATATGAAATGCTATTTAAGATATTCCACTTTGGAAAACAGTTTGGCAGTTCCTTAAAAAGTTAAACATACAGCTCTCCAATGACCCAGCAATTTCATTCCTAGGTTATTGGCCAAAAGAAATAAAAATATATATCTTCACCAGGACATGTATGCAAATGTTCAAAACAGTTTAATGTGTAATAGAGAACAACTAGAAACAGCCCGATATCCATTAATCAGTGAATGGATAAACTGGTGATCCCTGCAGTCAAATTACCTTGCAGTATAAATATGCGAACCAATACACACAACCATGTGCATGAATTGCAAAACATGCTGAGCAAAAACAAGCAGGAACCAAAAAATAACATGTTGTAATGATGCCATTTATATGAAATTCTAGAACAGGTGAAACTAACTAATTTAGAGTAGTGACTGCCTCTGGGGTGGGGGATGGACTGAGAAGGGGCATGAAGAATTTCTTGGGATGCTGGGGATGTTCTGTACCATGATTGGGGTGTTGATTACACAGGTGCAATTCACTGCGTGTAAATTATACCTCAATATTTTAAAAAAGCGAGGTGCAGAACAGTGTGTGAATTATGGGATCACACACTCTTTAAAAAGAGAGGAAATTTGCTTGTATCTGCATTGACCCTCTAGAAGAAACTGGTCACAGTGGTTGCCTGTGGGAGGGAAACAGGGTGGCTGGGGCCTGGGGAAGAGGGACACTTTTTGCTCTATATCCTGTTATACCTGTTGAATCTTTTGTTGTTGTTGTTGTTGAGACAGAGTCTCACTCTGTTGCCCAGAGTAGAGTGCAGTGGCATCATCGTAGCTCGAGGCAACCTCAAACTCTTGGGCTAAATAGATCCTCCTGCCTCAGCCTCCCCAGTAGCTGGGACTATAGGCACGTACCACGATGCCCGGCTAATTTTTCTATTTTTAGTAGAGATAGGGTCTCACTCTTGTTCAGGCTGGTCTCCAACTCCTGAGCTCAAGCAATCCTCCTGCCTTGGCCTCCCAGAGTGCTAGGATTACAGGCGAGAGCCGCTGCGCCCAGCCACACCTGTTGAACCTTAAACCAGGTGAATATACTACCTAATTAAAAACTAAAAGTGAGAAGATCAGTTAGATACATATTTGACATTACCACGACCAAGCTGTAGATCCTCTACTGGCCCCTCATGGCAATATGGACAAAGTTCAGACTCTGAGCTGACCTGGCCTTATGTGGCCCTACACAGGCAGCATCCTTGCCAGCCACTTGTCCTTACCTGCAGACAGCTCGGCACCTGGCACTCTCTGGCCTGCCTGCATGCATACACAAGGTCCCTGAATCCTCAGCTTTGTCCCCTGGCTGAGTCGATCCCTCTGGACTCAGTGGACCCGCTGCACTTTTCCTTTCCCTCTTCCTCATCTGTCAGACCAACACGTATTTCCCCACGTCCACTATGAGCTGGACGCCAGAGTCAGTCCTGGGGATGCTTGGGAGCCACCTTTAGGGGGGACCTGCTTCCCTCTCTGCTCCCCTCCGGACAGCAGGTCCTCCTGCCCCTAGACTCTGCCAGAGTCCCCTCTTCCCACGCCCGGCTCTGGCCTGGGGCAGAAGCTTTGATAAAATGTGCTGTTTTTTCAAGTTAAGTGATGGCTGCAATAGAGAACACATCCCATGCCAAGAACTGATGGGGCCCTGCTTTCTTAGAAAATGTAGGGAAAATGCACTGTTTTGGGATGAATTGTGTCCACCAAAAAAGATATGTTCCAGCCTTAACCCTGGGAATGTGACCTTAACGGAAATACGGTCTACACAGATGTAGTCAAGTTAAAATGAGGTAATACTGGATTAGGGTGGGCTCTAAACGAGTATTTGGAGTCCTTATAAAAGGGAAATTTACACATAGACACATGGGGAGAACTCCACGTGGCTACGGAGGCAGAGACCGGAGCGATGCATGCACAAGCCAAGGAACACCAAGCGTTGCCGGCAACTTCCAACAGCTAGGAAGAAGCAAGGCAGCCTCCCCACCCAGGGCCTTCAGGGAGAGCATGGCCTTGCTGACACCTTGATTTTGGGCTTCTAGCCTCCAGAATTATGAGAAAATAAATTTCTCTTGTCTTAAACCACCCAGTTTGTTGTAATTTGTTACTATAGTCCTAGGAAACTAATATACAAACTAGGCCAGGCTCGGTGGCTCATGCCTGTAATCCTAGCACTCCGGGGGGCCAAGCTTGAAGGATCCCTTGAGGTCAGAAGTTCAAGACCAGCCCGAGCAAGAGTGAGACCTCGTCTCTACTAAAAGTAGAAAAAATCATCCGGGTGTCATGGCATGTACCTGCAGTAGTAGCTACTCGGAAGGCTGAGGCAGGAGGATCACTTGAACCCAGGAGTTTGAGGTTGCAATGAGCTATGATGATGTCATTGCACTCTAGCCAGGGTGACAGTGAGACTCTGTCCAAAAAAAAACCCAAAAATATACATTAAACCAATTAATACCTAAGACAATTCTAGGTAGTGACACGTGCTTTGGAAAAACAAAACAGGTGGACACGGCATGGGATAGGGAGCAATTGGGAACACATCGGCCAGAATGGCCAGGGCAGGCCGCTCGGAGGAGGTGGCATTTCAGCAGAGGAGAGGCCACCATGTTAGGCGCAGGCAGAGGGACTGGTGGGGGTGGGCGGCGCTTGGTGGCTTTGAAAGCTGCCGGATGCAGCTCTGACAACAGAGGACGCCTGGCTGGGGTTTTGGGGGAGGTCTCCAGGAGGGAACCAGGAAGGGACTGTCCTCTCTTTGCCTCTGTAGGTCTCAGAGCCTGCTGTGTGGCTGATGCAGGTCACCCCTCGCCTCGGCCGGCTGTCAGCTGATGAAGGAGGCCAGCCTCACAGCTGACACGATGCTCTCTAATTGTGATTAACTGCCGGGTCCTCTCCTGCTCGGGCCTGAGGCCGCGGGTGTGACAGCTGCAGAGTGAAGCAATGAGGCCAGGAAGGGGTTAATGGGCTGCCCCTCCATCTGAGCCCTTCAGACAATGAGCGGAGGTGGGGAGGTCTCTGGTGGGGGGGGCTGCGGCATCAGCTGGGATGAGTGAATGGAGGGGACAGGGGCCTTGTCCCCAGGGAGAGGGCGCGAGTGCTCTGTGGGGAAAGGGGTCAGACCCCCCCCATTATTTTCCTCTGTCCCCATCACCCTGTCCCCTCCCCCACCCAGCCAGGGCATCCCAGACAACTGCCCTCTTGGCTCTAAAGTGGGCAGCATCTTCAGCCTCACGGAATTCTGAAAACCAAAGGACCGCAGACTCGTGAAATGTCACCGCCGTGGGAGAGCTCATCTATTCCTGTCATTTTGAAACTTTTTTGCTTAATTATCAGCTGTGGAATCCTGAACTCACACCCTACCTCAGTTCTCTCTGAAATAATTAATAGTGCACTGATTACATTGGGCGCAGACTCTGCCCCATGCCTCCCCAGGCCTGCCAGCCGCAGCTGGGCACCTTGGGGGCATCATGCGCAGCTCTGTAGGTTTTGATGAGTGAGTTTTGTCACCACCACCGCGATTAACATATAGAATGTAACCGCCACCGTGAAAGGTTCCCTGATGCCCCTTTGGAGTCAGTGGCCTTCCGCCAATCCCTGCTGTAGTAGGTGGAATAAAGGCATCCAAAGACGTTGAGTCCTACCCCTGAATTTTGCAAATATTCCCTCATTTGGAAGAAGGATCTTTGCAGATGTAATTAAATTAAGAATCTTGATGAGGAGATTAGCCTGGATTATCCAGGTGGGCCCTAAATGCCATCTCAAGTGTCCTTACAAAACAGAGACGAGCACACACGAGAGGAGGCAATGCAACCACAGAGGCAGAGGTTGCAATGACGTGGCCACAAGCCAAGGAACGCCAGGAGCCACCAGGAGCTGGACGAAGCAAGGAATGGATTCTCCTCTAGAGCTTTCGGGGGGACGGTGGCCCTGCCGACACCTTGATGTCAGACTTCTGGCTTCAGAACTGTAAGAGAATAAATTTCTGTTGTTTTAAGCCACTGAGTTTGTGGCGCTTTGTGACAGTAGCCCTGGCAAACTAATATACCCAGCAACCATGCTCTGTTTTCTGTCTACAGTTTTGCCTTTGCAAGAACATGACATAGATGGAACCCTACAGCGTGTGGCTTTCTAGACTCTGGCCTCTTTCACGCAGCAAAGCGCATCTGAGATTCGCCCACGCTGTTGTGTGCATCCGAAGTCCGTGCCTTTCTGTTGCTGAGTAGGATTTCATTGTATGCACACACTGCAATTTGTCCACTCGCCAGCTGAAAGGCATTTGGGTCGCTTCCACATTTTGGCAATTATAAATCATGCTGCTGTGAACATGTGCGTACAGGTCTTTGTGTAGACACGAGGTGACATTTCTCTAGAGTAGAAACCTAGGAGTAGATTACTGAGTCGTATTTTAGGTATATTTATAACTTCAGAATGACTGTTTCCCAATGAAGCTGTACCGTTTTGCATTCTCTCCAGCATTTTGTATTGTCAGTTTTTAATAAACATTTAGCCATTTTTATAAGGATGCGATAATCGTAGGATTATTGTGCGGGCTAGATGAACATACACGTGTATATGAGAATAGCGCCCAGCATGCGGCCTGCCTTAGCAGTGTTAGCTCCTCCTGTTGCCATCACTGTGGGGAGGCCAGGACATAACCGGGGTGACAACTTAAATGCCAGGTGGGGCAGGCAGAGGCGGTGGGGAGCTGGCGAGCACATGCCTCGTCCTGAAGGTCAGGGTGCCCAGGAGACAGACCTGAGATGGACATCTGCACGCAGGTGGCTTTCCAGGGAGTGATCTTGGGATCTCGGGGGAGCGAGGGAGGTGGCCTCAGGCAGTTGTAATAGAGGCCTCAGACAGTCCTATCAGGAGCTCTGGAGCTGGGACAGCCCTTCAGACACGCTGCAGTGGGAGGCAGGGAGGTCAGGCCTCTGTACCCTGCAATGGCCAGTCTTTGGAGTAGCTTTGGAGGTTACCTTGGGCAAAGGAGCTCCCTTTGCCTGAGCCAGCTGCAGCCAACACTCTAGGGATGTCCCTTTGATCCAGGTGACAGCTGCCAGGTTGGAAAGCAGGCTTGAGAGGTCAGAGCTTTCATTTTTTCAAGAGAAGCTATAACTCTAGATTTTGATGTTAACTCTCCTTGTTTTGCAATGACACCACTTTAGCCCTGGCCACAGAGCAAGACTCTTGTCTCAAAAAAATAATAATAAAAAAATAAAATAATAATAATTAAAAAAAGAACGTCACTTCTGAGGCTAGGTCATAAAAGGCACTGCAGCCTTCATCTTGTCCACTCTCTTGGTCACTGGCTCTGGGGGAAGGCAGCCACCATGTGACAAGGGCACTCGAGCAGCCCGAGGACAGGAACTGAAGGTCCCGAACTCCTGATCCACAGAGATGGTTCGAGATACAAATGCTTACTGTCGACTTAAGCCACTAAGTTCTGGGTTAATTAGTTATGCAACATTTGATAACTAAGACCTTGATACAAAATGATCTCTATTATATTTTATTACATAGGACAACAACTTCTCTCATGCCTGCACATCGAATTCATCAAATCTTGTTAGCTTCTTCTTGAAAACATAGCCAGAATCCCAATACTTCCTCCCACTGCCAAAGCCACCACCTGGGGCCACAGCCACCCCCGTCTTCGCTCACCTGGACCATTGCCACAGCCTCTTCCGCGGTCACTGCTTCACTGCCGCCCCTTCTCCAGCCTGTCCTGCCTCAGCAGCTGGAGAGCTCCTGCCCCTCCCTGCACAGGTGAAGCTGCCATGGAACAGGTGACGCCCTGGCCTCTGGGAGGCTGCAGGGGTGAGGCTGTCCTGGGGAAGCAGGTGTGTTTAGCAGGAGAGGTCGCCACCAGGGAGTGGCTGCTGAGGTGGCCAGACAAGAGGGGTGTCAGGGCTGAAAGAGGGGTGTGCCTATGGCCCTGTTCACGTCATAGCACCCAGGGGATCACGTCCTCTATACAACTTGGAGGCTGGCTCTGAGTGAGCACGTGTGACGTGGGTGTGTGTCCGTCCGCACCTGTATGCCTGTTCCTGGCAGCCGGGAGAGTGGGGTGGTTTAGAGCAGACTCTGCAGTTAAAATCTTAGCTCACCCGCTCCGGCTGTGTGGCCTTGTGCAAGTTGCTTAACCTCTCAGTGCCTCCATTTCCTCCTCTGTAACATGAGACTAAAAATACCACTGATACCCACCTCATAGGGCTGTCATGAGGATCGAATGAGATAATTGGTGCAGAAGTGCATGGGACAGTATTGGCGCATGCAGGAATTACGTGGGGGTTGGCTGCTCCTATCATTATAGGCATAGATCAAATCCTGCCTCTGCCGTGGACTTGCTGTGTGACCTAGTGCAGGTCACTTCGCCTCTCTTGGCCCAGTTTCCTCACCTGTAAAACGCGGTTGTTTTGGCACTATGATGGCACTAGCTATAGGGCAATTGTGAGAATTCAAGATCATATATGAAAGGCCTCCTTCTGGGCAGGGTTGGTGCTTGGTTATGCAGATATGCGAGCCTCCGGATGTGTCTGCATACGTGGGGCACGGGCTACCACTCGCGTGGCCTGGACTCCTTCCTCTGCTCTGGATGCCCCAATCGGGGCGGGCAGCACCCCAGCTATCCATCCTTTGCGCGCACACCTTTAACCCATTTTTTTTCCTGCTTCTTGGGCTGCAGCGCCACCTGCTGTCCCAAGGTTACATTGCATCCAGCACCCACCCAGCCTGCATAGGCGAGACAGAAGGAAGGGAATATGCACTTTTGCGCCTGCTGTGTGCAGAATACTTACCTAAATACACACCAAGATACGTGTCATTACATCCGTTTTATACAGACTGAGGCGGAGGCTCAGGGAGGTCACACAGAGCCACCTGAGACGCTGGGGTTAGAATCCACAGCTCCCTTTCACCTCCATTCCAAACACCCCCTTAGGGTGGAGACTCAGTTCTAGTTCTGCTGGGGACCCTCGAGGACCCGCCCCGTCCTTCCGAGTAAGGAGCCAGGAGCTGAGGTAGAGGGTCCCTAGGAGAATGTGGGAGTTCTTTCCCACCTCCGGCCAGATCGTAGGAGAAAGAGCACGGGACACAAGGTCCCCAGGCCAGAGTCTAGCTTTGCCTCCCCTACCCCCAACCAGCAGCAGAACAACCTTTGGAAGCACTTGTCGTTTTGAAATATACTCACTGTGGGAGAGCATTTCATGTGGGCATTAGATTCTAATGCGAAGAGAAAACTATAAAAATCAAGACATTTTAAAAACACTCCTAAAAATCCTTTAAGTTGCCCATAAAGTACAATATGGGCAGTTTTCTAAATATGGTCTTTTGCAGTAATAAATACACTGACCATAAAGACAGGCAGTATATGGTAGTGATTACATATACTTGCAGACTATAATTTTAGGGTTCTGTTCTCTCTCAGAGGTGTGTGGGATTCTGAACAGTGGATCCGCACCCCCACATCTTGCTCACAGATGGGATCGTGTCCAGGCAGAATCGCCCACACTGTGTGCATCATTCTCCCCACCCCTCTCTTTTTGGGCACACACAGGTTGCATGAAGTTAGATAATAAAAACAGCTAACATTTATAGGGCATTTACTGTGTGTCAAGCACTGCTCTGAGCCATTTATTTATTTATTTTTATTTGAGACAGAGTCTCTCTCTGTCACCTGGGCTAGAGTGCAATGGTGTCATCACAGCTCACTGCAACTTCAAACTCCTGGGCTCAAGTGATCTTCCTGCCTCAGCCTCCTGAGTAGTTTGGACTACAGGTGCACACCACCACACCCAGCTAATTTTTCTATATTTAGTAGAGACAGAGTCTTGTTCTTTCTCAGGCTGATCTTGAACTCCTGACCTCAAGCAATCCTCCCGCCTCGGCCTCCCATAGTGCTAGGATTACAGGCATGTGCCACCTTGTCCAGCTCCTTTATTTGTATTAATTCCTATAATCAATGCCACGAGATAGATAGTATTATCTCTCCTCTTTACAGATGAGGAAACTGAGGCACTGAAAGGTTAAGTAGCCCAAGGTCACACAGCCAGTGAGTGGTAGAGCCTGAACTTGAAGCCAGGGAGCCTGGGACCACAACCCACTCTTAACCAGCATGGTACCCACCTGAATGGAGGCTCCATGCAGCCATGTGTGCATGTTTCTGTATCTGTTGTCAGCCGACAAGCTCTGTTGGGCAGACTAGACCCTGGTCTGGGTCATCTTTGTATCCCTAGTTCTGTTCCTTTCCTTCCAGGACCCGACTCAGAGTATAATATGCACAGTAACTGTTGTACACATGCCCGTGTCTCACTGGGCCTCAGCTTCTTTACCTGTAAGACCACAATCATAGTCAGTTCTTCAGATTGCTGGAGGCCTCAAGGAGCCACACTGCTGGAGTTCGTATTTCAGCTCTGTCACCTTGAACTGTGACCTTCGCTCATCTGTGCCTCCCCTCCCCCCTCTATAGAAAGGAAAAGATAACAACATCTGCCTCTCAGGGTGCAGGAGGATTGGTTGAGATAATCCACATCAAGTGCACAGAGCAGGGCCTGGCACAGGCTTGTGGAAGTTTTTAAAACTGGCTGTAACTCCTAGCTCTCCTCCCATCATGTCTGCTCCCTTTGAGTCCGGCAGCAGTGGGTGCTCCGTGATTCTAGAGGCTGGGTTTTAACGAGGTATGCAGGGGATTCACTTCCAGAATGGCAGGAACCCTGCAGACCAGCTTCCCAGTGAAAACAGTTGGTGATTATTACTAAAAAAACAATCATTTAAAGTCTCTGGAATTGTCCTAAAGGCATACAGCAAATGAAGAAACATTTATTCCAGAAAATCTACTAAATCTAGATAAGACAGTGAGTCTGTGGAACTTGAGACACAATCTACTCTTTCTCTCCTCCATTTCATTAATGTAATGGAAACTCCACTCCAAGCAGCCATGGCCAAGAAGATGGGAGTCCTTGTCCCCCAGCTCCTAGTCACGGAGTACACCATCTCCCTGGGAGCCAGCGTTTGTCATCCTTCCCCAGCCACATGCTGCAGAGGCTAAACTCCAGGCAGGCGTAGCTGAGAGATTGAGGGCTTCCTTCCTCTACTCAGTCCCCATTCATAGGGCAGTGGCTACCTCAAGTGGAGCAGGCTGAGAACATTTAGACCCTGATTGCTTTTTCATCAGCTCACCTTTTAGGGCAGAAGTTCCACGCCTAGAGATACAAGCTGAGAAAACAAGAGACTACTGCCCCCACCCACAGCCCTGCTCATAAAACAAAGGTATTACTCTGGGAGAAGTGGGCCATTGTCCCCACCCCCAGCTTCAGAGCAATGTCCCAGAGGTTTTTCCCAAGAGAGAGGCAGGTCTTAACAGCACAGATCTCTGAAGTTGTCCCCAAAGGAACTGATTTTACTTAGAACAGAGTGTAGGGAAATTCAAACCAAAGGGTGCTTTCAGGAGCAATGGAGATTTTAGTAGCAATCAGGGTCCAAAGTTGCTACAATACATCATCTAAAATGGTCATTTTCCAAAAAAGAATTTCAAGAGCTGTAAACAAACAGGAAAGTATGACCCATATGCAGGAAAAAGGCAGTCAACAGAAACTGCCTGTGGGAGTGCTCAGATGTCAGACTTATACAGATTTCAAAGCAGCCATTATAAATATGTTCAAAGAAATAATGGAAGTCATGCTTAAAGAAAAAAGAAAGTTATGATGACTATGTCTCATGAATATCAATAAGAAGATATTATAAAAAAGAACTGAATGGAAATTTGGGAGTTGAAAAGTGCAATAACTAAAATGAAAAATTCACTAGAGGGAATTGACAATAGATTTGAGCTGGCAGAAGGAAGATTTAGTGAATTTGAAGGTGGACAAATAGAGATTTTACAGAAAAATATGCAGAAAAATGAGCAGAGCCTTGGAGAAATGTGGGAGACAATTATGTGCACCGACATATGCATAATAATATGTGTAATGGAAGGAGAGGAAAGAGAGAAAGGAACAAACAAAAAAAGGTGAAATTAATTGTTGAAGCTTTTGCAAATTTGACAAAAAACATTAATATACACATTTGAGAAGCTCAATGAACTCCAAGTGGGATACATGCAAAGTGGTCCACAATAAGACACATCAAGGAAAAATGTTGAAACCCAAAGATGAGAAAATCTTGAAAGCAGCAAGAGAAAGATAACTCATCACATGTAAGGGAACACCAAGTAAGATTAACAGCTGACTTTACATTAGAAACAATGAAGCCATAAGGCAGTGGGACAACATATTCAAGGTGCTTAAACAAAAACTACCAACCAAGAATCTCATATCCAGCAAAATTATTTTTCAAAAGTGAAGGTGAAACAAAGACAATCCCAGATAAATAAAAACTGAGAATTTGTTGTTAGCAAACTTACCTTACAAGAAACACTAAAGGAAGTTCTTCAGACAATAAATCGAATCCACACACCAAAAAACCCAGAGAGCTCTGGTAAAGGCAGTTATACAGTAATGAAAGGCAGTATAAATGCATGTTTATTTTCCTTCTCTTAATTGATGTTTAAAAGCAATCTGTATATAATTATATTGTGGGGACCATGACACATAGAAATGTAACATCTTTGACAATAACAGCACACAGGAGGTGCGTGGGAGCAAAACTGCATTGGAGTAAGAGAGTGAGACAAAATGGGAACTGAAATCCACAGGGACAAATGAAGAGAACCAGAAATGATAAATAAGAAAGTTAATAAAATAAAATTTTAACCAGCTCCATAAGCAAGAAAACATTTTTTATAGGTCTTTCTTTCTTTTTTTTTTTTTTGTAGTTTTCTTATGTTTCAAGTTCCCAGGTCAGTAAGATTTGCTGACCAGAACTTTGTAATTTTCTGTTGCACTGATGCATTCCCTTTTGAGTTTCTTTACCAAAAACAGCAGAGCCTCCTTGCAGCCATGAGATAACTACAAAGCCTTATACCACCTGTTTGTCCAGAGAAGACAAGATAAGTGATACTCCACCACAGATTGTGCCCAAGGACCCATTGAGCCTGTGCACAAGGCTGAAAGAAAGACCAGTATTAACCCCTATCTCATTATAATTCAAAAATCCCCACCCTGGGAGGGACTTATCAACCATTTTTTGATCATGTGATGTATATACTAGCATGATTTCTCACTGCATTTGCGTGCCCTGCACTCCACCCCAAACGTGTAATGATGCTCACTCCCTCATTCATTATTCATTTCTTCTCCAGAAAACCCCTGACCCTGTTGATAGGGGAGGCAGATGTGAGGCAGTCCGTACCTTCCTCCTCCCAGTAGACGTGCCTCCTGCAATACATCCTTTCTTTCTTAACAATCCTCGTTGTCTCAGTAATTGGCTTACTGTGTAGCGAGCAACAGTGAACCTCCCTTGTGGGTTCGTTAACAAAATCTGTTAACATATACTTGTTCTCCTTTCTCCTCTCAGCTTCTTTACAAGACATAAAACTATATAAAGTAATAATTATAACGATGTATTATTGGGTTTGTAACATATGTAGATGTAATATATATAACCAGAATGGTGCAAAATAGAAGAGGGAATTGAGCTGTATAGAAGTCACATTTCTATATCTCACTGGAATTAAGTTAGTATAAATTCAAAGTTGATTCTGATAAGATCTACATGGTAAGCCTAGAGCAGTCATTAAAACAGAACAGTGAAAAGCGATTAAAGCAATTTCATGTTACACTAGAAAGTATTCATTTAGTGTAAAAGATGTAAAGGAAGAACAGAAGAACAAAAAAGACATGAGACATAAAGAAAAAAATAAAATGGCAGACATAAATCCAACTCTATCGATAATAGCATTACATGTGAATTGATGTAGTCAAAAGGCAGATATTTTCTGACTAAATAAAAGTCCAAGTTCCAACTATATACCATCTACAGAAAACAAACTCTGGTTAAAAGATACAAATAGGTTGAGAGTTAAATAATGGAAAGCGATATATCATGTAAACAGCCACTAGAAGAAAGTTTGATTGACTATATTGTCAGAAAAAATAGGCTTTAAAACAAAATATGTTACAAGAGATAAAGAGGGACATTTTATAATGATAAAAGGGTCAATCCATTAGGAAGGCATAAAAAAAATAGACAGATATGCATCTAACAACCAAGCCCAGAACTATATGAAGAAAAACAGGATTGGAGGGAGAAATAGACACTTCAACAATAATAGAGACTTCAGTACCTCACTTTCAATAATGGATAGAACAACTAAGATAAAAAAAAGCAATAGAGGACTTGAACAACACTAAAAACCAACACACCTTAAAAGTCATATATAGAACATGCCACCAAAAACAGCAGAATACACGTTCTTCTCAAGAGTACATGGAAAATTTTCTAGGATAGATTGTATGTTAGGCACAAAACAAATATCGATACATTTTAAAAGACTGAAATCATACAAAGTATCTTCTCTGGCTACAATGGAATGAAACTAGAAATCAATAGAAGAAAGCCAGGAAAATTCACAAATATGTGGAAATTAAAAACATTCTTAAACAGCAAATGGGTTAAACAAGAAATCAAAAGGGAAATTAGAAAACATTTTGAGAGAATGAAAATGGAAACGCAACATACCAAAACTTACGGGATGCAAGGAAAAAAGCTGAGGGAAATTTGTAGCTATAACCAACTGCATTAAAAAAAGAGAAAGGTCTCAAATCAACAATTTGACTCTACACCTTAAATGACTAGGGAACAAAGAACAAGTAAACCCAAAGCTAGCAGAAGGAAGAAAATAATAGAGATTGGAGTGGAGATAAGTGAAATAGAGTATAGAAAACAGTAGAGGAAAAAAAATCAATGAAACAAAAACATTGATCAACAGCATTGACAAACCATTAGCTAGATTGACTAAGAAAAAGAGAGAAGATTCAAATTACTAAAATTAGAAATGAAAGTGAGGACATTACTACTGACCTTACAGAAATAAAAAGAATTATAAGAAAATACTTTAATCAGATTGTATACTAGAAAATTGGATAGCCTAGATGAAGTGGACAAGTTCCTAGACACACACACACAACATAACAAAACTGAATCATGAAGAAATAGGAAATTTGAACAGACCTATAACCAGTAAAGAGAGTGAATCAGTGATCCAAAGCCATCCAACAAAGTGAAGCCCTGGACAGGGCACTGGTACATTCTAGCAAACATTTAAAGAAGAACTAACACCAATCCTTCTCAAACTCTTCCAAAAAAATTTAAGAGGCGGGTCAGCTGGGCTGGGTGGTCTAACATGGCCTCTCACACATCTGGCAGTTGGTGCTGATTGTTGGCAGGATGTCTGTGTTCTCCTTTACGTGGTCACACTTCCTTTATTGGGTCAAACATCCTCCCTTATATAGAGATTCAAAGGTCCAAGGTCCAAGACTGAAGCTGCAAGGCCTCTTGAGGCCTAGGCTCTGAAAACCGCATGAGGTCACTTCTGCTGCATGTTATTGGTCAAAGCAAGTCACGTGGCTCACTCAGGTTCAAGTCGGTGGAGAACAGACTTGGCCGTGGATGGGAGGAATAGCATAGTTACATTGCAAAGGGGCGTGGACAAGGGATGGGAGGAATGTGTGGCCATTGCCCCAGAAGATATTTGTGCTTTACAAGGTCCACATGTTCACCAACTTTAAGAAGTTAGTGGAAGGATTCCACATGAAAACTTAGCCAGAGGATGTCATGCTGGGTGTTGAAAAGCTGTAAGCTTCTAGAAAACTTTGAGGACAGCTGTCTAAGCATTACCTCGTGTCACCCTGTTGTGATGCTTAGATTAGTTGATTCACGGGAGGCACTTAGAAAAGTGCCTGGTGTGCTGTAAACTTATGACACAGTTTAGTTGCCATTGTCTTTTATAGATCAAACGTTGTTACTTTTGCTAACAAAGAGACGGAGACTCAGAGATAAACAGTAAGTTGCCTGAGGGTTATGTAGCAAGTCAGCAGGGGAGCCGGATTGGAACTCACATTTGTTAGACTCCAAAGCCTCACGTGAGTAGAGAGAGGCAGGTGTGAGGACGCTTGTCACTGCAGTGTGTCCGGTAGCCGAACGTCAGAGACAGGGCACATGTCCATCAACAGGGGCCGTGCAGCAAACCAGCATGGCCAGCCAGGGAGTGCGTGGTGCTGGTTACAAGAAATGAGGTCACGCTACGCATAGGACATGGGACCATCTCCAAGACATTCTGTTCAGTAAAAAGAACATCTGAAAAAAAAAATTCTGTAACCTACAGAAAACACAGCCAAATATTCCAAAAAACCGAAGTCCAAGTGCATGTGTATGTGACCTCTGGAGGCTCATCTGCAGCAAATGTAGGTGAATTAAACAATAGGATCTATTTATAGAACCCTTCTTTTCTTACTTTTCTTTATTTTTGTTGAACTTTGAAATAACGTATGTTCAAAGAAAAATTCAGAGTACAACAAAGTGTCAAGGAATAAAAAACCACCTGAAATCCCTCTCCTCTCCTGGAACTAACTAGGCTAACATTTTGGTATGTATCTTTCCAGTCCACGTTGTGTGTGACTGAGTATACATAAGCATACGTATCATTCTCAACCCATGGCTTCCTCCTCATGATCCAATAAAGCTGCTCCAGATCCAGCCATTACATCTGTATTCCTGCCAGCAGGAGGGGGAAATGGGAAATGAAGGGTCTGCTCCTTTCTTCTAAATACACGATCCAAAATTTGCACACATTATTCTTGATCATATCCCATTTGTCTAAACATAGTCACATGGCCACTCCTAGCCACAAGGAAGCCTGGGAAGTGTGGTCTTTACTCTGGGCTGCATGGTGCCAGTGCAGGGATTCCATGACTACGAAACAAACAAGAGAATGGACATGGTAGCAACTAGCAGTACTATTTGTTGCTCACCCTTATTGTCTCAATGATACTAGCTTTCCCCATCAAAAGGGAAAGCTCTGTGTCTTGCACTCTGCGAGAGGACACTGGCCCCGGCCAAGTCACAAGTTATAATAGAGCAGCCCTTCTTTCTTAAGGCACGCCCAGCCGCCAGCTGCCCAGCCAGCAGTTTCCAAATGAAAGGCACAGTCCCAAGTGCCACCGGTATTTGCCAACCACAGCACGTCCCCAGATTCCACTCCTATGAACATCATGAAGAGAATCAGGAAAGGCCATCCCATTATAAAACCAGAACCGCAGAACAAAGTGCATGACAAAACTTCTCTGGCAATTTTCAGATCCTCCGCTAGTCACGCTAAAAGTGATCCCCATCAGTCTGTGTGTGTCATCACATCCTGTCTAGAAGTGCACTTAATTTCTCCGCCCTTTTATTCACTTCCAAAGGGGTTTGTGTGTGTATGTGGGGGGGGGGGTGATGGATGAGGGGCCATGGGAGTGGATTTCAACTTTCCAAGGTCAAACCAGAAGGTGACGATCCAGGGAGGAGCTTTATTTCCCCGTGACTCAGTTTCTCCATCTGAAGCCAATGCTTGCTTTGAATCAAGGTTTTCTTGATCAAGTCACATGCTTTGAGGCTCATGTTTCTGACACAGAAAGAACGTGTGATGCAGAGCTTAGGCGGCCTGGGTCCAAGTCTTGGTTCTGCCATTCACTGGCTGTGTGACCTCTGGCAAGATACTTAACATCTCTGTGCCTCGGTTTCTTTATTTGCAAAACAGGACTGATAATAACAGGAAGTATTTTGTAGGGCTTCTTTGAGAATTAAATAAGTAAAGCGTCAGAAAGAGCCCAGGGCATGGGGAGGTGCTCCGCAGATGACAGCAGGAATGATGACCTCATGCCCTGGCATATGGCCAACCAGGAAGGGCGGCAGTGGGAAGGCTCTTTGAAGCCATGAAGTTGAGGGTCGCTGGGGTGGGCCTCAGTGGGGATGCACAGGGCAGATGCTTGGCCAGTCCGCTCCTGCACCACCTCGAGGAAATGTAATACTCACCAATTCTCTTTCAGATGACATTAGGGGGCTGTCCTCAAAACAGTCCTGGTCTATTTGACATTTCCAAGATCCTGAGGCCACTTTCCTCCAGGACAAATCTGAAGTGTGGACAAATCTCAGTATTTATGCCAACAGCTCATTAGAAAGAACCCCGGATTCAGCCAACTAGAGTGGCCTTTGTGTCCCGACTTCACAAACCCCTTTTGGGGGTGACTCTGGCTAGATCAATCCCCCATCGGGACCTCTGTTTCCACACGTGCAGTGTGATGTTGGACTCCTGGGGCTGTTTTGAGTCTGTCATGATGCACGTGAACACACCTTACAGGCTTATGGGATGTCAGAACTAGGTTGTATCAGTTTTCTATCGCTGCTGCCAAGAACG
>VBSM01001118.1:30084161-30132349 GCA_008086735.1 Cheirogaleus medius | reverse complement strand
GTAGAGACAAGGTGTCATTACCCAGGCTGGCTTTCAATTCCCAGGCTCCAGTGAGCCTCCCGTCTCAGCCTCCTGAGTGGATCAGTAGCTTTAAAACAATGCACATTTATGGTTCCACAGTTCTGTTGGTTGGAAGTCAGAGCCAGGTCTCATGAGGCTGAAATCAGGGCGTTGGCAGGGCTGCGCTCCTTCCCGGAGGCTCTGGGAGAGGATCTGCTTCCCAGCTACTCAGGCTGTTGGCAGAATCCGGCGCCTTGCTGTTGTGGGCTGAGATTCCCTGCTTCCTTGCTGGCTGTCAGCTGGGGCTGCCCTCAGTGCCCACGGGCTCCTGCTCCGTCCCAGAGCCAGCAATGACAAGCTAGGGTGGCAAATCCTTCTCACTTTGGAGTCTCCCTGACTTCTGCGGCTTCTCTCCTCCACCGATTCTCTTGCAATTCTCTGCTTTTAAGGGCTCATGGGATTTGATTGGGCCCACTCAGATGTTCCGAAATAATCTCCTTATTTTAAGGTCTGTAACCTTCATTCCACCTGCAAAGTCTTTTTTGCCATGTAGAGCAATGTATTTACAGGTTCCAGGAAGGAGGGCATCTACATCTTTGGGAGCTCTTCTGCCTACTGCTAATATTTGTTGAGCCCTTCTCAGGGTGAGGCAGTGTGCTGAGCCCCTGGGCGAGGGAGTGGGTCAGGGAGAGGGGAGGGGGAGGGGCTACAGGGCGAATAATTCAGACTCCCTCATGGAGCTCGGAGACTTGAAGATCGGGGCCACCGCTAGCATCCTACCCCCATTTGCAGGGCCTGGCACACACACGCAGACCTAGGCACAGGCCACGTGTCTAAAGTGTTAAAAGGGGTGAGCCAGTCAAGCCACGCCCACTGGGAGCGGTGTGCCCCAAGGCAGGGAAGGACAGGGCAGGGCAGAAACTGGGCCTGGGTCCAGGATTCCTGAGCCGAGGCTGGACCTGCCCAAGCCTCGGACAGGACTGACTGGGTCAAGCTCCCCAAGGTGCAGAAAAGGAAAGAGACATTGCCCCTTCCCTTTTCTTGGAGTAAATACTTCAGAAAATTTGCAAATTCTCTGTCCCTTTAAGATGTGCCTTTTTAAAAGTGAAATGAGCCTCTTGCCAGTTTTATAACCCAGAGATGTTTTCCTAAGGACCTGTGAGCCAACTGTTGGAAGGTAAATTTCAAGGAAGATAGCACCCTTATCACCCAGCCTCTGTGGGAGAGGAGGAGCCTAACTTCGGTGCATGGCCCCAAGTTGCAAAACCATCACCTATCCTAAAGATGCGCGTTTATGTCTCCTTTGGGAAAAGACAATCAACTAACAGATGGCCGCTCCAATTACCCGAGAAATTCAAGATGAACTATATGACAAACGGTGCTGTCCGGTCATTTTACTTGAGGACTAGTTATTGTTTGAGAGCATGTGTGCAATAAGTTGTACCTGCCTGGCCGTCCAAAAGGAAGAAATGTCTTTCTGCCTTTGCAACCTCTCTCCTTCACTGCCTGCGATGCACGCTGCAGTCTGGCCTAATGCTTGTTCCATAATAAGACTGTTTCCTTTCTCTTCGACTTTCGTGGAAAGGTTTTCTGGATTAACAGGACACTTTAATTTTGTTCCCAACACTTTCAAATGTCTTTCTGCTCAGGGCTGGCTTAGATAAATGGGCCCCTCCACACAATGAATCCTATGCAGCCGTGACAAAGAACGAGGAAGTCCTCTCTATTTTCATTGCTGAATGAAAAGTGCAAGGTGCAAAATAGCTTACTATTTTTTTGTAAAAAGAGGTCTGAGAAGAAGATCATATATTTGTATTTGCTTATATTTGCATAATCTCTGGAAGGGTAAACAAGGAACCAATAGAAATGCTTGTGAGTGTGTTTTAAGAGGAGCTGGGCAGATGGAGGAGAGGAGAGGGATGAAGCCTTTTCTCTGTATATCATTTTATGTTTTCTGAGTTTTGAGACATATGACTATATCACCTATTCAGAATAAATTGAAATGGGAGGGGGAGGGTTGTGGTGGTGGCGAGCAAGCAAAACCTCTAAACGGAAGTCCCAGGACCCAACATTCTCTACCCACTTGATTTTGTTCTTTTCTTTTCTTTTTTGAGACAGAGTCTTACTCTGTTGCCCGGGCTAGAGTGCCGTGGCATCAGCCTAGCTCACAGCAACCTCAAACTCCTGGGCTCAAGCGATCCTCCTGCCTCAGCCTTCCAAGTAGCTGGGACTACAGGCATGTATCACTATGCCCGGCTAATTTTTTTCTATATATTTTTAGTTGTTCAGCTCATTTCTTTCTATTTTTAGTAGAGATGGGGTCTCGCTCTTGCTTAGGCTGGTCTCAAACTCCTGAGCTCAAACGATCCTCCCGCTTTGGCCTCCCAGAGTGCTAGGATTACAGGCGTGAGCCACTGCGCCCGGACAATTTTGTTCATTTCTGAGCTCAGCCTGGACCTTAGAATCGACTGAAAACTGATTATGTTGACGCATTTTTTGGGTTCGCATTGGACTTCTCCATTGAAGGTTGATCTGTATAAAAGCAGGGAATGTCTTTATTTCAAAAAAAGAAAGACAAAAAGTAAAAGAAAATAACTATCATCGCTTTCCCCTCCAGTCGAGGAAACTGCATCCACGGGTCCTCAGTGTCCGGTCCTCGGCCTGGCAGGGGGGTTCACTGTTAGGAGTTGGGGCTGGCTCCCTCCAGTCAGCTCTGCCTCCCAGGGGGCACTTACCCTCCAAGGAGTAGGGCTTCAAGTCCCAGGAAGGATGACAGGAAGGTGTGTGTGTGGGGGGTACAATGTCCTTCCGTACGGGGAATTAGAAAGCCAAGATGCCCAAAATTCTACCATTAGCCATCTGTCTTGTAGGAGCTCCTCCGTGAGGATACGGGAAAAGGGAGAGAGGGCAGTGGCCCTCTCTTGACCCCTCTGGCCACTTCTAGGTTGTGTTCATTGCCATTCCTGTTCTTACTGTGGGGCGTCAGATCAGGAAGCACCCAGGAGGGCTTGACACATGCTGGGTGCTTCACCCTTTTATCCTCAGGCCAAACCTATGAGGTAGGTGCTCTTTCTTATAATCCCCATTTTATGGATGAGAAAACACAAGCACAGAGAAGTCAAGTGACCTCCCTGAGGCCACACAGCTTGCAAGGGACAGCTCACCCTCCCAGCTGTTTGCCTTCTAACATCCTCGGTGGGCTCCAGCTAGGTGCTGTAAATCAGTTCTCTCTCAAGAGTCAAAAGAAAGAAGATCTGAAGCGGTGGAGACACAGGGAGTGTGATACAGAGTTTTCCAGGTCCCATGGGAAGCCTGTGACATTCCCCACCATCCCTAATGGGTGCTCAGCTTTCCTGGTTCAAGTGCTCAGGCTCTGCCTTCCTGCTCTCACCACTTGCTCCGTGCCCTTGGGCACACCCCTTGCTTCTCTGGGTCCCAGTTTCCAGGACCAGGTGCCGGGCAGGGTCGGTGTCCGGCCTAGGCGGGGCAGTGCACGTTGCAGAAGTCAGCAGACACGAAGAGGCGCAGCACGTTGACCAGCGGGAACATGAGCACCGCGCCGAGCAGCGAGCCCAGCTGCACCGCCGCCCCGCACCACAAGAGGGCGCTGCGGCTGCAGTCGCGCAGGATCACGCCCAACATCACCTTGACGTAGCTCAGACAGCCGGTGAACAGCACCCACGAGGCCACCTGCGGGGCCGGGCGGGAAGAGAGGCAGGGTGGCGGGGGCGAAGAGCCCTCACAGGGTGACCTGAAGGGCTTAGGGAAACCCATGGGCAAGGAGAGCCTTTGGAGGTGATCCTGCCGGGCTAAGGAGTGGGGGGGGGGGTCCCATGAGTTGACCTTTTTCACCCCCAGGGGCAAGGGAAAACCCAGAGGCTTTTCTGGCCTCCGTGATCAAGTCAAGGGCATCTGAGACAAGGCCACTGCTGCGGTACACGTGGTGGGAAGTGTGGCTGAACCAGTCACCTCAACTCCCTAAGCCTCCCAAATGAGAAGTGCCCCTTCCCCCTGGGGCTTCCTGGGAGAGACCACAGAGACCCTGGCCCGTAGAAAGGGCTGTACCTGGCGTCTCCCCAGGCCGTGGCTAGCAGGTGAGAGGCGGGGGAAGGGGAGCAGCCCAAGGTGGGATACTTACGATGAGGACATCCCCACTCCAGTGGTCCTGCAGCAGGGGGCAGGGGCTCTTCACGGCCATGGCCATATTGTAGGCCCCAAAGCTGGTCCCGAGCACTGTGAGGACCCCCAGGAATGGCAGAGACCTAGAGTGGAGATGCAGGAAACGGGAGGTGAGTGGAGGAGGTGAGAAGCCTGACCTCCGCCCCCCACCCCTGGGGCCTTGTGGAACGCCAACGTCTGCAGGTCAGGGTGGACTCCAGGCTACTTGGCTCAAATGGGTCAGTGAGGCTCCTGAGGGGCAGGGATGGCCTGAGTCACCCGAACATTAATGGCAGGGCCCCGTATCCAGCAAGAGAAACAGAATGGACTCTGGCACCCGATGGTCCTGGTTCAAATTCCAGTTCCACTGTTTAAGCTGTGAGACTGGTTCCTGAGCCTTCAGCATGGGAGGGCTGTGGCGACCCACAGGAGCAGAGTACACGGCTCTGCTCTGTGGGCCCCACCTGGCATGTTATCTGCTGTCATTAGCTCCTGCAACGTGTCCAACCTCAGCCAGGAAGCCAGGCTGATGACAGGGCAGCTTTGATTTTGGCACTGGCACTTCAAGGTGTGCTGTGTGACCTCAGGTGGCTCCCCGTCTGGCCTCAGCGATGCCAATCTGCAACATGAGGTGGCATGATCCCTAGGGGCCCAGGCAGCTGGGTCGTTGCTGCGATAGCATCACTCTGCAGGTGGCCTTCCATGCAGACCCTAGGTCTGACAACTGAGGACACTGTTCTTCCTGTTAGGTCCTTGTCCCTGGGGTTCCACCGTCCAGTCCCCAGAGCACCAAGACTGGTCTATGCCCTGGGCAAGAATGGAGGGGGTCTACCACTGCCCTAAGGACTCTTTCTGCTCCAAGATTCTTGGATTCCATGACTCTCAGATTCTGTGCTTCCAATCTTTGGGGTTTCTCAGATTCTGCAGGTCTGGGCCTCTGGTCCTGCTTCCCCCAATTCCTCCATCCTCTCCCCATGGTTTTAGGCCCCAGGGGAGAAAATCCAACCTCCTGGCAACCTCCATTTTCTGTCTAGCTCTCCTGTCCTCACTCTGCTCCTTCCTGGGCCGGGTGGTGGCTGTGAGCAGGTCTGGGAGGCAGCGGGGCAGGCAGGCCAGGGGTGGACGGGAGGCTGTGGGACCTAAAATGTCAAGGTCCTAAGACAGTGTTTCTCCTGCAGGGGTCAGAACCACCTGGGTTGCTTAATAAAAATTGAAATCTCTGTTCCCAATCCAAGCTGGCTCCATCTGCATCTTATCAGCTTGCCCAGCCATTCTTCTAGAACTGCCGTGGCTCTAAGGGAATCAGCTGCAGGCCGGGGGCAGGGCTGAAATCCTGGGAATTGGACCAGGTCAAGCCCTTTCTCCAAGCCTCAGGGTTTCCACTTGTAAATGGGAACCTCAGTAGCCACCTGCCCCTCTTCACTGCCCGATGGCAGTGACAGGTGACACTTAGGCCGGACCTGCCGTGTGCCAGGCATTGCTCCAAGAGCTTTCCAGAATTGGCTCATCTCATGCCCCAGCAGTCAGTCCTAGGAGGTAGACCTGTCATTACCCCCATTTTCCAGATAAATGTCTCTGAAGCACAGAGAGGTGAAGTAACCTGTCCAATATCACACAGCTGGTGCAAGCGGCAGGGCTGGGATTTGGATCTGGAAACTTGAGCTCCAGAAACCATCTTCTTAACCACTATATACACAGCCCGGTACGCAGGGTTTGGAATTCTGGATTCTGGAATGAATTGCTCCCCCAAACAGGCTTCCCCAGGGCCAGATGGGGGCAGACCTGTTAGGCAGGAACATGGAGAGGAAGGAGGCGAGAGGGTTGGCCATGGAGCTGAGTGCGGCGGCCAGGTGGTAGGCGACGGGCCCGTAGGACAGGCAGGAGTAGGTCTGCACGGAGGGCAGCACGCCGTTGGTGAGCGCGTTCACAAAGGCCACCAGCGTGTAGACGAGGGCCAGGCGAGCCGGGGGGTGGGGGGCCGCCTTCTCCTTTCTGTGCTCCTGGCCCTGGCTGCGGTCCGGGGGGCCCAAGTCCTTCTCTTCCCGTGGCCGGATGGAGGGGAGGGCGATCTGGGAGTTGATGAGGTCCTCCACGGAGGTGTCCCAGCACCTGCGCTGGCGCTGGAGGAGAAAGAACGCGACCAAGCAGCTGGCCATCATGCAGGACAGCAGGAGGAAGAAGACCAGGGGCGAGAAGTGCGCCGGGAGGTAGCGGCTCTCCAGCCGCGCTGCGGGGGTGGCCGTCCTGGGGAGGGCTGGCGCCAGGGTGCTGAGAACTCCCTGCGGAAGGACAAAGGGGCAGTCAGATCCCTGAAGGGAGTTGGAATGCAGGAACAGCGACACTAATGACTATGATGATATGTAATGCATATTATATCTTATCGTTAATTGATAATTGACGAATAAATGAAAAAGGTAGCAAAAATAATTGCTCGCACATATCGCCCAGGGAGCACCAGAGTCTTGCACCTATCAGCCCTGTGTGGCTCCTGCCAGCCCTGTGCACTGGGGACCATGATTCCCCATTCTACAGGGAACTGAGGCGTCAGAATGGTTTGTCACTTACCTGAGGGTCGTGGGGAGAACGTGGCAAAGCCAGTCCACCTGGTGCTTTCTGACTCGGAGGCTGGTATGGTTTGGGTGTTTGTCTTCTTTAAATCTCATGTTGAAATGTGATCCCCAGTGTTGGAGGTGGGGCCTGGTGGGAGGCTTTTGGATCATGGGGGCAGATCTCTCATGCATGGCTTGGTGTCCTCCCCAAGGTAATGAATGAGTCCTTGTTTTATTAGTTCACTCAAAGCATGGCCCCTCCCCCACCCCCTCCCGCTGTGTGACACGCCTGCTCCCCTTGGTCCTTCGCCTCAGATGGAAGCTCCAGAAGCAGATGCCTGCACCGTGCTTCCTGTACAGCCTGCAGAACCGTGAGCCAAATAAACCTCTTTTCTTTGTAAATAACCCAGCTCAGGTATTCTTTTATAGCAATGCAACGTGGACTAACACCAGTGCTATACCTTTTACCACTTTGCCGCCCCGTGGAGGTGGCAACCACAAACATGTTCAGAGTGGGGGCTAGCTGGAGACTGTGGATGGGGGAGCCTCCCACCTAAGGGGAGAACCTTCCCCCCTAAAGGGGGAACCTCCCCCCAAACAGTAGAACCTCCCCCCCAAGGTTGCCTCATGGTAATGTGGCCTGTCGTGGCCAGATCTCTTTTGGGAGATGTCACACATCCAGTTTTAGATATGTGAAATTTCAAAATTTTAAAATATCAACTAATTCAAACACTTAAAAAAAAAATACTTGCAAGCCAACATGGCCTGGGACCACCGGTTTGCAACTGCTGCTGTTCGGCTGTGGTTTGGATAATACGGGACTTATGTAAATTGTTCAATATCCAGTGATGAAAAGTTTGGTGTTTTAACAATGAGGTATTGAAGCCATGTCTGAAGTCTCTGGTTCTCAACATGGCTGTATGTTAGCAGCACTCGGGGAATTTTGGATAAATACATGTTCACAATCCCTTATCTACAATTCTGGAATCTAAGAAGCTCTGAAAATCAACATTTTTCAGGACTCAGTTGGCAGCAACACATGAATGGACGTGAGGTTGTCCACAACCCTGCTGTGCCTGCAAGGTGTGGACACTGGCAGGTGGCAGGCTAGGCGTGTCCTGCAGGCTAAAACTCCATGCTCCAAAAGAAAATCTGACCCAAGGACTTCAGTTAAGCCCCATCCTCAGAGAGTTTTATTTAATCGGTCTGGATGTATGGGGACCCACTGGTACGCTCCCCAAGGTGCCTAGGAAGAGGAGCATGCCACGTGATCTCAGGACACACCACCCCAAAATATGACCGCAGGACACCAGAATATACCACCCCAGAATAGACCTCTTGTGCATATTGATTATTTCCAGCTGGTTATTTTAAGAAATTGCTGACTCAGGCGTAGCTTTGAAAAGTTGCCCTTTTGTAAAGGAAATTTACACCTAAAGGGAATGTTTATTAGTAAAGGTATCTGTACCAGGAAGTGATATCTGTACCAGGAAGAGAGAGGTGACAACCTTTATCACCCAAGAGACTTTTATCCACATAACAAGGCGACATTTGACCATGTATTTCTTCTCCTCACACCCCCATAATTTGTCTCTACCACCCCCCAGAAGCCTCGAGCCTCTTTTCCTTTCTGTAGCTCAGGATGCTATAGGAGCTTCCATTACCTGGCCCTTCCTTGAATGTCATATTATTATGGCACGTCTGTGCATACATATTAATGTAATGAAAATGGTTTTTCTGCTGTTAATCTGCCTTATGTCAACCCAGAGTGGTGGAGGGTGCAAAATTTCCCGTCCCCTACACTTGTGCTCGAGCACAGAGCGCTGCGATGGCTCAGGGCGACACTGGGTACCTGTGTGACGTTGGTCTCCCTGGTGGTCATGGGGCTTGGAATGACGTCTGACACCTCAGTGACGTTGACGCAGGTGGTGAGACCCGAGCCCTGGGCAAGAGCCACCAGGGCGGGCAGGAGGCCGCTGAGCCCTTCACCCACAAAGAAGGTGATGAGGTATTGTGTGGGCAGCCGGTTCATGAAGGGCAGGAAGGTGACCGAAGAGGTACAGTCCACCAGGGCCAGGAAGAAGGTGAGGACTATAAAGGGGATGCTGTGGGGGGCACCCAGTAGCCAGGAGGTCACATTCCAGAGGAAGGTGAGGAGGACACAGGCGACGGTGCCCACCCCCAGCACGGTGAAGATGATGGGCACCTCGGAAAGGCAGCCGGGCCGGAAGTGATGGAACAGGGTGACCAGCAGGGGGCCGATGTTGGCCAACTGGATGACCACTGTGAGGTAGGAGGGCAGGTACCAGCCCTCAGGCAGCTCCGTCACCAGCAGGGGCAGCTCTACCCAGAGCCCGTTGATGGCTACCCAGGAACCCATTCCGAAGATGCAGACCAGCAGGTGTATCATGAGGGCCATGGCGGTGTCCTCCCGGGCCAGAGGCCACTGCCTCCCAGGTCAGTCTGCAGCGGGGCTGACGGGGAAAGACACCGGGTGAGTGATTTCAACTTCACTGCCTCGCAAGAGACTGTGCTTTTGGGCCCAGGGTTTTCTTTTATCATTCCCCTCCCCGTGAACAAGCTGGCTTTTTTCTAGCAGAAAACAAACGAATTCCTTTATAACTAACCTTCCAGTGAGAAAGGCTTTCCTACCCATGACTCAAACATCCGCAGGCCACAAAAGAAAAGTTTGATACATTCAACTGCATAAATGTTAAATGTACAAAGATGAACCAGCAAACAAAACACCTTCTGCAGAAAATATCAACAGCAAGGTCAAAAGAAAAATGACAACCTGGGGGAAATAATTGCAACATAAATCACAGACAGAGGGCTCATTTGCCTAATATATAAAGAGTTTTTAGAAATTAAGAACAAAAACATCCAATAAAGAAGTGGCCCAAGGATACGAATGTTCAGAGAAAAAAATTACAAGTAAGCCTTAAACATATGAAAAGATTATCACCTTCATTCACAATGAGAAAATGACTCCAAAGTGTCATTTTTCATCATGGGATTGTACGAAAGCCAAAATTACTTGCCCTGGACAAAACAACTCATGTACAAGATTATTCATCGTTGCCTTGTTGGTAATAGCAAAATATGGAGAAGTTTCTCCTCTGTGGCTACCAATAGAGGAGGGGCTAATTAAAGAGACCTTCTGGAATACCAAACACCTGTTTAAAGGAATAAGGAATGAGGAAAGCAGATCATGATGTCTGATAGGGAAAGGTCTCCAGGCTATCCTGATAATCTTGAAACAAAATCAAGATAGGTATACACAGTGTACTGCCTTTTGGATGCAGAAGAGGAGGAAGAATATGTTTTCTTTGCTTGTATTTGCCTAAAGCAACCCTTGAAGGACACAGTGGGATTTGGGTGGCACCTCTATATAACTTCTCTTTTTCTTTTTGAGACAGAGTCTCTTTCTGTTGCCCAGGCTAGAGTGCCATGGCATCAGCCTAGCTCACAGTAACCTCAAACTCCTGGGCTTAAGCAATCCTTCTGCCTCAGCCTCCCAAATAGCTGGGACTACAGGCATGTACCACCATGCCTGGCTAATTTTTTCTACATATTTTTAGTTGCCCAGCTAATTTCTTTCTATCTTTAGTAGAGACGGGGTCTCGCTCTTGCTCTGACTGGTCTCGAACTCCTGAGCTCAAATGATCCTCCCGCCTCGGCCTCCCAGAGTGCTAGGATTACAGACGTGAGCCACTGTGTCCAGCCTATATAACTTTTAATATAGTTTTGATTTGAGAATGTTGTGAACATATTACCTAATGGAAAAATATGGCTACCTGAAATAAAATTTCATTCTGGCTTTTTAAGTCCTGAAAGTATAGAACTCTCTAGCTGGACAGGCCTTTGGAGACCACCTACTCCAGCCCTCCAGAGCCATTCTGCCACCTGTTCACCACCTTCCCAAGTACGAGTGTCACCCACCCTGTGCTGTTGCGAACTCTCTTCCATCCACCCTGAGTCTAAGCAAAACTATTAGAGAGGCCAGGCGCAAAGCTCTGGGGCCAGCTGCCTGGTCTTGACCCCAGCTGTGCCACTTATTAGCTGGGTGACCTTGGGCAAGTGACTTTTCTTCTCTGTGCCTCATTTCCCTCAACTGCAAGTAGAGGACAATGATAGTATGAACCTCACAGTCAGTAGTGAGATGTCAATATGTTCGTGGGTGGGCTTATGTTATTTCAAACAGTGCCTGGTACACAGTAGGCACTCACTAAGAGTTAGCTCTGATTATTATGAAATGGCAGGTTTGGTGGTGACATAGTTCTGTTTTTCTAATTCACATGAAAATTAATACATGACTATGAAATTTTAAAAAAGAGAAAAGGGGCTGGGTGCGGTGGCTCACACCTGTAATCCCAGCACTCTGGGAGGCTGAGGGGGGAGGATCTCTTGAGGTCAGTAGTTTGAGACCAGTCTGAGCAAGAGCAAGATCCCGTCTCTACTACAAATACAAAAATTAGCCGGGCATGGTGACACATGCCTGTAGTCCCAGCTACTCGGGAGGCTGAGGCAGGAGGATTGCTTGAGCCCAGGAGTTGGAGGTTGCTGTGAGCTATGATGACACCACTGCACTCTAGCCCAGGTGACAAAGTGAGACTCTGTCTCAAAAAACAAAACAAAAAAAAAGGGAAATGTTCCTCCATGAGGTAGCAACTGAAATCACCAGTTATGCACTATTTTGCAGAGACGTGTCAACTGGGCCAATCTCCTCCTTTTATAGGGGGAGACAGGGTGCGGAGGTGTGCAGGGGCTCTCCCGGGACCTGAATCGGATCCCCTGCAGCTCGCGGCCTGACCAGGGGACCTCTGGACCCGCAGTTCACACCGAAGGTCTTTCACTTGTGCTGCTTCTTTCTAGCACGAGCAGGAGTGTCCCTTGTGGCCACACCTCAGCCGGGAAAGTCCCTGGCAGCTCCCGCCATGGTTCCCACATACGGGATTGAGTCAGGCCCAGACTTCCTTCCTCCTGCCTCCACTGGGAACCCAATCCTCAGCTGCCACCCTGGCCACCCCCTACCACTCCGGGAAGCTCTGTCACAGGGGTGGAATGTGGTCAGACCTACTTTTGGTCCCGCCCTGTCACCTCCCGTCTGGGGCATGTCCCTTAGACTCTGTCCTCTCACTCAGGAAGCTGGCCTGACTAACAGCACAGTCTGGGGCTGGCTCTGGACGTGCCAGGAGGACCCAAGGAGCGAAGGGAAGCCGCCAGGCGACAGCTGCCAGAGCCCGGAGCACCACCCCCTTCCTCTGTCCTCATCCCAGCCGTCTCCAAGATTCCGCCCCCCAGGAAGCCTCCTCTGGTGGCCGGCCTTCACAGGTGTCCCCACCTGGGCCCCACGGGCCCTTCAGTTCAGGCTCTTCTTGTGTGGTCTATACGGCAGATGCCTCCAGACTGAAGTGCCTTGAGGGCAGCGCTGCTTGGGAATCTGGCATTTTGAAGGCGGAAGGGACTTTCTTGACGATTTAGCTCAGGATTTGTAAATTGTCTACTCACCAGCCAAAGCCAGGCAGCAGACGGGCTGTTTTGGTTTGCTTGGTGTTCTACACAGTTAGATACTGTGATCTGCAAGTGAGGAGATGGCCTGCAACATTCAGGACTTCTGGCTTCTCAGGAGTATTTTGGAAGACTCACCCACACAGGCCTGTGTGCCACATGGCAACAATCCCTCTCGCCCTCTTTAACTTAGGAACCCCCCACCTCCACCTTCGGCGGGCCTTGCACCCCCTGACTGAGCTCAGCCCTTGTTTCTGAGAGGCAGATATGACTCGTGCAGGATCCCTCACCACTCAGGGGCAAAGCGGGAGCTGCAGTGCCCGGCTGTGGCCCCTCTCTTGGTCCTGGACTCCGGGCACTGCCTCTGGCCAGGCCACCCTAGTGCTCTGCCCTGCAGCAGCAGCCGGAGCCAGCTGCCTGGCTTCAAATCCCAGCTTCAACCCTTATAAGCCGAGCAAATGACTTAACCGCCTGTGCTCGGAGTCTTCTCTTGCAAAACGGGAAGGCTCCCGGTACCAACATCAGGAGTGTTATGATGAGGAACGTGCCAAGTGCTAGAAGGGTCCCTGGCACACAGTATGGGCTCGATACACATTCACTATCATAAGATGACTATTTTAGCAAACTTATCAATTGCACTCAAAAGCATGCAATTAGCTTGAACACACTTCTGGAAACCACAACACAAATGATCCCTTGCAGCAAATGTGACTTTTGTCATCACTTTCTCCTAATTGATCCCTGAGAATTATTAAGCACCTACTTTGTGCCCTGCCTTGCGCTCGATGCCGTGAGGGCTGCGGGAAGGAAGATGGGAGGAAGAGGGGCGTGGGCTGCAGACCCAGGTGCGGAGCTGGAGCTGGAAGCGGGGGGCAACTGCGACTGGACGCCAGAGGAAGGGTTTCCTGCCCCACCATGGCCGAGGAAGGTAACTAAATAGCGGCAGAGTGGGGCGATGCCTCCCCGAGCATCAGTGAGTGGCGGAGAGGGAGGACTCCTCCGTGAGATGCTTGACTTCCCCCAGTTCTGTCCAAGAAGACCCAGAAACAGGGATGGCTTCCCACCCCGTCCTGAGACCAGGAGCTGGCGTCAAGCAGGCAGAATCCCACTGACAAAAAGCTGCCCCTCAGCATCTCTGGGAGATGTTTGCCTATCATTGGTGAAATATGGAAGGGGGAACATTAGTAGGGCATTATATGGTACTCGGAGGCAGGGGCTGCCAGCTGCTTCCCATTAGCCACTGTCCCATTCTTCCTTAGTTGCTACAGAGACCAGATTTCTTTTGTTAGGCAAAGGGCTGCCCAACTAAAGGACTACATTTCTCAGCCTTCCTTATAGCTGCACATGGCCATGGGATCAACACAGGCTAACGAAGTTGTGAGGGACTTGGAGATGTCTCCTTAAAAATAAGGGAGTGTGCCCTTCTGCTCTTCCTCCATCCTGCTGTCTGGAACTCAGATGTGATCGCTAGAATTCCAGCAGCTATTATGTACTATGAGGGATAGGACGGGGGTTAGATGGAGACTAGACTCCTTTGGGACTTTGTGGCAGAGAACAACCATACCAGCCCTGTTCTGCCAGCCTTGAACTATTTTGTTTGTTTAGTGCTATCGTTTATGTTGTAAACAAACTTCCATCCTGCTTAAGTCACTCTTATATACAACAAAACACTGGCTGAGCGTAGAGAGATAGATGTTCAAGGATGTATGTTGACCGATTATGGTAACTAAAAACTAATGAATACCACCTGTTCCCTGACTCTGAAACTCAGATCCTGTCCCAACTGAGATTTGATCAAAATCTAACAAAAGTAGTTGTTTACATACACCTTAAAAAAACACTAAAAGATTATGAGTAAACTTGGGGGCAAAGTCTTCTAGAGAAATGTAAAAAAAGAAGAAGAGAAAGAAAGAAAGAAAGAAAGAAAGAAAGAAAGAAAGAAAGAAAGAAAGAAAGAAAGAAAGAAAGGAAAGAAAAGAGAGAAAGGGAGGGAGGGAGGGAGGGAGGAACACATTGCTCCCCATATGGAATTAGGTTCCAAGTATACATGGAGACCCAGAGTCATGTCATGTTGACAGACCATAATTCATAAAGGAGTCGAAACTGCAGTGACTGTCTGCATTCTGAATAACACTTCCCCAGACAGCCTGAGACCTTCCAGGAGAAATGAGCAGAAGCACAGTACAGTCTAGCACAGGGGAGGGGGTTCTAGGCCCTGGCGGCAGAGGAAGGTGCAAAATAAATAAGGACGTGGAGGAGGCAATAAATGACATACCCAATAAAGAGGAGCAAGTAAATAATTACCTTTGCCATCTGAAAAACCATTAAGCTAATGAGAGAGTTCAGCGAGGTGTCCGGTTACACATTTACAAACCCCGGTAGCTTCCCGCAGAGGCTGGATGGGGTGAGCGGGCAGGCAGGGCAGGAGTCTGCCTTTCATTTATGGGCAGTGAGTCCCAGGCACCCAAAGCCTACACCCCGACTCCCCACAGAGCCGAGTCCTCCGGGTTCTGACCCAGATGCCACCACAGCTGTGTGACTTGAGGGACACGATGTGGCTCCGTGAGTCTGTCTTATCTGGAAAACAGGCTCGGTGGGGTGCGGCCCAGCCCCACCATCTCCTCCGTGGCTCCCCTGCTGGGCCCACTCCCAAATCCCCTCCTGTTTCCCAACAGTGACTTGTGCTCGTGGACCTGGGACACAGAGAGGAACAGCCCTCCATGACAGTGAAGGAGGTGCGCGCGGCAGAGGGAACTCCATGTGCAAAAAGGCCTGGGAAACTTCTCTGGGAACCAGGAAGAGACCCAGAATGGCTGACACTAGAGTGTGTTGGGATACTTTTAAAAGATGCACGTCTGTATTTTCTGTTTTTTCTACAGTTAACTTGCAGTTCTTGGTTATTCATTTAACCAATATTTACTGGGCACCTACTGTGTGCTGGACAACCATCCCTGCTCTCAGGAATGTGTGGGAAATAATCACTAAGCAGAATAAAAATCAGAAAGATGAGCAAGTCAGCCCAAGGCAAGGACTGTGGAGGAAAGTGAAGCTGGGAGGGTGGCTGCAATTGTCAATGGGAATGTGCAATTGTAAAAGAGGGAAACTGAGGAAAATGTGGAAGTGAGCCACATTTGGGGAGAAAATGGTCCAGGGGAGAAATAGCAAGTGCAAAGGCCCTGGGGTTGGGCCTCACCTGCCATGTCCCAGAACTAGATTTTGTTATTTAAAGAATCACATTGGAGGCCAGGAATGGTGGCTCACACCTGTAATCCTAGCACTTTGGGAGGCCGAGGCAGGAGGATCTCTTGAGGCTCGGAGTTCAAGACCAGCCTGAGCAAGAGTGTGACCATGTCTCTACAAAATATAGAAAAATTAGCCGGGCATGGTGGCGCATGCCTGTAGTCCCAGCTACTTGGGAGGCTGAGGCAGGAGGATCACTTGAACCTAGGAGTTTGAGGTTGGAGTGAACTATGATGACTATACTCTAGCCTGGGAGACAGAGAACGACCCTGTCCCCGTCTCAAAAAAAAAAGGAAAGAACAGCTCGTAGGTGGCCAGTGCGGCTGTGGCGGAGGGAGTGGGAGGGCCGGGAGGGGACAGGGCCCTGTGGGTGAGAGCCCAGGTGTTTTCTCTAGAGCCAACAGCTCACTCGTAAGCAGAGGAGAGCAAGCTCTAATGCAGTTTTAACAGGATCATGCTGGCTGTGGCGAGGAGAAGAATGAGTATGGGGATAAGAAGCTGCTGTGACCATCCGGTGACAAAGATAATGATAACAACCGTAACCACAGTAGCCACCACTTATTGGCCACTTATTGTCCCAGGCCCTGTGCGAAAGTCCTTCCCGACGTGGTCATCCAGTCCTCCCCACAATCCTGAGGTGGGCATTATCCCATTTCCACAGACGAGGACACTGCGGCTCGGAAGGGGAGAGGAGTCTGCCTGAGTCACACGGCTGGCAGCTGGCAGCTGGGATTTGAGCCCAGGCGTGTCTGACTGGGGGCCCGGCCGCTTTACCAGACTGAGAAAGGCCTTGGGGTGCAGGGATTCTGGGGAGACCCTGAGGGCCCAGCGGAGCAGGGTTTCTTTCCATTGGCCAATGGCCTCCCTGGACCTGGGCTCGGGAAGGAGACAGACGGGCTACGGGCCAGGAGGACCTGAGAGAGGCTCGGAGACATTCTGCTTCCCAAGGGTCCAGGCCCCTTCTGGGATTACAGAAACCCGAGTCTTTGAATGAAGCAGTTAAGAGGCCCCAGAATGGGGGTGGGGTCAGGCAATGGATGGAGAAGCCAGAAGGATCAACTCAGGGGAGGTTTTCTGCTTTGCATTCTTGCATCAAGAGCAGAGAGTTCGGGCCCAAGGGAGTGAAGGGAGTTGGGAGTGGGGTTCTGCCCAGGGCCGGTGCACCCTCTCGGTGTGGGCTGGGCCATCTCTTCCCCAGCCCACCTCACCTTGACCATCAGAGCCCAGGCGGCTCCCACCCGGCCCCTCCTGCTCTCTGCCTTACTCCTTCCTAGTGTTACTGACACCCGCTCAGTTTCGGGAGTTTATCTGTGTCCGTCTGTTGAGTGCTGGTCTCTCCTATGGGAGTGTAATCTCCATGTGAGCAGGGCCCTGTCCTCTCCCTGGTGTCCTGGTGGCCCTTTGATTTGCCAAAGACTGAGCCACCCGACCCTCTGGCACTGTGGCCGGGTTCTTGCTGGCAACTGGCAGGCACCAAGCCCTGTCGGCCACCCTGGAGGGAGCCTGATTTCGCTATGCACGTTGAGTCAGCAGTGTGGCCCCTGGGCAGTGGCAGGTGGCAGTCTGGGTGCTGGACACATCCCGCTCCTGGACAAGGGTCTGAGTCAACGTGAGACCTCCACCTCTCCTTGTTTGGACCTCAGAGTGGTCCTGAAACTCATCCCAACTCAATGTCCCCATTACACTGATGTGGGGAAACCGAGGCCCAGAGAGGAGGCCGTGCTTCCCTGCACCCTGCTCACCCCTGTCTCAGGCAGTGGCAGACATCCAGGCCTGTGCTCTCTGGCTGTGTGACCTCGGGTCAGCTGCTCAGCTTCTCTGGACCTCGGCTTCTCCATCTGTGGAAGGGCCTGGGAACACTCAGGCTTGCTGGCTTGGCTGCCAGGAGGAAGGAAGGCGCTAACGGGAGCGGCTGGCCATGGAGCGGACCAAGCGTTCTCTCCCTCCTTCATCTCCCTCCCAGGGCTGACCTTGGTGGAGCCGCCTCCCCCGGGCAGGGCCGGTCCCCTCCCCACCATGTCCATGTCCCAGCTCCCAGCCCTCAGTGCCAGGCTGGTGAGGCTCCAGCCTAGTCCGGTTGTCCCAAGGCCAGGGAGAGGTCAGTGGGGACCCAGCCTGTTGGCCTGGGGGCACGAGGTGTCTTGCTTTCACCTAGCTGGCTCAGCCTGTCCCAACTTGACCGCGGGCAGCTGAGGAGGAGGCCCTTCTTCCCTCTTATCCCTTTGGCCTCTCCCCACGCGGCAGCCTGGAACTAGGGGAAAGGCCACGGGCCACCCACTGGCCCCAGACAAGCGCCCCCCTACTCTGCCTCAGTGCCCAGTGCTCCCAGCCGGCGGCCAGCCTCGGGTGGCTGCAGCTGTGCCCTCACCGGCCCGAGCTGCCCACCTCTGCCCACTCACCTGCTGGTCCAGCTCCCCAGAGGCTCTGCATGGGAGGAGCCAGAGGCGGCTCGGCTAGTATTAACCTGTCCCCGCCCCGAGGTGGAGGCAGGCGGAGGGTGGGTGGGGCTCCCAGTGTCACCAAGAGCCTACTGTGTGCCTGGAGTCTGCCCAGCAGCCCCGCTGGGAGGAGAGTCCTGATGATACAATGTAAAATACAGGGCTCTCTTTATGGAGAGCTTCCTTCCATCCAGATTTTATGAAAGTTGATTCCCAGGGGGCAAAAGACTTGCCCAGCAATTGGCTCTGGTCCCACCCTGGGACCACCATAATTCCTTTCACTCAGGAAGAGAGTCCCCTGGAGCAAAAACAGTTCAAATGCTGGTGCTTAAGCAAGTCATGTGGAAAGTGGGGATAACAATAGCACCCTTCTCTTGTGGGGCAGAGATCCTAACCAGCAGTGAATGCCGGGCGTGTTGCTGGGGCTTGATGTGAATTAATGCATTTAATCTTAACAGTGTTTTGAAGAGATGTTATTACTCTCCCCATTTTACAGATGAGCCCAGAGAAGTCAAAAGTCTTGCGTGGAATCACACGGCTTGTACAGGGCAGAACTGGTCTATTAACCAATAGTTAATATCTGATTAAAACTTTCAATGATCCTATAAGACAGGTGCTACTTTTGTTCCCCACTTTATACATGGAGAAACTGAGGCTCAGAGGTTAAGGAACTTGCTCATGTGCTATAGCTGGTAAGTGCCGGGCTAGGATTCGAGCCCAGTCTCAAACTAGCGCCTACGTGGTGTAAAACATCACACAGGTCCCAGCACTTAGTAAATGTTCATTGCATGTTGACTTTTACAAATAATTTTAGCCTTTTTTTTTTTTTGCTTTTGCTCCAAGACATTCATTTACTTAATAAGCAATCAGCCTCCGCAAACGTTTGGGATGAGAGATAAGCAGACCCCGAGGGGGGCCAGACCCCTCCTCGCTCAGCACTCAGGGGCTCAGGAAGTGTTGGTCCTCTTGGAGCTAGGACATGCCACCCCAAAATATGTCTGTACGAGACCAGAATATGCTTCCCCAAAATACACTGCTTTGGCACACTTTGAGCTGGTTATTCTGAGAAACTGCAGACACAGGAGTAGCTCTGAAAAGCTGTCCTCTCCTAAACGAAATTCACATCTATAAAGGAAATCTACATTAGTGAAAGTGTCTGTGTCAGGAAGGGGGCTGCCCCAGGCAGCTTTTATTACCCGGAAGACTTTTTATCTGCACAAGAACACAACACAGTCTTGATTTAGCATACAAATCCTCCTCTCACCTGTGGTGATTTATGTCTCCGCTCCCACCCAAGCCCCAAGGTTCTGGGGGCCCCAGGCCCTTATTCCTTAAACTTCAGTCATCTGACCCTTCTTCAAAGAGTCTCATATTTTGTGGGATTTTCATGCACACATATGTAACTAAATATGGCTTTTCTCCTGTTAATCCGTTTTATGTCAATTTCATCTGTAGCTCAGCTGCAGAACCCAGAAAGGTGGAAGGAAGCCATTTCCCCCACCCCTACAAGCACAAAACACTTTGGTTTTGTGAAAAAATAAAATTTCTGGACCCTGTAAATCTATTATGCCAAAGGGGCTACAGACTGAGTCCTGTACCCCCCAGCATGGTTGTTTTCTTCCTTTAGTCCATGGCTGGTACTCTCTGACCTCTGTGTTGGTACAATGTAACCATTGTTCCCTATTTCTCACTCAAACCTAGACTCCCTGGTGCATGAGATAGAGACCCTCGTGATAGAAACCTCTTGACAACAGAATGTTAAGCAACCCCTTGGAATGCAGCCAGTAGCAGCCAATCAAATCTCTGTAACTAGTACTATATACTTTTGGTGATTACAAGGAGGAAGGGAATATCTTGGTTGGAGTTTATTCATTTATGTATGCAAGATGCACGTATTAAACTCCCAATATATATACTGCTTATATATTGCTCCCAATATATACTGCTTATATTTGATACAGATATCAGGACAGGTTTCTTTGGAGCCTTGCGTAGTGCAAACTAAAAATCTTAAGGCTCTTTCCCCAGCCCTCACTGGCTGAATGAATGGACTCCTTCCTGGCCAAGGGGATATCCTAAAACTAAATTACCTGCCAAGAGGAGGGAGGTTGGATGCCTCATCATGTCCCCCTCCCTTCTTGGAAATATCCTTTGTAACCCATTAATGGGCCTAAGGGTATGCAAGACAAACATGCAGGTCCTCAATTTACAAAACAAATATATGTATGGTGGCTTGTCTCTGATTAACACACCTCCTTATCTTAAAACATTCCAAGCCTTTAGACAAAGCTTCAGGTCTTTAACCAATTACAAGCCAAAGAATCTTTAAACCCATGCATGCCTCCCACGTATTGATTTATGACTTTACCTGTAACCCCTGTCTCCCTGAAATGTATAAAACCAAACCGTAACCTAACCACATCGAGTCCACTTGCTCAAGGCTTCTTGGGCATGGCTCTGGGTCATGGTCCTCACATTTGGCGCAGAGTAAATTTCTTTAAAATTGTTTTACAGAGTTTGGCTTCTTTTTCGTTGACAATAGAAAACACTATAATGCTGTTCCGTGTCTCCATTTTTGCCTATATAAATGACACTCAGATTTTGCCACTTTGGAACACTGACCGCTCCCCACCCATTCTTTAAAGTCCATGTTTTCTGAGTAGCTGTCCTCAACCTTCGTTTTGCTTGAATAAACTATTTTAAATTGGATTAGGATCCTTTGGACCATTTTGGTTGACAGGCCTCAGGGACACAAGGATTTGCTTCCAGGGGAGACTGGAATGCCTGTCCTCCACCGGGACTCCAGCGGTGAGGCCACTCCCGGCCCCAACCCCTCCCTCCCAGCGGTGCTCCCCTCCCAACTCCCACGGCAAGTTTCTCCTTTGGTCTGACCCACATCCTTGCTGCTGTGGTCTCAGCTCTGGCCATCTTCTCATGGGTGCCTCTTGTGTTATTTTTATTTTAAATTTAAGAACACATCCTTAATAACAACCTTGAAAGACTTCCTGTTGCTTACCAAATTAAGAAAAATGCTTAAACCTCACGTTTAGTTCCTTTCTCAACTGGGACCAATAAACCTTGACAACTTTTATCACCTGCTCTTCTTATAGGTTAGCCTTTGCTACCTACAACCAGAGCTGCTTACCATTCTCTAAGTATTTATAGTACACCTGAGCCACCAAAATTTCCATATGGATCCTTCCATTAGACTATCCTTTCTGCCTTGTCTCTTTCCGGCACGATCCAATCTGTACTTCAAAGCCAACATCAAATGCCACCTCCTCCAAAGAAACCTGTCCTGGTATCTGTATCTAATATAACAAGTATATTTTGGGAACTTAATAAATGCTTGTTGCATACATAAATGAATGAACCCTCACCGATAAATTCCCTTCTTCCTTGTAATCGCCAGGTGTTTTTATAATCGTTGTTGTTTATTTAATAGACTTTATTCTTTTGAGCAGTTTTAAGTTTCCAGAAAAAGATCCCACCCACATTGTTTACACAGGAGATTACACCATACACATCATTCTAACATTGCTTTTTCCTCTTAATATCTCTTAGGGATCTTTCTATATCTCGTACATTGAGACTTTCATTCATTGGCTTTATTCATTCAGATTCATTCAACAAATATTTATTAAGTGTCAGCTCTATTGTCAGGTACTCTGAGAGGTGCCTGGGATATAAAATTGAACAATACAGACAAAGTCCTTGCCCTTGGAGAGCTGACATTCTAGTGGAAGGAGATGGATAATACAATAAAGAAAAATTATTTAGTACATTAGATGGTACGCTTTGTAGAAAAAAGAGGGACCTGGAGTGGGGGGGGATGGAGTGGAGGCAGGTTGGGGGGGCAGTAGAGCCACTCTGATTGGGAGAGAGTTCTAGGCAAAACCTAGAGGTAGGAGGCTGTCTCTAGTGCTTGCTCTGAGAGGACCATAGGAGATGAATCAGAGCAAGGGAAGGGCCAGGTCACAGGTGGGTCTGGTGGGATAATGAGGCGCAAGGTGTCTCATTATCTCCACGCACCCAGATACATTGAGCCCACCCCCATTGCTGGGTGCTTAGCGTTTGCCATCAAGAACAATACTGCAGCAAGCATCCTGCCAATCTGTCATGTTGCCCACGTGCAGAATATCTGTAGAATCAATTCCTAGCAGTGAACTTGAGAGAGATCACCCACTTGCCTTCCAAAAGAGCTGCGCTTGGACCACGTATTTCCCCACAAAGTGCTGCACCCTGCGCCCTCAAACTTAAAAACTCTTCTGGCAGGTCACGATGGCGTTCACATTCCACCGGGAGATGGTCCAGGGCAGAGATCTGCTAAGCCTCCTCTGAGCCCCAAGGGCCGGCACAGGGGGGTTCACGCCCAGGTAGGTCAGTGGGCAGCGCTTGGTGAACAGATGGATGCGAGAAGGGATTAGGAGAGGAATACGCAGCTGCGGTTACTCAGAGAAGCCACCAGGCGGCGCAGGGAGCCCAAAATTCTGGAGAAGAACCTTTTACAGGTATCTGGTTGGTGGCTTAGGACCAGGGACTTGTGTGGCGCCTAAACGCGCCAGCGTGAGAAAAGGGTGGGAGATGGAAGAAAGGGGAGAGGGTAAAGGAGTTAAGGGAGAAGAGGATTACAGAGAGGGGCTTCTGAAGGGGCCTCCAGACCAGTGAAGGACCGTCTAGTCCCCCATAAGGGCCCGCAGCGCGAGGCTCCCCCCATCAAAGCTAACACCACCTCTTGCCCACAGTTGAGCTCAGGAGCCCAGAACAGAGCGGAAAAAGAAACTCCAGGATAAATATGTACATTTTAGGGGTATGTGTCTGTTTAGGAAAAAAACTGGAAGGGTAAATTTCAAATTGACAACAGTGGTCATCTTTGGAATTGTGTGTGTGGAGGGGGATGGGGACAGGAGGGGTCAGTGGGGAGTGGTCAAAGGGGACTTTAGCCTTAACTCAAATATTTTAAATTTCTAGGCATCTGTAACCCTGTTATTTTATTTTTTATTTTATTTTATGTTTTTGAGACAGAGTCTCACTCTGTCGCCCTGGCTAGAATGCAGTGGCATCATTATAGCTCACTCCAACCTCAAACTCCTGGGCTCAAGGGATCCTCCTGCCTCAGCCTCCCAAGTAAAGGGCCATAACACCATACCCGGATAATTTTTCTATTTTTAGCAGAGATAGGCTCTCTCTCTTGCTCAGGCTGGTCTTGAACTCCTGACCTCAAGCGATCCTTTAACCTTGGCCTCCCAGAGTGCTAGGATTACTGGCGTGAGCCACTGAGCTGGGCCCCTGTTATTGTTATTGTGTAGCCTAAAATTAAAAAATAATCTAAAAATAAGAAAAATAAAGGAAAAGAAACAACAATAACAACAAAAGATCAAATGCCATCTTGTGTTACATCAATAGAGGTCTTACATACAGCTCAAGGGAGGTGACAGCCCTCTCTGCTCAGACCACACCTCCTTTCTTCTCCTTGGCTCTGTCCTGTGTGAAGAACAATGACAGCCTGAAGCTGTAGGGAGGAAACTGGGGCCACCTGAATGTGCTACAAATCAGGGAGCATCCCTTTACCCAAGCCAGAGGAACTGAGCGGACAGGAGAAGAGCTTCCAGGTCGGACCTGAGGGCAGGAATCCAGGGGTGGAGGATGGTGGACGTTCCAGCCCAGGGTGGGACAGGGCTTTCCCACCCGGCTGGCTGGGGGTGGTATGGGCTAATCTGGGGAGCTGGGTGTGGAAACCTGGATGTGTGCAAACCGAGGCAGCGTTCCGGCATCCGGGAGGGTGCGGGGCATTCCCTGGAAACCCCGAGCAGCTCTGGAAACCAATAGCTGGGAGGCCAGAAGGAGCAGCGGTGGTGGTGTCGAGAAGGAGACCAGACCTCCACCCTCGGTGGGCCTCAGTATCCTCATCTGTAGCATGATTGAACGGGGGTTGCGGTTTCTGGTTTTTACAGCCAGGGATCTGCTGGGTCCCCCAAGTTCGGTTCTTACAGGCCGGCAACCCGAGGGCCTGCAGTTCCAACAACTGGCCACCAGAGGTCGCCGTCTGACGGGCTTGAGAAAGGACAGACGATTCGGGTCCGACTGGGGAAACCGAGGCTGGGATTCTCTGGGAGTCTCTGGGGTTCTCGCCCTCTCTTCCCTTATTTGTGCTTTCTCTTTCAGTAACTATTTATCGAGATTAACTATGTCCATGCACCAGGAATACAGTGGGGAACATGGTCCCCCAAACGGAGCTGTCGATCTTCCCTCCGGGCTCCCCGCACCTCATCCCTCCATCTGCTCCCTCCGGGATCCTGCTGGATCCCGGCTCTGGCCGTTCCACGCCCTCCACTGCGCCACCCCGCCCAGCCTCCTTCAAGTCCTGCCTGGACTATTGCAGTAGTCTCTTCGTGGACTATCCTGCTTCTGTCCTTTCTCCCCTCACCCCACTCTCAGTCAAAGGGATGCTGTTGAGACAGTCAGAGCCTGTCCTGCCTCTGCTGAGAACCTCCCCACCCTGCTCAGTTCCTGCTCCTGGGGACCTGCCCCCACTGCACCTGGCTGCTTCTCCATGCCCTCTCCTCCCACTCTCCACTCCAGCCACACTGGCCTCCTTGGGGTTCTCTTCCTGGGCAAACTCATTCCCTGCCTCAGGGCCTTTGCACTTGCTGTTTCCACCACTTGGGGCTCCCTTTCCCCAGGTAGCCCTTGGCTGCTCCTTCTCTCATCCCCTAGTCTCCACCTGCTGGTGCTGCCCTCATCTTCCTCATCGTGTTTCTTGATGCTGTGTCATATGTTCATTTATGTATGTTTGGTGTCTGTCTCCCCACCAGCGTCAGCTCATAAGAGTGGGGACTGTGTCTCTGTTGTACCTGGCTTGTGCCTGGGGCAGACACAAGAAGCTCAGTAAATATTTGTTGACTGGATGGATGAAAGGGGACACTTCAAGGTGGCGCCACTGACTGGATTAGGGGTGAGGGACAGGAAGGAGCTGAGTGCCTTTGAGGGTTCTGCTTGAGCCATGGGTGGAGGGGTGCCTCCCCTGAGTTGGGGAGACTGGGGTGGCACTGATGGAGGGGACACGGCTAGGAGGGGAGAATCCTCACCTGCTGGGGACGGGGGTTACAGCCTGCACGTGAGTCCCTCATCTCAGACACCTCAGACATCTGGGGTCCTGTCCCCTACCCTCTGCTTATGACTCTGGCTTGCTGGGGACCAGAGGCTGGCTGCTGACCCTTCCTGTGCCCTAGGCCTTCTCTCTCCCTCTTCCCTCTGCAGGATTGTGTGTCCTGGGGCCCTAGGAAGAGTCCAGGCCCCGAGACAGGGGACTTGGGTCAGGCCCCTGGCCTGTTTCCCCGCCTCTCCAACGAGGTGGACAGTGAGGACAGATGCCCAGGCCCAGTTCCAAAAGGGTGGGATGGGCTGGTGAGGAGGGGCTGGGCCATTCTGCCCCCTCCCCACCCCAGACACTGGCAGGGCCTCCCAGGGCTTGGGGACAGCTAAGCTGTTGGCTTCCTGCCTGGCCCCAAACCTGAGAGCAGATGTCCTGGGGAAGGCAGGCAGCAGCAGCCAGGCCCTCGGAGCCACGCAGGGCACCAGATGCCAGGGCCGGGGCGGAGGATCAGGGTGTCCCAGGGGCAGGGGTGCAGACAGGGGAAGGGATGCATGGGGCCCATGGGCCTCCCAGATAGAGGGCTGGCTTTTGCAACCCAGACGTTTCTTCCTACCTGACCCAGTGTTCTTCCGCTCTCATTTCATGTTCACAATTTTGGCCATACCCAGGGTATGACCCAGGGTCAGCCGTGATGATTGTTTTCTTAATGTTTTCTTTAAATCAACTCACTTGGATGGAATTAGAATAACTTTAGTTACACAGAAAAATAGAGAATAACATTATAAATGATATACCCAACACCCACCTATAACGTTAGCATTTTGCCATATTTGCTTCATTTATTTCTTTCTGAAGTATTTTAATGTAAATTACAGATGTCATGCATTTTCATCCCCAAATACTTTAGTCTGCATCTCTAAAAAACAAGACCATTTATTTTCCTGAATAACAGAGAACCATTATTTCACTCACGATATGAACAGTTCTCTGATATCTACTATTTAACCTGCAGCAGATTTCCCCAGTCGCCCCTAAAATGTGTTTTCCAGTTAACAAAGGATTTATTGTGAAAGGAAACTTGATACACTAAATGAAAAGCGGGTTATCTTCTGGCATGAATAGAAGGTATCTCTGGAAATGGACACGATGTTTTAGCCAGAGGCAGCGCCCAGGCCCAGAGCGGCAGCTGAGCCTTGCTGCTTGTTCCAGAGTAGATCAGCGGGTGCTAACGCAACGACAGAGCCTCTTCCCGCTGCTGTGATGGGACTTGAAAGTGACTCAGGTTGGGGTCAATGTCATTTATTAATAAGTCAGGGTTGGTCTGCAGGGGTGGGGGATAGGGGAGTGGCCCCTTCCCCAGGTGAGGGAGGTGTTTAGGGCCTCAGAAGGTTCTTACAGGACCTGGTGTTCCTGGACGATCATGCTGACGCAGTGGGAAGAGTCTGCAGGGTGTAGGCCTGTCCCTGCTCTGATTTGGGCGTCTGTATTTTTGTCTGTAAAAGGGGGACAGGGCCTCCCACTCTGTCCCGTCTCCCACACTGGGCAGGGCTCTGAGGACCCTTGTGACCGCTGTCACCTGGCTTCCTACCTCCCCCAGCCCCAGACATCTTTCTGTCCCCCTCTACCCCACCCTCAGCTCACTCTCTGAGCCTCAGCCCAGATGTCACCTCCTCCTAGAAGCCTGCCTTGGCCCCTGGAGTGGATTAGGGGCCCCTCTTCTGGGTCCCACAGCTGCCTGTGATCACCCAGAACTGTCCTGCGCTGCGGGATTCTCTGTCCCCCACTGCCCGGCACGGGCATGGAAAGCAGAGAGCAGCCTGTCCTGCTCCCTGCTGTAGCCCCAGCCCCTGCCTCAGTGTCTGGCGCATAGTAGGGGTGCAACAAATTTGAATGAATGATTATTGCTACAGTCCCCATTCCAGTGTGCCTGCCTCTTCAGGGTCTCAGAATGAGTGTTCCGCCCTTCATTAATTCACCGAGCACCTGCTGTGTGCCAAGCGGTATTCTAGGCATGGGAGATACAGGCGAGGCCTCTGTCCTGGTGGAACTTACATTCCAGCGAGTTATTCATGGCAGGACAGGCAGGGGCAGCGGAGGAAGAGAATTAAGAGGGGCTTGCTGAGGGGGTGACATTTATTTGAGCTGAGAGTTGGATGAGAAGGAGTGGGCATGGGGAGAAGTCCGGGAAAGGCATTCGTTACAGTAGGAATAGCGTGTGCGAAGGCTCCGTGGTGAGCACCAGCTGGGATCAGAGCAGCAGGCCAGGCGCAGGGGGCTGGGGCAGCCACAAGGTGGGAAAGGAGGCTGGGGCAGGACAGGAGGGCAGTCCCCAGGCACAGGGGCCGATGGAAGGTTTAGAGTGAGAGGGGATAGGATCAGATTTGTGTTTTAAAAGGCCTGCCTTCGCTGGGTAGGGGGCAGGGGAGAGGTGAGAGAGGCCCAGGCTTGGACGCAGTGTCTGGTGGAGACCAGGCGAGCCCTCGTCATGCCGGGCCCTGGTGAGAGGGCCGAGGGTGTGCACATATAGGCCTCGGGTCTGGGTGTCGTGGGAGTCTGCAGCCCGCAGGCTCATTTGCATCTGATTTGCATGTGCAGCGGAGGGTCAGGTTGAAAGCTAGAAAGGCTCGAAGTCTGTGTCTTGGGTAGAGGGTCGTGGCTGTTAGTTTCCACAAAGACTCTGTCCCCAGGCCACGACATTCCAGTTCAGGAGGGGCCCCACGCCCCACCCGCATGCCCTCCAGCCTGGCCCTGGCATCTGGGGCTGGGGAGGGGCTGTGGGGACAAGGTCCTTTAATTTCCTGAAAGGTCTGCAGGATATGAGGACAAAGCTCCCCCCTCACCAACCCCGTCCCCAGCAAAATCCCATCTGTCAGGCCCAGCCTCTGACCTTCAACCTGTCTGTCAGCACAGGCTGCAGAGTGGGGGAGGGGAAAGCCCCACCCCCAGCCCTAGGAGAGACCCAGGCCTCTCCTCCCAGCCCTCTCCATCTGTCCTCTCCTGCTCCTGCCACCTGCTCAGTGTGATCCAGGCCAGGTCATCTTCCCTGTCTGGGCCTTGGTTTCCCCCAGGTGTCAAACGTAACTTTCCCAAATGCTAGTGACTTACGTCCCGCTTTTGTAATTGTTGTCATAGCCACTTAATGTTTTTAAAATGAATTTACTCTCCTTTACTTAAATAGATTCAATTTAAAAAGAACTTTCCTATCTGCTCTGTAAAAGGAAAACCAGTTTCATTTACTACAATTATAAAAATACTGAGAAAAATAATGAAATGGAAACAAAACAATGTTATTAAATTCTAGTCTAGCCTCAGGTGAAAGATGCCAGACACAAAAGGCTACATGCTCTATAATTCCACTTATAGGATAGTCTAGAAAAGACAACACCAGAGAGAAAAAGAACAGATTAGTGCTCGCCAGGGTAGGGGAGAGGGATTTGATCAAAGGGTGTAGAAACTTTTCAAGATGATGGAAACTGTTTTTTGATCGTAGTGGTGGTGACAGACTATATACATTTTGTTGAAAATTATCAGAATGTCCACTTAAAGTTGATGAGTTTTATTGTATGTATAATTCACTTCAAAAAGACAAAATTTTGAAAAAGAAACAAATCAAGTTCCAGTTTAACCCAAGTCTGAGGCCTCCTCTGTTTGTTAAGATTAGCAAATATAAGAAGGTACCTCTTACAGAGAAACACCAAACTAAGCCCTTCTTTTTGAGGCAACCAGAAATATTTTAAAGAGAATTGCAGAGGAAATAATTTCGATCCAAGAGCCGTACTGTCCAATATGGTGGCCGCTAATCCGTATGACTATGAACATTTAAATTAAGTAAGATGAAAAAAAATTTTTAATTCAGTTCTTTGATTGTACTAGTCACATTTCAAGGTCTCAAGAGCCACACAAGGCTAGTGGCTACAGTATTGGACAGATCCAGAGCATTGCATTCTCATGGAAAGTTCTAGTGAGTAGTGCTGCCTGAGAGGATTTATTGGATGTATACAATTTAAAATTGTCATCCTTCCCTTCCCCTACTGTGGGAAACACTGGGTTTGATTTTAACCTGACTCTGTGGAAACCTCCATCGCCTTCCACTCTGACTTCCTTATGCATTTGATGATGACACAAGGGGTCATTTCAGCTTTCAGGGTCCATGACTCTAAGAGCCCAGGGTGGTGGGAGTACAGGGATTGTGACTGAGGGGAGTCTAAGGATTTGAAGACCTCAGGATTTAAAAATTCTGGAATTTCAGCAGTACCAGATGCAAGATGGTGGCCAGCAGGAAGCTGATGAAGGAGCTTGAAGAAATCCACAAATGTGGAATGAAAAACTTCCGTAACATCCAGGTTGATGAAGCTAATTTATTGACTTGGCAAGGGCTTATTGTTCCTGGCAATGCTCCATATGATAAGGGGGCCTTCAGAATTGAAATTAGTTTTCCCATTCAAACCCCCGAAGATCACGTTTAAAACAAAGATCTATCACCCAAACATCGATGAAAAGGGGCAGGTATGTCTGCCAGTAATTAGGGCTGAAAACTGGAAGCCAGCAACCAAAACCGACCAAGTAATCCAGTCCCTCATAGCACTGGTGAACGACCCCCAGCCCGAGCACCCGCTCCGGGCTGACCCAGCTGAAGAATACTCTAAGGACCGTAAAAAATTCTGTAAGAATGCTGAAGAGTTTACAAAGAAATATGGGGGAAAGCGACCTATGGACTAAAATCTGCAAGTGTGAGCAGAGCCCCCGAGCAGTGCATTCAGACATCCCGCAAAGCAGGACTCTCTGGAAAATTGACATGTGCCACCGCCTGGCGTTCGCGAGCGGTAGTTACTAACTTTCTACAGTTTTCTTAATCAAAAGTGGTTTAGGTAACCTGTAAAGAAAGGATTAAAAATTTAAGATATTCTAGTTCTGCTTTCTTTGTTTTAAAAATCACTGCTTCGATCTACTTCAAAAGATTGATGTTTCTTTTCTTGTCCAAATTTATCCAAAATTTTCAAGTTACATTTAGCCCATAAGGTTAAAAAAAACAAAAAACAAAGCGTTGTGGTTCCCCTTCTTTTCTCTTCCCTTGCAACTCCCATGTTCTTGCAGTCAGTTTATGCCTCATGTATTCACTTCCCCAGACGCAGGCCCGTCTCCTCTGCAAAGGAGAAGAGACAGCTCCGGAGTTGCTGGTGGCTTTTCTTCTCAATTGTTGGACATCCCATAATGGGACTTGGTTTAAATTCTCCTGACTCGTTTATAACATCCTTTAAAAAATTTTAAAAACAAACTAACAACTACACCCCTCCTGACCACCCCCGCCAAAAATAAAGCCGTTTAAAGGGAGGCTTAGCTCTTGTGTAAAAATCAGGCTAGTATTAACCACGGTAGCGTCAATTCAATGGGCAAACCCCGGCGTCGGTGTGCGTGACTGAACCGCGACTTGGCCAGCCTGCGCAGGGAAACCCTTCAATAAGAGGGCTGTGGTGACCCCGAAGGGAGGGCCTGCCAGCCAGAGGACGCTGTGCACGCTGCGTGTGATGAAATCTCGCACCAGAAAGGCTCCTGAGGCCAAAGGCTGGCACCCCTCCCTGCAGCCATTTTAGAAGATCTGCTGGTCCCTGCACGCCAAGCTAAAGCCAGAACATCCATTTGAAATTCCAAGCTCATCTGTCACCGAGCTCCATCCCATGTGCCACCTCCTCAGTGCCACAGCCCTCCCCAGGCGCAGTTCGATCCTTTGAGGCATTGGCAGGACTCGGCTATTGAACTGGCACCAGTCTGGGGTCACTGGGGCCCCCGCTGGCCCCTTCCTTTGGAGCAGCGGCGACCCAGCCAAGAGCAAGATGGCCTTCCCTCTCCCTTGGAACTCACAGCCTTTGCAGAGTCAAGCTCCGCTTGAAGCACACTCAGTAATATCCTTTAACTGTGTTTTATATTGTTTTGACTGCCTTTTTTTGTAGAAATAAAAATTGACCTTAGAATTTATCATCAGATGAACTTGTAAGGATTTGAATGTTAATGTCTTTTCAAGGCAAATGGGACTGTCCCTGAATGAGTAGAGAATACATGTCACTCTGACATCCAGAGGAAGCCAGCGTCACCAACTCCGTGTCTGTCACTGGCGGCTTTCCTTCCTGGCTCTTGGGGGACTAGATCCTGTGGAGAAGATGACTTAAACTTTGCTTTCTGTTTTCATTTTAGTTCTATAACTTGAGATCTTTCAGGGACCTACAGACATGTAAGACAGCTTGGTCTCGCCTGTGCGGAAGTGGGAAGTGACGGGCAGGTTAGGCAGTGTGACATTGTGTGGTTGTCCAGGCGCGTGGCCCTGCGGTGTGTAAACGAACTCAGCTTCCCTAGTCCTAGGTACGCTGGGGGCAGGTTTCTGGAGACTCTCGTGTGCCCAGGGTGGCAAGTGTGCCGGGCCAACGTTTCCACATCTGTCTCTTCATTAACAGAAAGGTGGTGATGAATTTTATTTCACTCACACTCAGATTTCTAATAAAATGCCAAATTCCGTCAGAAAAAAAATAATAAATAAAAATTCTGGAATTTCAGATTCAAACCTCATTTCTGACTCTTGGGGTGTGACGGCCTCAGGAGTGGAGAGCTGCTGGGTGAGCCTGGGCCAGTTCCTGCCCGTCTGCAGGCCTGTCTGCCTCCTCCTTCCTCTGCTTCCCTGAGGTGTCAGCCTGTCCCTGGCTCCCAGAAGACTGTTTGCTGCAAGTCCCCAATCCTTCTGTGCCGGTGAGATAGTACAGGAGGTGGACTTTGGCTACCTGTCTGAGCCTTGAGCCAAAGTTTAAATCTGCTTACAATACTGAACAAACGCTTTGAGAATGATTAACACCAGTTTCAATAGAAGGTAGCTCTGTTTTCTTTAACAGGACAGGCAACCATTGGAGCAGGGTCCCCTGGCCCTAGTCAAAGCGAACACAAACTGGTTACTGCCAAGAGGAAGCCCAAAGTTGGCTGCTTATAGATCTTTTTGCCTCATTTTAATGCAAAAATCACACCCAAGAGAGGAGATTGAGCATGCTAATGGGACACATGATGTATGAAGATGCATGATTGAAGAACGGGCAGCTGCCAACAAAACTCCGCCTCTACATGCTAGGATTTCAATGCTAGTGTCGAACTTTCTCTCTCTATCCTTTAAAAGTTCCCCACTCTTTGTTCTGAGAGCCACTCTGGTTGCTCCTTAACCAGCACTGTCTCCCTTTTGTTTGAGCAAAAGCATCCCCACTTCCCCCAAAGCCTTGCCTGCATAAATTCCTTTTTCAGTCTCATGCCAATTTCTATTGACTCGGGGACCAAGAACCGTGAGCTCAGTGACACCGGCGTCTGGCTCAGCCGGGTGCAGTGCACGAGCATGTGTGTTTTTGGCCAGGATTTGAGGAGATATAGGCAGGACCCTGCATGGTTGCTCTGTATAATTTCTGTTATGGACTGATGATTGTGTGCCCCCAAAATAGATATGTTGAAGCTCTAACACCCAATGCGATGGTGTTTGGAGATAGGACCTTTGAGAGGTAAAACCTAGGGTTAGATGAGGCCATGAGGATGGGGCCCTCATGAGAGGGTTAGTGGCCTTATAAAGAAGAGAAAGAGAGATTTCTCTCCCGCTCTTCCTTCCTGTTTCTCTCTCTGTCTGTCTCTCTCTCCTCCCCCCTTTCCCTTCCTCTTCCCCCTTACCCCATGCATGCACCAAGGAAAGGCCATGTGAGGACACAGGAGAAGGTGGTCGTCTGCAAGCCAGGAAGAGAGCCCTCATCAGGAACCGAATCAGCCAGCCAGCGCCTTGATCTTTACGTCTAGCCTCCAGAACTGTGAGAAATACATTTGTGTTGTTTGAGCCACCCCATCTGCGGTACTTTGTCATGACAGCCCAAGCAGACTCATGCACTCTAGTGTTGTCATTAGCATAATGCACATGTATAGAGCCATGCCTGGCCGGGTCCTGTGCTAAAGGCTTTGCCAACATCATCTCAGGGACTTGATTTGACTTCTTATGTCATAGATGAAAAATTATTGTTCCCATTAAAGATGGTTCCACAGTGTGGCTGGGCTGGTGGGGTGTGTCCTGAGACCTGGAATGCGACCATAGGGTGCTGGACCCAATTCTTTTGAAGGTGTAGCCCGGTTCTCTATAGGCGTTGGCGGTTGGACAGGCACGGGCTGTGGGGAACTGAATACAGAGGACATTCCCTGTGCCTGGGTGGTCGAGTTCCAGGGGAAACACCCTGTGCTTTAAAGGGGGCAATGGCAGAGGAGGAAGTGTCCCTCGTCACATCCCGGATACCCACCTTCTGGAGATAGCATTTTCATTACTTTTGTGGACTGTTTCATAAGTGCTGTGTGAACATAGGGCTTCAGGGTTAAATATGTTTGGGAAACATGGAATAAGCAAAGAGAAGGAGGTGTTTCTGCTTCAGTACTTCTCAGAGCCTTTAATACTGCGATGTGCATGGCAAACTTTAATTTCAAGACAAGTGGGCAAGAGAAGTGTGGACCCTGCGTTCCGGGCCCTCATGGTTGGTGGAGGAGATGGCCAGCACGTAAGCCTGGAACACACCACATGTCAGGAGGTTGGAGCACTATGCAGAGAGGCAACAGGAATGATGGGTAGAGTGGGAAGGGATCCCCCAGAGGGGGCGACATTTGAACAGGGACCTGAAGAGGCACAGAAGGAGGTAAGAGAGCAGTGACTGTCTGGGGGAAGCGAGCCCCAGACAGAGGGAACAGCAAGTGCAAAGGCCCTGAGGCCCAAGGTGGTTTGGTGTATTTGGAAAGCAATATGAGTGCCAGTGGCTGGAGTCAGGTGGGCTGAAGGGGAGGGTGGCAGCAGATGAAGTTGACAAGGATCAGCTCCCAAAGGCCATGATGTTCAGAGCATGCTGGGGAGCCCTTGATGGCTTTGGACAAGTGGTGATACCTCGGGACACACTGCCTCACGAGCTCACACTGATGAAGCAACCACCTAAGAATAGCAGCAGAAACAGCAGCCACAGGATGCCAGTCAGGGTGCTGGGTGGTCTACAGGCACCATCTGCACCTCTCATAGGCCTGGGAAGCAGGCATCATTAATTCCCATTTTCCAGGAGAGAAAACTGAGGCTTAGAAAGATAAAGGAATTTGCCTGTGACCGCAAATGTTTCCTCTGGCTGCTGCGCTCCTCCCCACCTGCCCCGTTGCCTTGTCTCTGCAGTTGCCCTGCCAGCTCAGCTGTCCTCGGTCCTGGCTATACCTGGGGTGGCAGAGTGAATTTCCCCAGGATGGCCACACTGATATAGAGGCATACCTCGATTTATTGTGCTTCACAGATGCTATGTTTTTTACAAATTGAAGGTTTGTGGCAACCCTTCATCCAGCAGATCTACTGGTGCCATTTTTCCAACAGCATGTGCTCATTTCATGTCTCAGTGTCAGCATTTTTTAACAATAAAGTGTTTTGTTTTTTTAGTAATAAAGTATTTTTAATTAAGGTCTGTACTTTTTTTAGACATAATGCTATTGCACACGTAACAGAGTATAGTATAGGGCAAACATAACTTTTATATGTACTGGGAAACCAAAAAGTTCGTGTGACTTGCTTTTTTGTGATACTCACTTTTTTGTAGTGGTCTGGAACTGAACCTGCAATGTCTCCAAGGTATGTCTGTGTCTCACATCCCACGTGCTCAGCCAATAGAATGTGTCAGAAGTGATGGTGGGTGGCTTTGGAGGCTGGGCCATAAAATCCATCACGACTTCTACTGTGATCTCGGGGACTGCTGGTTCTGAGGGAAGCCAGCTGCTATGTCAAGCCGCCCTGTGGAGGAGGCTATCTGGAGAGGGAAGGAGGCCCGCAGTCTGTATTTGCACAAACTTGCCAGCCACACAGGTGAACCATCCTCGCCCAGCCTTCAGATGAGACCTTGTGAGAGACCCTGAGAGAATCCCATGGTTCCATTTGCCATCCCCATAGCCCCGTGGCCAGGCAATTAACTTGTGGTTGTCCCAACCCCCCCCCCCTTTTTTTTTTTTTTTGCTGTTAATAGCAATGCTATAGTAAACATTCTTGTTAAATCTTTCCAAATCTCCTTCATTATTTGGTTAGGGTCAATTTCCAAAAGCACAGTTGCTGGATTAGAGTACAGGCCCATTGATACGGCATTTATTTATTTTAGAAATGTGCCTGTATTGTCCTCCAGAAAGGACATCTCAATTTACTTTCTCACCCACAGTGCTTGGAAGGACATATTTTAGGCTGAATTTTCTTTTATTCACTTCCTTATTGTGTTCTCTCATAGAATATGTTACTTATTTTTTTAAAAATAGATAATACATTTACAAAGTACAAAATCCAAAAGATATAAAAAATATTTTCTGAAAAGCTTTCCTCCCTGCCTTGTCCCTCAGTCAGCCCAAGCCATCATTGGGACCAGTTTCTAGTGGGTCAATCCAGCAAGGTTCAGATGTAAGTAAATATATATAAAGAGAACACCCTTTAAATTAAATGAAACAAAAGAAAATAGAGTCACAAGGCGCACAGGAGACAGAGAGCTGACATCTGAGGCTGATTTCATCTCGGTTTCGAGTTAAGTGGAGAAAACACTGCCAAGGTCAAGGTTCTGGAGGAGGCAAAACCCACATGCTGAATGAGCCACAGGCTTGTCAACAGGGCGAGATGTTATTGCTGCCTGTGTGCTGTATCAGGATTAGGCCGTAAGGATCGCCCAGCTCCCTCCGATCTGGGTGCAGGTAATGACAGTTTGTCCACCTTCTTATTCTTATGGGTTCTCCCTCCCCACGCTCAAGGTGGGGGAAGGGAAGGACTGAGCTACTTTGAATAGCTCTGAATTGATACCAGATGCTTGATAAATTCTTGAAAATAGAGGACATCACCAGTATGCTGTTGGCACGTGAAGATGCCCATAGTATACCCAAATGATTTCTCTTTATGTGGCCAAATTTGGGATCCTGGCAAAGTTCCTTCTGTCCTCTGCTTGCCTCACTTTCTTAATCTTGGAATGAGACTGGTGGGTTTTGGTTTGTCTTGTTTATTCTAAGCTCTAGGGTTTGCAGGGCAGACGCAAACTTTGCAGATGCAGGGTCAGCAGGGCCTTTATCCATGCATCTCACATATCTCCCAACCCTGATTAAATTACACATCTTGGAGAAGAATCTGATCAACACCATTGTTGTCATTCCCGTTTAATGACAGGGAAGCCGAGGTCTGGGAGGCACCAGGATGATGTGTTCACATGGTCATGTGCTTCTGTAAAAATTTCCAAAGTAAGGCATTTTAACTTCACTCTGTTGAAACCTCAGCCTCCTTCGACTCCAACTTCTTTTGTGAGTTCACGTTGGGGTAGGTGAGAATAGTTTGGGTATCTGCCTAAGGGGACCTTACATTTAGTTTGGGTTTAGTGAGATATATTTATATTATTTCCACTCAATTTTGTGAATAATTACATTATTATTAACTGTCCTGTATAGAAATGGCTTCCTGAAATACCTTTACCGAGCACACTGAGCAGACTCAACTTGGCATTGTGACATGAAGGTGCAGGGTCAGAGGTCATATATCAGTATATGTGAGTGATCTTACAGTGCTCAATCCCCAATGATATTGTAGCAGAAGAGAGGTTTGAAATGTACACATGGAGCCAGAGCTGGTTTATGGAAAGTATTACAGAGGTAGGTCAAACAGGTAATTCATAAAAGTAATGTCATTTTTTTGGATTTTTTAATGCTTGTGGAATTTGTTGCTTGTTGGGGTTTCTTGTCTCTTTCTACCCAAATATTCTCTTTATTACTTAATTTATTTGTAATTTAGCATTCCTTTTCTTAAAGAAGTGCCCCAAAGTTGTATAACCATCAGGAAGTACAAAGCCCAGATCTGCCCTGCTCAGTTTTCTCTTGTGTCTTATAGGATCACAGGATTCCCCTTGCCAATCAGTTCTCCATGCTTACAAGAGAATTTAACAGAGCCGTTAAAAAGACTCGCTCTGGATTCAGACAGTCCTTAGTTTTCTCAGATGTAAAAATAATAATAGGATCTCTCTCTTTGGATAGTCATGAAGTTAAACAAGATAATGTGTGTAAAGCCTTGAACACAATCTAGCAGAGGGCACAGGTAGTGCCAGGTTTGATACTTAGCTAGTCCTCACAGATCCTCACAGATTCCCTATTTATGACAGCTGTGTCTTCTGATTTGGTTGGTGTCCATGCCAGAGTGCACAATCATTATTAGTTATGGATATATTATTAGCCCTCCCCTCTGCCTGTCCAAGGCATGTACACAGCAAGTGCTCAATTATTGACAATCTAATCAAAGGATGAAAGATACCTGCTGGAATAGAAAACAGATGCTGGTTCCAAAGTGAGCAATGCAGACCCAGACAGTGGCTGATAGCTATAAAATTTCCTCACCTGGAAGGGCTCTTATAATTAATTTATTCTAATCCCCATTAAAAAAATGGTTTTTTTTGTTGATATATTCAAGTGTTGAAAATTTGGAAAAATCCACAAAAACACAAAGAAGAAAGTAACTGCAGTTATTAGAAATTATTACATATACATATATATGCTATTACAGTTATGAATTTAACATACATTTATACTGTACATAGTGCTTTGAAACATACTGTACTTTAAAGAATTTAATACTTCCTTAGCATTTCCCCATATCTTTAAATATCTTTTAACTACCTCATTTTTATTGGCTGCATAATATTTCTCATCACAAAGTGGGGATAATTTTAAAAAATAATTAAAGGTATTGTCTTACAGGGTTATGTCATAAGCCTTGACAAGAGTTACGTCGTGTAAAGCCACCTGGCATGTAAAAAACGCAATTAAGTTAGCTTTCTGTCCCAGAATGGACTTAACATAATCAACCCCCTTTCTGTAGGCATTAAAGTCATTTCCATTATTTTGCTGTGATGAATAACGCTGGACAATATTAATCTTTGCTCATATCTTTGGTCATTTCCTTTGTAAATTTCGGAATTGCTGGTTATGCACGTTTGCAAACTCACTCACTCATCATTACGCAATTACGGGAACAGAGAGAGGAAGGGACTTGCCCCGGGTCACACAGTGAGTTAGCTTCAAAGGCAGGACTAGGAACCGGCTCAGGAACTCCGGTGCTCTTCCAGCTGGGGACCCTGAGGAAGTCCCCGCTGGAAGGGGGAGGGAGAAGGAAGGGAAAGAACCAGGCGACCGGGCTGAAGCAGAGGCCGGAAGCACGTGGGGCCAGCTGGGAGGAGCCGAGCAGGGCCGCAGTGTCGCGCGCTTCCTTCAGGCCGCTGACGCTAAGCGGTTGCCTGGCAACCCGGGCGGCGCGGCGTTCGAACGGAAGCGAGGAGCCAATCAGGAAGTCCGGGGCGAACCATTCTGGCGAAGGGGGGGGTGCAACGTGCTCATTTCCCCTTCCTCAGAGCCCCAGGGACCTTCGCTTCGGTGGTGGCTTTCCGACCGTCAGGGCCACCTGCTCATCACAGGTGCGGAGGGCACCTCCCAAGAGGCCGCTAGAGGTCCCCGCGCGGGGCCGGGGCCTCCTGGGCCGCGTTGGGAGTGGCCACTCCCGGCCCGGGTCCGAGCTGTCAGCCTCTCCCATGCCCGCACGGGAGGAGCCGGGACACGTGTAGCGCGGGCTCCAGGTGAGGGCGTGGACGGTCTGGGGCACGAGCCCGGGGTCAGGGGGCTCTGTTCACTGAGCACCTGCTGTATGCGTCCTCCCGGCGTCGTATCTGCGAACCATTTCACAGATGAGAAGGCTGAGGCTCAGAGAGGCAGGTGTCCTGGCCCAGCGAGGTCTGGCAAGAGAACCCAATTCAAGTCTTTCCGCCCCACCTCGCAGGCAAGGCGGATCTAGATTTACCTTGAGAGGCCCAGACGGGCAACTAGTGGCCACTTTCTCGGCCTTTTATTATCAGGGACATGGCCTGTGGACCCCTGGCTGTATCACCTGTCCCCCACGCCTCGCACCGTCCTCGGGATACCCCTCCTGGACATCCGTCCTCCATTATCCAGAACGTCAGGGGTTGGACTCAGGGCTCATTTGGGGCCCTTTTGCCTACGAGGTTCTGAATCCCAGCGCTTCCCCTCTCAGAGGACCTCTCTGTGGGGATCAGATGGGACTGACATTTTTGAGCTAGATGTAGCTGGGTGACAGATTCCCCAGCTGAGGGAAGGGGTAGAGTCAGCCCCTAAACCAAAGCCGCTAGGCGCCAGAGACTTTGGAGTGGGCGTGGGGCCGGTGTCTCCCAGGTGGAACACCGGATCTCCGCCAGTCCCTGCTCTGCCTCCTGGGAACACATCCTGCGTCCACCTTTCCCTCTTCACCTCAGGTTGCCATATTGTTGGTCTCCTTTTGTAGATGGAGAAACTGAGGTTCTAAGAAGTTAAGCCCCTTGGCAACGCAGGGCTTGGCTCCTAGTCCCTCTGGCATCAATCTTAGAATCCTTGACACTCACAATCATAGGATTTGAGAGTCTTGCCTCTGTTCACAAGGGAGTTATTTGTCCTCTCTCCTTTCGATTTTCCTCCCGGCTTTGGGGAGAGGAGTTCAGGGAGCTCACAAGTCTTTCATTCATTCTTTCAACAAATATTTATTGACTTCATATGCCTTGCCCTCCTCTGGCATGTTTTGTTTTTATCAAAGCATTTACTCTATCTTATGTCCTATATGTTTTACTTATTAGTGTTGTATTATCTTCTCCCATGGGGAATGTGATGTACGGCAGGGGCTAGGATGAGGCAATTGAGGTACTCATCACCAGTGCAAAATTTAGGGGTGCCCAAAACCTCAGTATTTAAAGATAACATAACCAAATCTAATGTTTATTGACCACTTGCTGTGTGTTCTGCTGGTGGGAGGTCAACTCAGCCTCTGGAGCATAGTCCCCCCATCTCTGTCATTATTGCAAGCGCATCCCCCCGACCCACCTGTCCCACTCTAGGCAAAATGGTGTAGGTGCAGTGATGTTGCCCTGTGGTGCATAATAGGCAGAAAGTGGACACATGCTAAGTGGCATGGGTAGGGGCTGATGGGAAGTCACGTTGCGTAGCTGTGAAAAAAGATGTGGATGCTCTTTAGGTATTGATATGGCACCAAGAATGTCATATATCATTGAGCAAAAAGAGCAAGATAAAAACTACACACACAGCATGATGCCATAGGTGTAAGAAAAGAGAAAGAATATATGTCCGTACTTGCTTGTATCTGCCTAAAATCTCCCTGGAAGGATACACAACAGTCTGGTCACAGTGGTACCTGCAGGGAGGAGAACTAGGGGACAAGGATGGAAGTTTTGTTTTGTTTTTTTACTGTGTTCTCTTTATAGTTTTTGAATTTTGAGGCTTGTGCATGTATCACCTGGTTGAAAATTATATATATATGTATATGTAAAACATATATATAAAAAATTATGAGAATACTGCTCTGTCACTGACTTGCTATGTGACTTTGAGCAAGTTCCTTCCCATCTCTGCACTGAGATAAGAAGCCATGATGGTGAGTTCAGGCCGGGGCAAAGGGCAATCTAGGACAGGAAGTGGGCTTGGCTGTAGGTCTGCCTCACCCCTCTCCTATCCCATCCTGTGTGCCAGGCCCTTCTCTAAGGCCTTGCATGTGATATCTCTCTCATTCAGTCCCCACTGCAAGCCCTTTTGTCCCCATTTTGCAACCTCAGGTACAAACCGAGGCCCAGAAGATCTAGTTGGTGGGCATATCCGTGGACCCAGGCATCCACACCCACACCCTCCCACAGCCTGTCACCTCTCGCTTCCTGAGGTTTGTGCAAGGCCGCCCTGGGCAAGGCTGACTCCTGGGCAGGCCAGGGCACGAGCGTCTGGGGAGACTCCTGAAATAGCTCAGGGCCTGGCGTTGCCCTGGAGGGTGCCCGGCTGGGTGTCTCTGACCTGGACAGCTGGGCTGAAATTGAGCCGGGGCTGCCCTACGGAGCTGGCCCCCTGGCTGCTGCCTGGAGCCTTCCTGATCCTCATCAGGGGCAGGTGAGGGCCTCCATGTCTCTGCTCAAGTCTGGGGAAAGAGAGAAGCAGGTGGAAGGAAGTGGGTAGGGGGTGCTGAATGTCATGAACATTATAAATGTCAGAAACCACACTTCTCATGTCCTCAACAAAGATAAAAATCACTGACACCCCTTGAGCACTTGCTATGTGCTAAGTACTTTACAAGTATGAACTCATTTATTTCCTTCAGCTCTGTGATGTAAGGTAGTTACTGCTGTTTTATTTTCATCTTGCAGAGAGGAAACTGAGCACAAGAGAGGTTTAATAATTTGCACAAGGTCACTCAGAGGTGACCAGGGAGTCCAGTTCTAGCTTTTGCACTGTTTTTTTTCCTTTTTTTGTGAATGTGGTAAAATGTATATAAAGTAAAATTTATCATTTTAACTACTTTTAAGTATATAGTTCAATGGCTTTAAGTGCATTCACATTATTGCAAAACCATCACCACCATCCATCTTCAGAATGTTTTCATCTTCCCAAACTGAAACTTTCTACCCAATAAACACGAATTCTCCATTTCCCCTCCTTCCAGCCCCTGGCAACCACCACTCTATTCTGTTTCTATGAATTTGTCTACTCTAGGTACCTCATGTAAATGCAGTCATACAGTGTTTGTCCTGTTGTGTCTGACTCATTTCACTTAGCTTAATGTCTTTAAGTTTCATCCATGTTGTAGCATGTGTCAGAATTCTCTTTTTAAGACTGAATAATATTTTATTTTATGTAAATACTACATTTTGCTTAACTATTCGTCCCTTGATGGACACCTGGGTTGTTTTTGGCTATTGTGACTAATGCTGCTCCGAACATGGTTGTACAAATACCTGTTTGAGCCCTTGCTTTTAATTCTTTTGGATATATACCCAGAAGTGGAAGTCCTGGATGATCCTATGATAATCCTCTGTTTAATTTTTTGAGGAACCACCGTAGTTTTTCACAGTGACTACACTATTTTACATTTCATCAATGATGCACAAGGTTCTAATTTCTTTTCTTTTTTTTTTTTTTTGAGACAGAGTCTCACTTTGTTGCCCAGACCAGAGTGAGTGCCGTGGCGTCAGCCTAACTCACAGCAACTTCAATCTTCTGGGCTCAAGCGATCCTACTGCCTCAGCCTCCCGAGTAGCTGGGACTACATGCATGCGCCACCATGCCTGGCTAATTTTTTGTATATATATTTTTAGTTGGTCAATTAATTTCTTTCTACTTTTAGTAGCGACGGGGTCTTGCTCTTGCTCAGGCTGGTTTCAAACTCCTGACCTCGAGCAATCCGCTTCCCTCAGCCTCCCAGAGTGCTAGGATTACGGGTGTGAGCCACCGTGCCCGGCCTAAGGTTCTAATTTCTTGACATCCTTACCAACACCTGTTTTTTTTTTTCTGTTTGTATATTTTTTGGTAATGGCCATCCTGGTGGGTGTGATATAGTATCTCATTGTGATTTTGATTTACATTTCCCTAGTGACTGATGATGTTGAGCATCATTTCTGGTGCTTATTAGCTGTTAGTGTATCTTCTTTGGAGAAATGTCTATTCAATTGATTGCACTCGTAACCTCTGAGAGTAATGGATTAGCATTCTGGGCTAATGAAGGCCTCACCCAGGAGCTGGGCACTGGAGGATTTGCTTGCATGAATGGTCATCACAGCTCATACTTGGTGGCGATTGTCATGAACAACCCTCACACTGGAAGGGAGACACTGTTGTAAGTCCCATTCTACAGTTGGGGAAACTGAAGCATGGAGAAGTTGAGTATCTTACCTAAAGTGTCCTAGCTCATCACTGGTGGGGCTGGGATTTGAATGGGTTCTGGAGTCCATGCTATACCCAAGAGAGGTGGCCAGTGGGGGAGAGTGGGAAAGGGCACTGCAGACAGCAGAACCAGCATGTGCAGAGATTTGGATGTGGTGTCTTTGGAGAAAGAACAGGGCTTGGCTAGAAGTAGCCAGAGCCCAGCTTGAATGGGGGGGTGATTCAAGGTTGGAGGAAGAGTGAGACAGATCCAGAAAGGCCAGGAGCAGCGTTGGGAATTGGGGGGAGGCTTGGTGCCAGAGACCTTGGCCTTTCTTTTTTCTACCCACAAGGTATTTATTCATAACAAAGGAAAAATATTAATCATAACCATACAGTGGAGAAATCTGGCAGCTACTACCCTAACCAATGAATTGGCTGATCACTAAGGTCAGGACGAACTGTCGTCAAGTGCCTCCTGCTATGATGCATGAGAAGGGCACAACCTCACTTCTGTGTTTAACTTGTTTCTTTTTATTGAGGTATGATCAACATACAAAAAAGCTGTGTGTCTTGAATGTATACATTTTGATAAGTGGCCTTGGCCTTTGGACTGGGTTCCAGTCCGGGCACCTGGTCAATAGTGTTTCCTCTTGTGTTTGGTCCCTGGAGGAATACAATGTGTCAGGGGGTGATGGAGCTCCCAATCCAGTGGGAGATAGGAAACAAGCGATAGATATGTGAATATCTAAAGTGACAGGATGCGATGAACACCCGGAAAGGAACAAAATGGGTGGGAGAGTTGGTGGGAGCTTCTCAGGGTGGTCAGGGAGGCCTCTTGGAGAAGATGACATTTGAGGTAAGGTCTGAAGGAGGTGAGGGAAGGGGTTCCAGGCAGAGAATGGCTGGTGCAAAGGCCCTGAGGCAGAAAAGACCTTGGTGTGTTCAGGAACAGCCCTCAAGGGAGGGCTTTGTGGCTGGAGCTGGCAAGAAGTTAGAGATGAGGTGGGAGAGTTGGGCAAGGCCTGGGTCCTGGAGGACTGAGGGCCAAGTGGGGAGTTTGGATTTTATTCTAAGGGAGACACAGGAGAGTTTAAGCACAGCAGTGATGAGATCTGATTTCTGTTGGGAAAACATTGCCATTATTGCCCCCATTTTACAGCCAAGGAAACTGAGACCCAGAACCATATTCAGGGAGTATTTCCTATGGTGGCTTCTCCCTCTGGGGCCCAGGCAAGGAGGCTGTAGATTCTTTAAGAGTTCCCTTGGTGGCTCATCTGGTGAGTGGCCAAAGCCCACCACTAAAAACACTGCTTCTTCCTCCTCCCCAGACTTGAACCTGGGTTCAAATCGTGGCCCTGCCATTTACCAGCTGTATGACTTCAGGCAAGTAGCTTTACCTCTCTGAGCCTTAGTTTTCTTATCTGTAAAATGGGCATAATGGCAGTGCCTACCTCACAGATAGGTGTGGGGATTAAGCCAGTTAACATGTATGAAGAGCTTAGAACAGTGTTTGGTACAAAGAAAGTACTCAGCAGAGGTTAGTTCTTTCCTGTTTTATTATGAAAATTGTTATTGTTGCTTTGCTGTTACTACTATTAGTGCCTGAAGGAGCCTTCTCTCCCCGCCCCCCCATTTTTGCCTCAGTGGAGGGCCAGACCCAGTGGGCCACTGTGGAGGATGATGGCCTTATAGTCCCCACCCCGGTAAAATCAGGGCCTGGAGGAGGTTGCCTAAGCTGGACTTCCCAGGGTGACTTTCTGCTGGGGATGCAGCCCATTCCAGCCTCAGTTTTCCATTAGTGAAAGGGGGGACAACGATAGTGCTCACTTCATAGGAATTGCTGGGAAGATAAAAATGGGTTAATCCAAGAAAAGCATTTTCTCATGTCTGGGACGGTGAACAGTAACTGGCGGTCGTCGTGACAGTCGGGGGGTGGGGGTGGGGGATGGCGGAATCAGTTTTTCTGCCCCAAAGATGAGTGCGTGGCCTGAACCGGCCACCGGGACCCGTGCGCCAGATGTGCGGTGGGCGGGGCCCGGCTCCCGGAAGAGCTTGCCGGGGTGGGCCTGGAGCGCATGGGACCGGCTGCCCGCGCGCCGGGGCTTGGATTCTGGCCCCTGCCTGGCTTACCTTCCCCCTTTCCAGTGATACCTGGGCCGGCGGGTTCACCTGCCCGCGGCCGCCGGAAGTTGCGCAAACGCAGGTTACCTGAGCCCCAGGTGGGCCGAGCCGGAGGAACGCAGGTCAGCGGCGGCTGCGCGGGCACAGCCAGGTACGTGCTGGCTGGGGCGGGGGCGCCCGGCTGGGGCAGGGGCCAGCCCGGGTACCCCTCCCTCCCCGGGATGGCGGGGACGGGGCCGAGAGTCACCTCTGGGCCGAAACAGGACCGCAGGGATCGTGCCATCAGCTCCCTCATTTGAGAGCCAGGCCAACCCGGGCTCAGAGAGGGGCGGTGGGAGGCGGGTGTCACACAGCGCCGCCCCGCTCGGGGCCCCCTCCGTCTCCGGGAGTCCCCAAGATTAGCCCGAAGTGAGGGAGAGCAGAAGCCAGACTGGGGATCGGAGTTTCCCTCCTTTCCGCGGCTACTGCGGCTGACGCCAGGCGAGCCGGTGGGGAGGAGTGGGAGGGGGTGTGGGCCGGGGATGCTAAGGAAAAGGGCCGGGGCCCGCGCGTTTGGGACATTCCCGGGCAGCGTTTGAATCCGCAGGTGGGGCGTTTGGCGGTGAGAGGAGACCTCAGAGGGGACACTGAGTCCCATCTGGGGACTAGGACCCCTCACTTCACTTCGCAGAAGCCTCTGCACCTCCGTTTGCCTAACTGTGACATGGGGCTGCTCAGGTCAGCGCGCTGGTTAGCCTCTATCATGTGCCTCCTTTGTCCGCGGCTCAGGCTGGGACAGAACCTTCTGGAGCGTGCTTAGAGACCCCCCCATGAGGGACAGTCTGCGGACTCGGTTGGTCAAAGTCATAATAAAGACGGGGAGTCAGGGTGCTGGGGAAAGTCTTCGACCTGTTTGATCTCTCATCCTTACTGTGACCTAGAGGTTTGGGAAGGTCTATTTTTAATCGCATTTCGCAGATAAGGAAACCCAGTCTGTTAAGAGGTGCAGCTACTTGCGCAAGGCACACCGCGGGCAGGTGGGCGAACCAGAGGCTGGCCAGCCAGCAGCCCCAAAGCTGGGTTTGGCCCTCATATCTGTCCAGGCCCCTCTGGTGGGGACCCTGGGGACAGCTGATCAGGCCACAGGGACTGGGGGACCGAGCAGGGCAGTGTTTGGGGCTTCTGCCCTGGCCCTGCCCGTCTGACCTCCTTCCTCCCTCTTTCCCTGATGGTGCCCGGGAGGGAACCGCCACAGCCAACGAGTTGGACTGGTTTGGGAGGTGGCAGCTCCGGGGTGGGGCAGAGTTTGGCTGCCTCTGCAGGGCTCTGTAAGGCCACCCTTCCTGTCAGACCCTTTTTACCTGAGGTCTCCTGGGGGTGGACCCTGAGTGGGGCGAGCCTTCCTGTCCCAGGCCCATCTACTCCATCCCTTCTACCTGGGGAGCAGCCCTGGCTCTTGGCCAACAGCCCCCAAAGTTCTATTCCCAGCTCATCATTGCTGCAGAGCTCTCAAGTTGGTGGTTGGGGGTCTAGATGGAGGAGGAGGGGCAGATGTGTTTGCAGACGTATTTTGTTTGCCCAGTACTTGCAATGTTTTAAAAATTATTATTGAATATGCTCTAGAATAGAATCTAGAGTTTTCATGCACTTTTGGATTTCCACCTTCCTAGAACACTACACCAACCACCTTGGACTCATATGCCTGCAGCGGGCTGGGCGTGCCTGTCTCTAGTTCATCCCCAGTCTGCTGGTTCACATCTGGCTCCCTTAGGCGTTTCAGTCCAGTAAATATTTATTGAATACCTACTATGTGTCAAGAGCAATATTTTGAAACTGATATACAGTAAACAAAACAGACAAAACTCCCTGCCCTCACAGAGCTGACATTTTAGGGGGATGGGGGACAACAAAGAATGTAACAACCATAAACATAATAGAATGAATTATATGGTACTTGAACAGAGGATAAGGAAAAAAGAAATGGGAGGGGGGACTGGTAGTGCTGTGTGGAGAAACAGGATGCAGTATTGATATTAGTGTGATCAGAGCAGGCTTCATATGAATTTGTGCCTTATTTATCTACTCTGGGACTTGGAGCAGTCACTTCTCTGAGTCTCAGTTTCTCCATCTGCAAAATGAGGTAACAATGACCCACAAGCTTGCAAGCTTGTGGCAGGTTATAGGAGAGGATGGTATCAAATGTGTGGTTACACAGTAGGGATCCCTGCCTGCTCACCCCAATCCAGGCTCACCCCTTCCTGGATTCCTGGATGTCTAGATGGGGTTGTCCAACATAGCTTTCTGCCCTGGATGGAAATGCTCTATTCTGTGCTGTCTGGTACAGTGACCACTGGCCAGATGTAGCTGTTGAGAACTTGAAATGTGGCTCCTGTGATTCAGGAACTGAATTTTAGGTGTTTATTTAATTTAAATTTAATGTTAAGGTGGAATAGCCACATGCGAATAGTGGCCATTGAATTGGACAGCACAGGTCTAGGTGGCTTGAACTGCAAGTCCTCTTGGGGAATACCTAGACTAAGTACCCCCTTCGCTCCATTTTACAGATGAGAATATTTGGAACATTTTACAAATGATAAGGTTCCCATCTCCAAGGAGCCTGAGGGTAGGGATGGCTCTTTGTGGCCCCAGCCTTTCCTTGGAAACAGGGACAGGGTTGGCCTGATGCCTGGCATCAGGCCTTGACACCTGGGCAACCATGTGGATGCTTGTGCACCCAGGCAGAGCCCTCTTGCCCTTGGGTGCCCATCCCATGGCTGCTGGCAGATCAGGATTCTGCTGGATGCCTCCAAGCAGAGCTGTGTGATCTTGGGCATTTCCGGCTTCTCTCGGAACAGCATAGCTCAGGGCTTACGTTTCCACCTGACAGGCATCCGTCCATCACTGCGGGCCATCCAGGTCCGTACTGGAAGCTGACGGGTGTCTGGACTCCACTGGGGCGGAGGTGGGGATTTTCTCTGCTCCTTCCCTACAAGCTCTGCTCCTGTGCCTGGGGCCTGGCATGTCTAGGCGGGTGGATGGCCCAGCACAGCTTCCTGCCTGGGTGGGTGAGGGGTGGAGGTGGTACCAGGCTCCTGTGGACAATCCAGGTGGGGTGTGGGGCTCGAGCCCTTTCTCTTGGTCACTTAACCGTAATACTCTTGTGCCAGCACCTCCCTGCTTGGAAGTAAAGGGCAGAACCATCCACTTGCTGCGTCAGCTTAAGCGAGTTGGTGTCCTCTCTGGGCTTCAGTTTCCCCATCCGAAAAATGGGGCCGTTGAGAGGACAGGTTGAGCTGGCAGCTGCCCTGCACAGAGCCTGGAGCCTGCTTTGCTCTCTCTCTTTTTTTTTTTTTT
>VBSM01001118.1:30068841-30084061 GCA_008086735.1 Cheirogaleus medius | reverse complement strand
CCCCCCCCCACTTTATTCACCCAGTCAGTGCACTCCAGATCTCTGATTCTCCCAACACCCCCACCCCCACCTCTCTTCCTCATCTTGGCAGCCTTTGTTCCCAGTCATTTTATTATCGAGCACCTACAGGGTACCCAGCAGTAGGTAAGACAGATATTATTGTTGCTGCCCTAGTCTGGGGACAGAGAGCAGGCAACTACGCAGCAAGCACATAAATGGTCACAGAGTGTAAAGTAGGTACATTCAGGGACTTCTGTTCCAAGACCAGAGCTGTCCCCAGGAGGTGGGCCAGGGGACAACTGAAAAGGGCATCGGGCAGGTCTGCTGGGAAGAGGACAGGGCGGCACCTTGGGAGTGGGGAAGGTGCCAGAATGAGCCCTAACTTTCCCAACAGGTGCCACTTGGTCTTGGGAGGGATCTGAGGAGGGAGCAGGCTGGGGGCTTTCGCCACTCCCCCTCTCGCTCCTACCCTGCCAACTCCCACCCTGCCAACTCAGGGATCTGTTGAAACAGCCCCTCTATTGTTCTGCCTCCAGTTGGAGTGTGAGCTGTAGCGAGCAGCAGCCGCTGCTTTTTAGCCCCTCTGAGGGCCTGCAGCTGCTGCCCCGGCTCCTGGGGCTCCCCCGGGCCAGCCTGGCCCCAGCTGCCTGGCTTCTAATTAGGCAGAGATGAGATCTGCTCCTTGATCCTTTCCCACCAGCTAATTATATACACGTGGGTTTGGGCGCCAGGCAACCTGGCTGCTCACTTCTGTCATGAAGGTGTGATAGGCCCTGGGAAAGGCACTCCCTCCGACCTCAGTTTACCCTTTTGGCAGAGGATGGAATGTAGCTGCAGGGGCCTGTTCCTGTCCTTGGTGAAATGGTTCTTTTTCTGCCACTGAGGCATTCAAGGCAGTGACCTCCTGTGAACAGGGGAGCAGGGAGGGGCTGGAGAATTCAGCTTTAAGTCCCTGACCCTAGGATCCCAGGGTAGGGTGGAGACATAGGTGAGACACCGTGACAGCTAACCCCCAACCCAGAGAGACATGCACATGGGAGGGCTTAGAGGTTAGAGGTGTGCTGGTCCGTCCAGGCCCAAGACACAACACTCCATCCAGGTTTTAAAAAATGTAATATTATTTTTCAGATAATTCACTCATATATTTCCCCTAACATTAAGAAAAATTTCAAATATAAAGAGAAGTTTAAAGAATTACCCACCTCTTCATGCACCATTGTTAATATTTTGCTGTATTTGCTCTATTAGAAATCTACCTGTCTACCTAGCCCTCTAAGCATCCATTAATACAACTGACTGTTTAAGAAGATTTTCTTTCTTTTTTTTTTTTTTGAGACAGAGTCTCAACTGTTACCTAGGCAAGAGTGCCGTGGCGTCAGCCTAGCTCACAGCAACCTCAAACTCCTGGGCTCAAGCGATCCTCCTGCCTCAGACTCCCAAGTAGCTGGGACTACAGGCATGCGCCACCATGCTCGGCTAATTTTCTATATATGTTTAGTTGTCCAGTTAATTTCTTTCTATTTTTAGTAGAGACGGGGTCTCGCTCTTGCTCAGGCTGGTTTCGAACTCCTGAGCTCAAACGATCCGCCCACCTCGGCCTCCCAGAGTGCTAGGAATTACAGGCGTGAGCCACCTCGCCCGGCCAGATTTTCAAAGTTAGTTGCAAACATCAATAAACTTCCCTTAAAGAACTTTAGCATGCATGTTATTAGCTAGAGTTCAATATTTATTTACAGTTATTTTTCTGGAGACAAAATTTACACACAGTGAAATACACAGATCTTAAAGGTACCATTGGCTGAGTTTAGACAAATTCATACCCCAAAGCCCGATCAGGATATAGAACAGCGCCATTACCATGAACAGTTCCCCTATGTCCCTCCCCTGTCAATTCCTGCCCCTTCTGCCTAGTCCCCAGTTCCTGTCCCCTTCATGGACGTGTCTATGTAACTATTATATATAAATTCAATAACGCTAATAAAAACCACTCCCTTGCCCTCTCCTTCCCCACCTCAGCCCTGCTCCCAGAAAGCAGCCACTTTCAACTTATTAAACTATTTCTCCTGGCACTTTCCTCCATATTTTAAAATACTTTGCTTTTCCTGCTGTTTTCTTGATTAATTTTAGGCAATGTGAACTGACTTTCTGGCTTTGGATCCCTACCATTCCCCTTACTGGCCGGATGACCTCGGGCAAGTGACTTAACCCCATTGTGCCTCAGTTTTCTCGTTGGTAAAATGAGAGTAATAAGAGTATTTAGGTTATTGGATTGTTCTGAGTATTCAAGATGTAAAGTGCCCAAAATATTGCACATCACCCAGTGAGTGGTCATAACTGTTTCTTCTTATCATTATTATCAAGGAAGATTTAGCTTTTACTCATCCTTCCTCCTTTCATCTACATTTGTCACAGTTTGTAAGTGAATCTTCAGTGTTATTTATATTATGAATATATGACCGTTTCCTGATAAGCAAAGGCACGTATTTTGCTTACATTTCCTTTCTTGTGTAACTCTTTGTTCTTCCTGGAGTTACTACCTGCTTTGCTTTTTTCATTTGCTTAGTATCCTCTTAACCCATCCTTAATTCTCTTAATTCTCTGACACCCTCACTTTCCCTGTACTTCCATTACACATAGAAGATAATTTATTGTTTTCAATTTCCTTCCTGAAACCCTTCAAGTGCTTTTTAACAAGGCTCCCCTCGCCCCCCACCTTTAAGAATTGGAGTCAACCGTAAACACAGAATCTCAAGTACGACCTGTAAGACAAGCGTTTGTGAGCACCCACTGTGCGCCAGGAGCTGTACTGGGCCCTGAGCAGGAAAGTAGCCAGCCAGGTGATGTTCCTGCCCGTGTGGGGCTCTAAGAGGGGAAACAACTGAAGCTCCACGCCCAGGCTTCTCCATTTACCTGGGAACCCCTGAGCTCCTCTGGGCATCTCAGGCCCTCGGGGAGGCCAGATTTACTCATATGTAAAAATGGGGATCGTTTAGTCATTCTGTGATCACTCCCTAACCATGTGGTCTGGGCTGTGTTCTGGGTGCTGGGTACATAGCAATGAGCTGCTATCCCTCCAGGGGCTCATGAGGGCTGTGGGAGGGAGAGGGGGCTGCGGATGGCAGGGGAGCAAGGGGAGGTGGGGAGGGGGCTTCCCAGAGGAGGTGCCATGGGAGGAGGCTCCTGATGGGTAAAGGGAATAAACAGTGGTTTCCATGTGCCGAGGCCTACGTAGAAAACTTCCATGTATTTTCCCACTAAATCTTCCCAAAGACCTTTTGGGAGAAGACTTAATATTTTCATCCCAGTTACAGAGATGGGGAAACTAAGGCCAAGAGAGTCCAAGGCCAAGGTCACACAGCTAGGAAGCTGCAGTGTTCAAACCTTTGCCGTTGGGTTCCAGAGCCCGGTTCCCAACCACACACTGCACTGCCTGCCACAGGCAGGCTCCCAGCTCCTGTCCCCACCCCGTCCTGTCTGGTCTTCTCTTGTGTGCCTACTGGTGCCGAGCTCTGGCTCATTCTGTGCCGTTCACTTTATTCATCCATTCATTTGACAAAAGTCTGTTGGGTGCCTTTCCATGCCCAGCCCTGGGCTGGGTGGTGTCAGGAATATAGAGCTTGGGCAATGTTGACTCACCCATTCCCAGGCTGGCATTTACGTTGATATCTGAGCAGCCAGGAGGGTGGTTTAAATAAAGGAGTGTTTGGGTTGGGGGATGGCTGGGTGTATATGTGGCCTGTAAAGGTCATGTGAATGTCTGTGTGGGCACTGATGGTTTTCTATGGAAGCCATTTGTGCACATCTATGTGCTCGTGTGTGTGTGTTGTCAGCAGAGCGTGTGCCCACCAAGTATGTGTTTCAGCTAGGATTTGCTTCGTAACAAACCACCCTAAACCCAGCGGCCTAAAACAACTTATTAGCCTGTGCGAATCAGCAGTCTGCCCTGGGCTGGGCTGGCAGATCTTTGGGTCTTCCCTAAGCTCACTCATGTAAGTGCAGTCAGCTGGGGCTGGGGGGTCTTGGAGGGTCTCCCTCACGTGCCTGACAGTTGACAGGCTGTTTGCTGGAGTGACTGAGTTCACTCTTGTGAGGTTAGCTTGGGCTCACTCACATGATGATCTTAGGGTTCCACGTTCAGCAAGAGAGGACAAGCACCAATGCACAGTGCATTTTGAATTCTGCTTGTGTCATGGTTACAAATGTTCCAATAGCCAAAGTGACATGGCCAAGTTAGATTCAAAGCGTGGAGAGATGGACTCCATCTTTTAGTCACATTACGAAGGGGCATGAGTACAGGCATGGAGGAATTATTCTTGTGGCTGACTTTCAAATTACGTCTGCGTGCCAGGTAAAGAATTCTGGAAAGTTCCCAGCTTTGGAATTGGAAAAACTTGGGTTCCAGTCCTGGTTCAACCATACTTGCTGTCTGACCATGGTCAAGTCACCTCACTCTCTGAGGCTCTGTAAACTGGATAAAATGGAATGAAATGAGATGATCTTTATAGAATACTTGTGCTATTTATTTGCACATGAAGACAACACATATTTATTGAGGGCCTACTATGTGCCAAGCACTGGCCACACCCTGAGGGTATTGCAATGAACAAAATGGACCAGAACACCTGCCTTTGGAAAGTTCATCGTCTAGGTTGTGGACAGACATTAACTGATCATGCTGATAATTTTTTGAGCACTAGGGGTAGATCTTAGAAGGAGGATTGCTGACCTGGTCAGGGAGATCTGGGAAGCCCGAGATAGTTAAGCTGAGATGTGAAGGATAGGTAGGAGTTACGCAGGAGAAGAAGGGATAGGAGTGAAAAAAGGATTCTAGATTGAGGGCATGTGCAAAGGCCCTGTGGTGGGAAGAATGGATTCCAGAAACAGAGAAAGGTGAGTGGGGATGGACCTGAAACACAAGGGTCAGATCATGTGGGACTTTGGAAACCTTTGAACAATGTGAGGGTCTATCATTCCAGGCAGCCTGAAATGGAACCCAAAGGTCTAAGTGTGTTCTATAAGACCCTCATGATCTGGGTCCCTGTTACCCCTCCAGTCTCTCCTTTACCTACTCTTCTGTGGCCGCACTGCCTCCTTGCTGTTCCAGGAACACCCCAGACACATTCCTACCTCAGGGCCTTTGCACTTGCTATTTCCTATGCCAGTATCAATCCTACTCCAGATATCCACGTGACTCATTCTGTCACTGCATTGTGGTCTCTGCCCATACGTCACCTCCTGGGAGAGGGCTTTCCTAACCCACCTGCCACCCCCCACCCTGAGCTGACACCACACACCAGCTGAGCCATCAGCATCTGGCAGTCTCTGCTTCCCTAAACTGGTTTATTTTCCTTCCTGCACACACCACCTCCTGGCTTATATAAAACAGAGGCCACATTATCTGTTTCGTATCTGGATCTTTCACTAGAATGCAGCTCCAGCAGACAGGGATTTAGCCTTGCTCTAGGCTGTGTCCCCAGCCTCGGGGAACAGTAGGTGTCCCATAAACATTGGTGGAAGGAAGGAAGGAATGTGTGAAAGCGAGTGAGTGAACGGCATGCTGGATAGCACTGGCTGCTGGGAATTAGGTCTGGGTTCAAGTTCTAGCTGGGTGACCCAGATAAATTGTTCTTTCTGTTCCTTGTTTTCTCCATTTGAGCTGTGAGGCACTTGTGGTCTTTAGGGAGGTTCTCAGATGGGAAAGGAAACCCCCAGGCCATGGAGGGGCAGGGCCTGCGGGGGAGGAAGGGAGCTGGAGCCCTCTCCCTGGCCTTCTGGGTTTGAAAATAGCCTTGCCCAGCGCCGGGCTCGGCCTGGCCCCCCACCCTCCCTGTGGTGTCCAGCTGGAGCCAGGGGCCTCTGTCTGGAGCCTGCCAGCCCGGCGCTGGGCTGGGAAGAAGGCCACCTGACAGCTGGGCCAGGAAAGCCTGGAAGGTTCTTCGGGGAAACCGGACCTGTCGGATGCCACCTAGCCCGCCTCCCTTGGTGTCCACCGGCAGATAAATCCCTTAATCCTCGGCAGGCCACAGCCCGTGCAGCTTGCAAAGCTTTTTCTTGGTTTGTTTCTAATTTTGGCCCTGCACGGTAGCTACTTTACTGGTGGGGACACTGAGGCTCAGAGAGGACAGCTGCCTCACTGAGGTTACGTTGCAGTGACAATTCGAGTCCTGATCTAGCCAGCCCTGCCCTGCCTCTGTGTGTGTGTGTGTGTGTGTCCCTACCAAACAGTGCCCTCCTTCCCTGCTGGCGCCCGGGTCTCCGATAGGGTGTGGTGGGTAAGAGTACTGGAGCCAGGCAACCTGGGTTCAAATCCCGCCTTTGCTACTTCTGAACTGGGGGGCTGTTGGGCCAGCCCCCACCTCAGTGTCTGCCACGAGGACAAATCCCTTAATATGGATTGCACAGGTTTTTAAAAATTTAATTTGTTGCCAATATTTAAACATGTAAACTGTTGGAAGAATAACATAACAAACCCTACTGTGCGCTGGGTATGGACCCAAGTACTCCAGGGGCGCTCGCTCCTGGGGGTGGGTGTCATTGTGAAGTCGTACTGTTCCTGTTTTCTCCAGCACAGTCTCAGAAAGGGGAAGCCACATGCCCAAGGTCACATAGCTGGGGAGGGCAGAGGCCCCAGCACTCCCCACTCTGGGGTCCAAGGCCCAGGGGTACTTGTCCTGCTCGTGGCAGGCGTGTCACTACTGCCTGAGTCTCCGAGTTCCCCTTGGCAAACCAGGGGAGGGCGGTGGTGAAAGCAGAGGCCCTGTCCCCACCCACTGTCACCACCCAGGACCTCGGGCTCAGTGGGGCCACGCTTCCAAGTTCTCCTGAGAAGTGAGGCTTCAAACAATGTTCAGTATGTTATTCTCTCAGCGTTTCAACGTGGGCAGATAACTCTTAAATGTAAAAATACCCTCCTACCAAGCATATAACGTTATTTATTACGCTGTTGTTGGTAACAGCGGGCGATTAGAAATGCCCATCAGTGAGAAGTGGTTAAATAAGCTCGGGCCCAGGAAGCAATGGAGCCCTATGCAGCCCTCAAAAGGACGCCCCGCACGCACTCGATGTGGAATCACAAGACACACGGGCCGGTGAACCAACACGTTGAAGAATGACATGCGCAGAGCGCTACTGCTCATGGAAGCAGAGACGCTTGTCCATACACTCTTGCACCGGCACAAATTCTCCCTGGGGAATCGCATGGGGAACCCGACACATTGGCTGGTCCTGGGGTTGGGGGTGGGAGGGAAGATTCCTTTTTTACTTTTTGTCTCTTTTGAATTTTGAATTGTGTGAATGTATTATCTATGCAGACAAAATAAAAACAGAATTAAAATTAAGTGCAAGACAGTAGACAAGAACACTGAAACAGACAGATCAACGTCAGGCCTGTAGGCCCAGCTGGCCACCACCCCCAGGCAACCTTGGGCCACATTTTGGGCTCTGTCCAGCTTGGTTTTGCAGCCCCGCCTGCCTCGGTAATATTTTGGTTTCCACACGCACGCACCCACAGGAAACCCCAGCCAATGGGCACCGGGTTCTGGGCTGGGCCAGCCGCCAAGTTGGTGGTGGGCATGACACAGCCCCTGGAATGGCGTCGTGCAAATGCCTGAGCGATGACACAGCCCCGGATGGAATGACGAGACTTCCCACAGGCTCATGGGCCCTCCTGTGTCGTGTTTGTCTTGCAACCTCCAGGTGGGTGTGTGGACACTTCCAAACAGCCGTCCCCACCCATTAACTCTGAGCCTGTAGGGACTGAGTTCATTCATTCATCAAATATTCACTGAGCACCTACTATGTGCCAAATAATCTTCCAGGCATGGAAGATACAGCACAGAACAAAAGAAATAAAAATTCCTGCCCTCGTGGAGTTGACATTCCAGTTGGACACAAATAGTACATACCAGAGAGTGAAAATGCCATAGAAAAATGAAGCAGAGAAGGCAGGTAGGGTTTTTTTTCCTTTTTAAATTGAGGTATAATTGATACACAATAAAATTGACCTGTTACAGATATGTAGTTCATACAGCTGTATGCCTCTGTGTATCCACCACCACAAACACGTGCTAGAATATTTCTATCCCCTGCAATGTCCCTTCATGCCCCTTTGCAGTCAGCCCCTGACTTCCACCCACCCCCACCTGGGAAGCCACTGGGCAGTTTTTGTTCACTATAGATTAGCTTTGTCTTTTCTAGGGTTCTAAACAGAATCCAGCTTCTCTCACTCCGCATAATACAGTTGAGAGTCGCCCACGTTGTGTATGTCTGTGGTTCGTTCCTTTCTACTGCTGAGTAGTATTCCGTGGCACAGTGGTACCATATTTTGTTTATTCATTCAACTTGTTCATGGGCATCCGGATTGATTCCATTTTTGTGCTATTACCAAGAAAGCTGCTAGGAATATTTGTGAGCAACTCTTTATGTGGACATATATTTTCATTTGTCTTGGGTAAGTATTGGGGAGTGGAATTGCTGGGCCTCATGGTTAAGTGTGTGTTTAACTTTATTCAAAGCAGAGATTGCGCTTTTAAACAGGAGAGGCAGGGCAGGCTTCACTGACCAGGGGACATTTCAGTAGAGGCTGGAAGGAGGTGAGAGATATCTGCAGGGAAGAGTGTTATAGCCAGAGGGAACAGAGGTGGCGTGTGCCTGGTGTGTTTGAGGAACAGCATGGAGGCCAGCGTGGAGGGAGTGGAGTGAGTGAGTGAGGGGAGAGGGCTGGGGGGTCGGTGAGGCTGGATGGCATAGGGCCAAGTATGTCATGGTGAGGACATTGGTTTTACTCTGAGGACCCATGGGAGGGGTCTGAGCAGAGGTAGGACAAGGTCTGACCTGCATTTTAACGCCCCTTCCACCCCCTGCTCCCAAGTGGCGAACAGGCTATGGGGCAGTAAGGGTAGGCTACTGCAATAGTCCTAGCGGGAGATGAGGGACCGGGACTGGGATGGAGGCAGCAGAGGGTGAGGAGTGGTCGGATTCTGGCCCTGAAGGTGGAGCCAGGTGGATGCCCTGGACGTGGGGTGTGAGACAAGTGGGAGCGTGAAGGATGGCTAGGACCTGCGGTGGCCCTAGGAGCTCAGAGTAGCCCTCTGCCCCCAGGTGGCAAGGACACGTGCACCTCAGCAGCCACGAGGAGCTGGGCTTTGCTGACAACCTGAGTGAACTTAGAAGTGGACCTTGAGCCTCCACGAGAGAACACAGCCCAGCCAATACCTCCATTTCAGCCCAGTGAGACCCTGAGCAGAGAAGCCAGTTATTTCATGCCAAGACTTCAGACCTGCTGAAGCTGTAAGATAATAAACGTGTGTTGTGTTAAGTCACTAAGTTTGTGCTAATTTCATCCCAGCAATGGATGACTAACACAGGCATCTTAGAATCCTACACAATGTCAGAGCTAAAAGGGTCCTTAGCAACCATTGAGTCCAACCCCCTCATGTACAGATGGGGAAACTGAGGCCCAGAGAGTGGGCAGGACTTGAAGCTGGGCCCTGCAGGGAGGCAGCATCAGGCAGAAGATGCTGCAGCCCTGGAGGCCCTGCCAGCCCCAGGCTGTCACCTCCTAGGAGGCTGCAGTGCCTGCTCCTCTGCCAAGCCCTCCTCCGTGGAGGAACCAGCCTCCCAAAGAGCCGGCTCCCGGCCCCCCGCGGAGTGCCCTGCGCTCCCCAGGCAGCGAGTTCGGGCAGGCTCCCCGCCGGCCAGGAGGGAGGCAGAGCCCTTGCCCTCGCAGCAGAGCACAGCCCAAGGGTGCAGGAGCCAGGCCCCAGGGGAGAGAGGAGAAGCCCAGGCTTAGGTCAGAGGGATGCTGGCTGGAATCTCAGCTCTGCCACGCACCGGCTGTGGGACCCAGTCGAGGGACTCCCCACTCTTGCCGAGCTGCAGTGTCCACATCTCTAAAACGGGAGTAAGGTGCTTTCCTCCAGGTGGTCAGTGAGCTAACACGAGTGAAACTCTCGGTGTGAGCTCTGTAAATGCATGGCCCTAACCTCTTCCTCTTCATGGGCCTCAGTTTCCCCATCTGCTAATGATCCTAGATGTGTCTGGGGGGCCCTTGTAGCTCTCCCAGTTGCCTATTTTAGGATTCAAATTCTAGCTCTGCTTCTTACTAGCTGTGTGACCTTAGATAAGTCACTTAAGCTCTCTGAGTCCCAGTTTTCTCACCTGTAACATGGGGCATTAATGATACCTGCCATAACACGAGAGATGCAGGTCGGATACCTAGCAGAGTGTCTCAGAAAACGGTCAGCTGGTGGCATTACCATCATCATCATCACCGTTCCTAGTGTGTGAGCTTGGCCATGCCTGCTGGCAGGGGAAACAGGGCAGAGCCTCCCAGGGTGAGAAAGTTTGGTTTCCTTGAATAAAATGTTTGTAGGCTGGGCTGGGCCTGTGTACATTTCAGGGAAAACAAAATTAGTTTTTTTCTCTTCAATGCTCTGGCTCCGCATCCACCCAAAGCCAGGCCCCCAGTATCACAGCTCATAAACCGTAAACCCACAGGCAGGTTTGGGGAAATGAAAGCATGCATTTATGTCTGTTCCCGCTTCTGGGAACTACTGCCTGCTTCCCTCGAGAGGGATGGCAATAGCTTGTGCACACGCCTGGAGGCGGGCAGGTGTGTCATGGGCACAAACTGGGGCTGACATCACTATGATGTCCCCGCTAGCCATGTCTGAATTATGCACACCATCCTCTGACCATAGCTGATTCGCTGGTGTTAACAGACGCCTGGCTGCAGGCTGGGCAGTCAAGAGTGTCGCTTGGGAATCTCAATCTTGAAGGAGGGCACACAGGCAGAGTGGCTGGAGATGCGTCATTCCTGGCCAGCACCCTGGAGGAGGAAGCCACAGACTGTGCCCCTGAGTGCCTCGGAGCTGCTCTTTCCCGTCCTTCCTGCAGAAGTGCTCACGCTGGTGGTTCCCTCTCCCCATCCTGGGAATGCCTTCCTATACGTTCACTGCTGGACTCCTTGGTTAGTCACTTTCTGGCGTTTGTCATCTGATGCTCCTTGGCTGATGTGGTGGCTGGGGAGGCAGAGCATCGGTGGGGGTCGAGGGCTGACTGTGGAAGGGAGCAGGGGTCCTCTGTTCCATGCAGCCAGCTGCGGAGTGGTTAAGTGCAGAAAGAGAATTGGTTCTCCATGCCCTACTGCTGTGTGACCTTGGGCAAGTCACTTAACCTCTCTGTGTGGGATGGAAGCAGGGGCGACCTCAGGAAGCAGATGGAGAAATTGAGGACCAGAGAGAGGAGGGGCTTTACTTAAAGCCACACAACGAGTTCAGGACAAACCTAGGAGACCTGGGTCCTGCAAATTGCAGCCCTGGGAGGAAAAGTTCCTGGATTAGGAAGCTTGTTTCTAATTATCAGCTGGGCCTGTTGACCCCAGATGAACCTCACATCCCCAAGCACGTCACAGCTCATAGATTCCTTTCCCAAGTAACTGTCACATCTGGCCCTGGCGATACCATCCATGGCCAGTAAAGGGGTGGAGCAAACTGAGCCCCGAGAGGGACAGGGACTTGTGCAGAGTCACACTGCTGTTCACGGCAGAGCTAGAGTCTGAGCCAGATATGAAAAACTGGAGCTTTTTGCTCTAAATTTGAGCTGGTGTCTGGGGATGTATTGGAGGTGATGGTTACTGAGTTGTCCACAGGAATTTTTTAATTGTTTGCTTTCATTTTGATTATAATCCTAAAAAAGTAATTCAGACATATCATGAATCATCTGCATGACCACAGGTGAGGCCTACCTGAGCTTGCATTTGGACCTGGGATCAAACTGGCACCAAAGATTAGCATTCGTGAGAACTATGGGACAGGCACCGTGCTCCACACTTTTCATCAGTTTTTTATTTAACTCTCACAACAATCCTATGAGATAGAGTCGATCAGCATCCCCACTCCACAGACCAGGAAGTCAAGGCACAGAGAGGTTAAGTAACTTGCAACGAGGTCAACAGCGAGCCTATGATCTTGCCCACTATGCTTTACCTCTGTAACCGGCTCCAGGTGATGAGAAAAGGGCAGAGGTGGCTTTGAAATGCAAAGATGAATTCCTGCTAAATGTAGGCCAAGTGATGCAGAAGGAGGGGGTGGGAAGAAATTGCACCGTGGGTGAAACAGAGCCAAGTAGTGGGAGAACAAAGTCATCGGCACACGGAGTTGGGTGGATGTGCGTGACAACCAAAACCAAATGGCATCACAGCGGAGTGTCCCACATTCACCCTGCTAGTGGCCATTCAGGTTTAGCAAAGCAACATCGTCCATATCATTAAATTAATGTTGTTATATTGATGAGATGGCAGCATAGCTTAATGATCAGGGCTGCAGGCTTAAGAATCAAGATTCCTGACTTCACATCTGTCTTCTTTCTTATCTAGTCCTCAGACTATGGACAAGTCATTCAACCTCTCTGAGCCTCAATTTGCTCATCTCTAAAATGGAATTGCACTAGCACCTAGTAATAGACTGCTAGTTGTCTATGCAATTCTTTTTTTTTTTTTTTTACCAAACCCTGATTTTATTCCTGATGGCAATGTACCCAGCTAAATAAAAGACTATATTCCCAACCTCTCTTGCACCACTTTTTTACTGGTGGCCAATGAGTGGAAGCTGTTAGGTGAGACTTCTGGGGAATACCCTTAGAGGAGGCTGATGTGGCTGGGAGGAAAGCCCATTTGCTTTTCTTTCTCCTTTTTCCTACATGGGACTCAGGCATTAGAGCTGGAGCCCCAGCAGCCACCTTGGATCAAGAAGTGACCTTGGGCTGGGCGCGGTGGCTCACGCCTGTAATCCTAGCACTCTGGAAGGCCAAGGCGGGCGGATCGCTCGAGGTCAGGAGTTCAAAACCAGCCTCAGCAAGAGCGAGACCCTGTCTCTACTAAAAAATAGAAAGAAATTAATTGGCCAACTAAAAATATATAGAAAAAATTAGCTGGGCATGGTGGCGTGTGCCTGTAGTCCCAGCTACTTGGGAGGCTGAGGCAGAAGGATTGCTTGAGCCCAGGAGTTTGAGGTTGCTGTGAGCTAAGCTGATGCCACGGCACTCTAGCCCAGGAAACAAAGTAAGACTCTGCCTCAAAAAAAAAAAAAAAAAAAAGAAGTGACCTTGAAGATGAAGCTGTATGATAATGATATTGAAGCAACATGAGGCTAAAGGAACCTGGAACGTCGATGATATAGTGGAGACTGCACCAGCTCTGGACTGACTCTTCCCAGACTTCTTTTTAAAAATAAGGCTTTTATTTTAGGACAGTTTTAGATTTAAGAATTATTGCAAAGGTAGTACAGAGAGTGTCTATATACCCCACACCCAGTTTCCCCTATTATTAACATCTTATATTAGTATGATATATATGTCACAATATATATGAATCAATATTGTATCATTATTAACTGAAAAGTTCATTCAGATTTGCTCGGTTTTCCCCTAATGTCCCTTTCTATTCCCAGATCCTACCCAGGAAGCCACATTATATTTAGTAGATATTATATCTCCTTAGCCTCATTTTGGTTGTGACAGTGTCTTAGACTTTCCTTGTTTTTGATGAACTTGACAGTTTTGAGGATTACTGGTCAAGTGTTTTGTATTAATAACATGTCCCTCAGTTACAGGCTAATTTTTCTATTTTTAGTAGAGACGGGGTCTCACTTTTGGTCAGGCTGGTCTCGAACTCCTGAGCTCAGTTGGGATTTTTCTGATGATTTTCTTATAATTAGACAGGGGTGATGTGTTTGGGGAGGAAGACCATGAAGGAAGAGTGCCCTTTGCATCACATTATATCAGGGGTACATACTGTCAATATGACTTATCACTGTGGATGTTGACTTTGATCACTGGCAGTTTTCTCCATTTGATTGATCCTGGCATCTCTCCATGTAAACTCATTCTTTTTTCCTTCCTGTCTGTACTCTACTCTCTGGAAGAAAGTTACTATGTGCAGTCCACACTTAAGGAGATGTTTCACCTCCCTTGGGGTGGAGTATTTTCATAAATTATTTGGAATGCTTCTGCATGAAAGATCTCTTCTATTTATTTATTTAATCATTTATTTATATCAGCATGGACTCACATATATTTATCTTTACTTTGGGTTGTAATCCAGTATGACTTTATTTATTTTGTTGCACAAATTGTTCTACCTCTGACTCTTTTTGGGTGGCTCCCCAGCCTTCTTGACATGGGAGAAAACCAAACTGAGGTAGATATTTTGCAACGATGGTCTCAAATTCCTCCCATTCCTGTATGCTCACCCCTTTGCGATGAGACTTTGCAACTTCTCTCAGCAAGACCTCATCTTTTTCCATCCCTTGAACCTGGGCTTGGCCATGCCACTTGTTTTGGCCAACGGGAAAAAGCTGAGGCTTGAAAAGGGCTTGTGAGTTGGGGCGTGTTCTCTTGCAGCCCCTGGGACGCTGAGACCACCATGTGAGCAAGCCAGACTGCCGGGGCATGAGAGGCCAGGTAGACCACCCACCTCCATTATTCTTGCCTACATCAAGGCCACAGCATGTGAGCGAGGCCATGGACCATAGCCGACTGTAGATGCACGATGAATCCAGAGGCAAGCTGTCACCAGCCTGGGTCCATGCCACTAAGAACTGTTTATTGATCAATCCTCTAACAATGAGGCAGTAGTATTACCAGCTTGCTACAGAGCAGGACTGAAGCACAGAGGGGCTATGCACTCTGCTTAAGGTCACACAGACATCGAGTGGCTGTGCATTATTAAATCTGTCAGCTGTTTTTACAGCCTATGGGCCACTCTGGGTCAGTTCTCTGTATCCCATCAGAAAGTAGGTCTGTTTAATTGTTTCTTCCCCAAGCTTAAGTGACTTCAATAAAAATAACGAATATATATCACATGGATTATTGGCGGTCATCATTTGCTAATCCTCATGCCTGTGCCACGTTGGATCAATTCCTAGAGCTCTGTGAGGTGTTTATTAAGGAGGAGTCTCAGAATGGACAAATCAGGCCAAGTCCCTTCCCCTCATTTTCTCATTTAAGAACAGGGACGATTACTTGCTGAGTTGTGAGGATTCAATGAAGTATCGCATCTCCTCGATTGTAAATGGCGGCCTCTATGTCTGGTAGATGCTATGTCTGAGGAGATTTGGGCACAGAGAGAAAATAATAACTTGTATTTTGTCTAATGTTAATTTATTAACTTTTTTTTTTAAAAAAAAAACAGCTTTATCGAGGTCAAGTTGACATGTGAGAA
>VBSM01001118.1:30017713-30068741 GCA_008086735.1 Cheirogaleus medius | reverse complement strand
CCTCGGTCTCCCAGAGTGCTAGGATTACAGGCGTGAGCCACCGCGCCCGGCCCCAGCTTTCCCATTTTCTACACATGACATTTCTTCTTATATGTCATCGCCCAGAGCATAGTCACATGCCATACCTTTATATCATGGGAGTCTGGGAAACATGACCTCTACACGAGCATGGTGTGTGTGTGTGCGCGTGTGTGTGTGTGTGTGTGTGGTTTTTTAACAGACTGTACATTCTTCAACACTCTTCCTGTCAACAGGTGGGGGTCTATAACTGTGTACCCCCCTCACTCCCCACCTGCATCTCGGCTGGGCTCTGTAAGTGCTTTGATCAATAGAATATAGTGGAAGCGATGCTGTTATAATGTGATCTACCCTGCTAGGTCAATAAAGGCCATGCGGCTTCTGCCTGATTGGCCTGGAACCAGAACCCGCTTCCTGGCGTGTGATCTGTTCCGTCTCTCAGGGCCCGGTACTCAGAGGGTCATGCACTTGTTTGAATGCGTCGCTGTAGTCTTGAAATTCTTAATGATTCTCTTTGAATTTGTGTTTTGTAAGTGACGTCTGATGTGATGGTGGAGGACGTGGCTTTGCAGGAGACACATGTACACCACTTCCTTGTCACCCTATCAGCACGTTTATGATACCTGCCATGAGCTTCCACGACGCCCTTACCTCGTATGTAGGGCCCCATGCTCAGAAGGGCTCCTCTCTGGGTTTAATGCTCAGCTGTTACCATTTTGAAATTCTTAACTTTATCTTTGAACTTGGTATTGGAGGTGAAGTCCGATGGGAAATGGAGCATGCATGTGAGCAGAAGAGATACATGTAATATGGGTGTCCCCTGTGCACACATAGTGTTCACAGTGCCCACGAGCATAGAATTCTGGAGAACCCACAATGCATGGATGTTTGGCGAGACTCAAAGTGACTACAAGGTAAGCATGCTACAGCTACCTGGGCTGAGGCTCAGCCACCACAGAGCAGAGACAAACCTGAACTCCTGACCCAAGGAATCCATGGGCTTAACAAAATACATAGTGGCTGTTTTTTGGTACTAAGATTGAGGTAGTTTGATGTGCAGAAATGGATGTAATAGAGTTTATTCATTGAGTGATTCCAGTCTTTTGTTTATACAAATGAAGCCATGAAGAATAACCTTGTGCATATATTATGTATATCCAGGATAGATTTCTAGAAAGGAGGACTACTGCATTCAAGGATAAAGGCATATATAATTTTTTTAGCTATTGCCAATTTTTTTTCCAAACTCTTACTTTTCCCAAGTGGCTTTCTGTGTGATTATAGTCTATTTGTATCTGTGTAATCCTCCAACATACCTACATATAGAGAAACACACAGAGAGAAAAGTGCACGAATAAAGTACAGTTTGATGAATTTTCACAAACTGAACATGTGTAGCTGTCACCCAGGTCAAGAGACAAATATTCTTAGCACCCCAAAAGCTGCCCCAGCACCCCTTCCCAATGAATACTCCCTTCTATGGTATGAATTTGCCACTATTTATCCATTTTCCTCTTGACATTTCTAGTTAAAGGGTTTTATACTTTTTAGTTTCTGTCATTCTCATCACAACCCATTGCAAAGATGTCAGGTTTGCTAGATACTCTTTTACCTTGCTGTTGGGCTAGTTGTTCTCAAACTAGGCTCCTTTGGAACCCTGAGTTCTTTCCCAAAAGACAGAAAAAGAACAAATGCACGGATTCACTTCTCTCAGTTTCAAATTCTCCCTAAAACCTTTGGGGTACAGTTCCACCTGTCTGCTACCAAGCAAGTTTCAGCGATGACAAATAGTCAAGAAACAGGAAATAATGGGAAACCCCAGAAATGCCACAGGCTGCATCGAGCATACCAGTGACCACCATTTACGGAGAGGTGCCTTGGTGTGGGCCTTTGTACGCAGCGAGATACGTTTTCTCGAATCTTCAAAAGCCCTGGCAAAATGGGTATCGTGGTGCCTATTTCACTGGGAATGAAAAGCTAGTTTTTGAGAAGGGAAGTAACTTGTTCCAGGTTACACACTCACGTCGGGCGACAGGAAAGCCTGCAGGCTCTGGCCACCCCAAGCACTCCTCCTGTGTTGGCTCTGTCCCCTTGTGTCCTCATCTCAGTCTGGCACCCAAGGCCCTGCTTCCCCCAATCTCTGCAGGGCTCGGGCCTCTTCCCCTCTGCCCCCTTCTGAGCTGCCTGAAGCTCTGTCCCCTCAACCCCAGGCCTTTGCACGTGCCGTTCCCTCTGCCCAGAACCTTCTTCTTCCTCTTCATCTAACTCCTCCTCGTCCTTCAAGGATGCCTTCCCCAACTATGTTGGTGTCCTGGCTCCAATAGCACCTTCTAGTTCCCCCATCACGTTCACTGTACTTTTGTTGTTGGGTTAATTTATGTTGAATTTCTGCCTCTTCTCGCCCACCCCAAACCTTAGAGCAGACATCCGTCGGTTTTGTTCTTGGCCGTGTCCCCAGCGCCTAGCACACAGCTCCTGGCACATAGTAGGAACTCAACAAACACTTGTTGTGGGAAGGGACAGTCCTCTTTTAGTCTTGTGGCAACCCTGTGAAGCAAGCAGGGCCTGGCTGCTCACCCCCATTTTACAGATGAGGAAAGTGAGGCCCAGAGAGAGATGAGGCTGGTCCAGGTCTCTGTGATTTGTGGACACGGATCGGGTGACTGCGGTCCTGACACCCTCCCAGACACCGGGATGTGAGGGGGCAGGTGATGGCGGAGGGAAGGGGCCTGTCAGGCTCCCATAGCCCTCCCTGCTCGCAGATTAGAATCAGAAATCATGGCCCGTCTCTGTCCCTGCCACTGCCCAGGGCACAGTGCGGGAGGCCCAGGATGTTGACAAGAAGAAAGTTCAGTCCTACTCAGAACAGAGCTGGGGTGGCAGGCCCTATGGCCACACGTGCTGATGCCAGGGCAGGAGAGTCAGGAAGTCAGAACCAGGAGGAGGGTCCCCGTCCCCTACCCCCAGGCTACAGTTCACTCCCAGGAGGGACAGTGGGGACAGTGAGCCTTTATCTTGTGTGAGTTTCAAGCACGGCCAGCTTGAACTCAGCAACTGCTTATGGGTTTAATGATTTTTCTTTAACCTTGGTCACAAGATCAAGATAAAACACGCTCTGGAGCAGGTGATGTGCATCCAAAGCCACCTCTGTGGCCCTTCACTATGTGATTTTGGCCAGGTGACTTCACTTTTCCCCACCTGTAAAAGGGGGTGACGGCAATAGCACGTATCCAATAGGGTCACGGTGGGGCTGCCGCGGATAAGCTAAGGGAAGCTCTTTGTGTAGTGCTTGGCACAGAGAGAGAGTTCAAGAGAACTTACTGTGCGCAGACGGATCCCCCACAGGGATTTTAGGGGCTCTGCTGTTATCCCTCTAAGGGGCAGAAGCGGGATTTGGACTCAGCTCTCTGCGGAACCAGAGGGCTGAACCAGGAAACCACACACCTAGAGCAGCCGCTGCAGGCTGGGCCCTGCACTCGGTGCCGTAGGCACATAAAGGTCATGTGGAAATGGGTGCTCCTTCCAGGACAACTGATGGTCATCTGAGACCTTTCTTCACAAGGGACACTCAGGCCTGAAGCCTCAGAGCCCCATACTGAGAACCCCTGGAGCAGAGGTGGGGCTGGAGAAGTACTGAGAGTTAGACTTTTCTCTCCAGGTACTAGAGAGCCACTGAAGACTCCAGGCAGGGGAAGTGACATGGACCAGGAGGGAGCAAACCTAAAGATGGCGCCCTATTGGGAGGCTGCTGGGATCGTCCAGGCAAAACTCGAGGCTGGGGTGGGAGGGCAGGTGCTGCAGGGGTGGGCTGTGCTCGGTGTCCCGTTTCCCTTCCTGCAATCGAGAAATGGCACCTTTGGGTGCATCGAGCCTGGCCCCAGAGAAGAAAGCTGCAGTTGCTGATGGCAGAGCTACGCACCGGCCATGGATTGGTCAGCGGCAGACGTACATGACAGAGATATACTAATAATTAATCCACTGAATTCTACAGCGGCTTAGCCTGTATCCTAACTCATAGTGTGACTTCAGGCAAGGCACTTCCCTTCTCTGAGCCTCAGTTCCCACATCTGTAAAATGGGGGTGATAAAAGAACTTCCTAGGATTCAATGAGATGGAGTATGTAGAGTTAGCACAGAGGAGGCACACAGGCCACGCCTGTTGTTCCCACCCGAGTCTCGCCCCCATGTAGGACACACTCCTAACTCCCCATTTATTTTCTCTTCTACCTTCTGATTCTTACCAGAAGGTAGAAGGTGGCACACAGCTCAGGGCAGTGGACGCAATAGGCCCTTGATCTGGATTGACACAATAACAGGATTTAGGTGACTTTCAGGTGGAAGTGATTGGTGATCTCTCTCCTGCATTTTACAGACTGGGAAACTGAGGTCCAGAGAGGGGTAGGAATTTATTCCAGCTCCACAGGGAGTCAGGCAGAGAGGTGATTGGATCCAGCCCTCGGAGGGCATTGGGTTGGGCTGGGTCTTGGATGGAGGTGTTTGGAAGGTGCATTCTCCCACTTGCTCACTGGGCTCCAGCCTCCTGTGGTTCTTCAAATTAGCCAAGCTCATGACCACCCCAGGGCCTTTGCACCTGCTGTTCCCATTAGTGGGCCTGCTCTTCCCACATTTCTTCACCTGGCTGCCTCTTTCTCACCTGATTAGCCCTCAATTTAAATAGCACCTCTTCAGAGGGGTCTTTCCTGAACCTAAGTTGGACCCTCTGTAATTCTCTTATTTCTACTCACTGATTATTGTCTTCATTTGCAATACATTATTAATTTGTTAATTTCCTCTTTTAAACTATTTTTCTAAAATTTAGGTTTTGCCAGTCTCTGCCTCTAGCTGGCTCAGCTGTGAGTACAGGACCGTGGACGTCAACGCATGAAGGAATGAATAAATGCATGAATGAATGTGCCGGCCTGTCCACCGTCATGTTGAACTCTTATGACTTCCCTGTGAACCAGATCCCAGGTTCCCCACATAGCAGACAAAGAAAGGGAGGCTCAGCGTGGTCCCATACGGTAGGGCAGGAATGTGTCATATGCTGAAGGCCGTTAGACCGCCCTGCCCTCGGGACACATGAGAACCTCAGCTGCGCGATCCCACATCAACCTGACACAAGAAAATAGCAAATTTCTGCCGGACCAGACCCCACTCTCTGCAGGGCTGTTCCATCAAAAGATGCTGATGCTGGTGTTGCCAAGGCAACAAGGTTAGCTTTCTGAAGCATCTTTAAATGGGAGGAGTGAAGGCTCACACAGACACCGAGGGGAAGAAAACCTCAGAACAAGGGGTCAAATCCCCCAGCCACTAAGACAAACCATCCTGATAGCGGCCATCCCCTACCCTCCGCAAAGGGCCACTTTCTACCTCACCTGTGGCTGTCGTCTCTGGGGTGTGCACAGTGAACTCTCTCCCCAGTGTGGAAATCGCCTGTGCTAGGAACACTCACAGGTCTCAGAAACAATGTATTCTGCCTGGCTGATCTCTCAGGTGCCAGTAGGAAAGACAGACTAGTCTTGGAGGCCTTTCCAGAAAGTTCCTTCAGCCCTTGATACAGGTGGAGAGGACACCACTCCGATATTTTGGGGTAGATGCCAAGATGGCTCCAGAGTGCTCTGGCAGCAAGTGGCAGCTCATAGATGCCAGTGTGCTGGAGTGGTGATTGGCTGTGCTGCCTTGGGTGAGGCCCTTTCCCTCTCTGAGCCCTAATTTCTTCATCATTAAAATGGAGAGAAAACTGGTCTGGTGCAGGAGAGATGACAGAATTTTGCACGGGAATCTGCAGATGCGGGTATCCTAGAAGCCAGTTTCTGTGAGCTGTGGCCCCAGGAGACCCGGCACGGGGCCCTGTGCTGCCCAGGGTCCTCTGGCTGGTCTTGTCTGTGGCCATCGTGAGTCTATGGTGAAGGGAGACAGCATCACTGTCAGATGGGGCTTTAGAGATTGGCAGGTGCTCTGTCCTTACTGCACCAAAGGGAAACTAAGGCTCGGAGAAGGCTGAGGCTCTGATCCAGGGGCAGAGAGAGGCTGCGACTAGGGTCTAATATCCCTGGGCAGGACACAGCTTTGTCTCTGATAATCTGAGGTGACCTGGGGATGAGCTGGAGCCTGGGGCCAGGCCTTGGGGACAGAGAGGCAGAAAGGGGACAGAGATGGAGAGAAGAGAGGTAGGAGTCAGAGACAGGGATGGAGGGAAAGTGAACACCTGTTCTTACCTGCCTAGCATCATGACTTGAGTGGGACTGACCCCACCCCTGGTTCCTGTGATCATGTGACCCACGCCTGGCCAATCAGAATCACAGTGATAAGTGCAGGATGGACACAGGACCAACCCTGGCTGGAGAAAGTCATTCCTTTGCTGGAACCACTGGGACAGGGGAGCTCCCTGTATCAGGGATGCCGAGCTGGGAGGACATGAGCCCGGGGCTGCTGGAGCCGGGCTCTTGTCAGAAGAGACTCTCCCTGGCTGAGAACGAAGTCAACGCGGCAGACGGTGGAGCGACATCATTTGAGCCTCCGGATCCACCCTCCTGTGCATCCACCCTCAGACTTCCCAGTTACATGAGTCAATTTATGCCTTAGGATCGAGTTTCTCTCCCTTGTGCCCGAGAGTCCTGGCACGGAAGAGGCAGGAAGGTGAGAAGGAAGGATGAATATTCAAGAACAGGTGTCTGAGTGTAACTCAAATCGCCTTCCTGGCCTTTAGAACACTGGAGTGCAGACAGAGATTTGGCCTTCACCCCACCCAGAGGAGTCCTGTCCCTGGGGCTCACAGCGTGGCCCCCACCCCTTCTCCAGCACGCAGCCAGCCCGTAAGCTCTGCGGCACAAAAATAAATGCTGTGGATACAAAAATCCAGTGCCTTCCCCTCATCGGGGCCCAGGAGGGGGGATGGCATGCAGTGGGGGGACGCCTTCCTCACCCCATTCACCTCTTTGAGCACTAACATTTATTAGGCACCTGCTTCACGCCGGGCTCTGTCATAACGTTGATAAACATGGTCCGTTTCCTCCTTGCCACAGCCCAGCGAGGAGGGAGTCTTACCATCTTCATTTTACAGACAAGACAACTGAGGCTTTCACAATTGACAAGACAACTGTGGCCTTCAGAGGCTGAGCCACTCGCCTAAAGACTGCCCATGGTCCATACTGCACACAGTAGATGCTAAATAAAGGTCTACCAGGCAGATGCTGCGTAAAGCAGTTTGGGCTTTCTGGGCAGCAGCCTGCCCCTGAACACTTTCCCCGTCCTGCCTGAAATGCCACCGTTAGCAACCACATCCTCTGGGCCTTGAGGGGGAAATGCTGTTTCCCTTGAAGGAGATCAGAGTTGGGTCTGTGCTGGGTTTACTCGGGGGCGGCTGGGAGTGGGACTCAGGGGCCGGGGCAGAGCCACGTGGGATGAAGGTGTCCCGTTTCCACTGGCCCAGCCTCATCCCGGAGAAAACCTTCTGGAGACAGAGGTGTACCCTGGGCTCGGGCAGGTGGGGCCTGGCTGGGCCTGGGTGTTGGCCAATGATGAGGGGCTGAGTGACACAGTGATGGGGCGGGTGGCAGAGTGGCTGTGGACTCCTCCCGACTCCAGCCCCTGAAGGAAGCTCATGAGGGACTCTTGCTCCCTCAAACTCAGGCAAAGGCATCGCTGTTGGGTGAGGTGGGGAGGAGGGGACTGGGGTGCTGGAGGGATCTGGACCCAGCGCCTGCTGTCCTGCCCAACAATCCCTGCACCTGAGCCTGGGTGAGCCGGGGTTACAGGGAGTCCTGTGGGCAGCCACACGGGCAGAGATCCGGCTGCAGGGGGCCAGAAGGAGCCTTGGAGGACTTTGGTACATAGCACAGACAGGGACTTAGTTCTAGACCTTTCTTCAGGGATGATGTGTATCTATTTCAACCCAAAGCTTCCTTCCAGTTGTTTTTAGAGGCTGATACTGTCACCGTGGCCCTTGTAGCCAAAAAGGTTGAGTACAGCTGGGGTGGAGGACGGGCCCTGGAGCTCCTCATGACGGGCGAGGACCAGCTTTTTCCAAGGACGTCTACAGCCTGGAGAGATGCCCTGGAACAAACAGGGCTGATTTTCAAATAGGTAAATTTGAACAAAGCTGCCCATGCTAGCCCCTTTGTGGGCAGTCACAAGGCATGGGACCACATTAAAGGCCCTGACTAGCCCTGCAGGTAAGAATACCTATCCACTTTGATTTAACCTGCTGCCTCCTTCTCTCACTTGATCACAGGTACTTTTAGAGAGGATCCCTAGTTATTCCCTGCGGAACACACTTTGGGACATGCTAGGGGTGAAGTAATAATGCCTTTTTGGTCTCCTGAAGCCCCTGAGCTCTACACATCGGAGTCTAGGTGTGGTGGAGTGTGGAGGGGAAATCATGATTAAACCACCCACTGGGGGTGGGTGCAGACCCTTCAGCCTTGAAAAGAAAGTTCAAGGACATCTCAAGTCTAGGAAAGCTTGGAACAGGAGCTTCGAGTGGGAGATGGCCTTCTCACTCACCCCAGGGACAACATCTGAGCCTCCACCCGGGCGGCTTCCTGCTTGCAAATACCTTCCCACCTGCCTGCCATCCCGCCCCTAGTCACGTATTCCTTTGAGGGGCCAAGTGTGGCCTGTTCTGGGCTCATTCAGGGTATTGCGACTCTCCGGGGGGCAGGGAGGCCCTGCAGGAGGAGGGAGGGAAGAGGGTGAGGGGCACTGCAGAGGCACAGGTCCCCAAACTCCCACCATTTCACAGACTGAGCGGACCAGGGAGGCAGGTGACTCTTCTGGACTTCTGGGGCAAGGACGGTGGCTCAGGAGGCCCAAGGCATCGAGGACGAGACCCTGGCATTGCGTCCTGTGTTTGGGTGCAGCTGCCCCCGGGATGCCAAGGCCGGGCTCCTCCTGGGTGGTCTGGCCTCCAGGCCGCCTGCCCGTCAGACGCCCACGGGCCGCAGCATCATGCGAGTGGCACGCAGCGAGTAGCTGGGGCCCTGGAAGTAGTGCCAGCGGATGCCGTTGAGCTTGCGCACGTGGTGGCGGGCCGGGTAGTAGATGCCGTTGAGGTTCGAGAGGCCGCAGGCGTCGAACCACCACCCTGGTGGAAGAGGGAGGAGAGGGGCTGTGGGGAGTGGGGGCCTGGCCAGGGGGGGAGGACGGCCCCTGAACCCCAAAGAGACAAAGACTAACTGGAGCTGCTGCCTCCTCCAAGAAGCCGGCTGGCTGGAGATGCGGCCAGGTGGGCGTGGGTGAGGGTAGGGTGGGGGGGGGTGGACAACAGACCTCCTGCCTCTGGGGTCTCGGGACAGCAAGGGGCTCCTCCCCGCCTTCTCCCCACCCCCTCTGGGACCCTGCCGTCCTCCTTCGCCTTCCCTCCGTCCTCCCGCCCCGCACCCCTCCCCATCGCCCGCCCCATGTTCCTCTCATACCAGGTTCAGCCCTTCCTCTCTGCCGTCTCTGGGCCGCGTCTGTCTGTGTGTGCCTCTTCCTGACTGCTCCTCTCTCCCTGCCAGCCTCCGCCTCTCTCCGCCTTTGGTCTCTGCTGTCCTGTCTCTCTCTGGGTCCCTCCCTCACACTGTGTCCATCCCCCGGCCTCTGCCCGGGCTGCACTCTCTCTCCAGTGCTCCCTGTGTACCCCCTGTCCCTGCACAGCTCTCTGCCAGCCTTGGCATCTCCCTCTGCCTCCATCCGTCCCTGTCTCTGTCTCAGGAGGTCTCTCGTCCTGTCTCTGTCCTTCCCACTCTCTCTGGCTCTCACATATCCCCGTGTCCCGCTCTCTGACCTCTGTTGGCCCGTCTCCCCGATCCTCATCTTGCTTGGTCTGGGGTGTGGGGCATTCTCGGGCCAGGGCTGGGGACGGATGGGACACTGTGCCCCGCCCGCAGCCCCACCCTCAGTGTTCCTCTATGCTGGTCTCTGAGGCAAACTGGCGGTGCCAGCTTTAGGAGGAGGTGAGACCTGACGGGGACCTCAGTGACCTAGCGGGAGAAGGCATGGATGGAGCGTTGACCTGCACCCACTTCCTGACAGCACCTGGGTGCACCAGGATCTAGGGAGAGAACGGATGTGTCCATTCTTCACCCCACCCTGCACCCACCTCCAGACAGCATCTGGGCGCATTTGCAGAGGCAGTTGTCGTTGTCCGCGTCACGAGTGCTGAAGTTGGTGCCCTGCAGGACCAGGCTGCTCTGGCGCCCTGCAGAGCCGCTGTACCCACTCAGAGAAAGCCTGGAGGCCACCCGGAAGTGGTGACGGGAGAGGGGCCCAGAGTCAGGTTGGAGCTGTGTTGAGGAAAGACCTCCCCAGGGGCTGGGTCCCAGGCTGGGTTTCCCCTCTGGCTGTCCCAGGAGGGGGAGCCGCAGCCTGGGTGGGTGCTGGGACCTTTCCCCTACTGGCTTGCCCTCCCTGCCTGCTGCCTCCCAGGACAAAGCCCCTACTGTGTGCCAGGCCTCCCTCCTCTCACTGACCCCATCTTGCAGAGAAATGAGCACGATCACGATGTTGATAATAATGAGGACATGGCTAACATTTTTTTTTGAGCACCTACTATGTGCATTGTTCAAAGTGCTTTGCACAGGTTACGTCATTCCCATTTAATCCTCACAACACGCCATTATTCCCATTTTACACACGAGGAAATGGAGGTCCCAAGAGCCAAAGGAACCTGCCCACGGTCTCAGAACGAATGAGGTCAGACCCAGATGCCAGCCCAGAATGGCTTGACTTGGGGTCTGTGTGCGCTCTGCTGCCCAGCGTGACGACAGAGCCCATCACACCTCCTTACCACCTCTTCCGGGAAGCCTTCCCTGACCACACAGCCCCACGGATCTGTGCCGTGGGGCAGCCTGGCTTTGCGACATTGACATCTGCAGCCAGCTGGAGGACGTTTGTATTTCTTTGCTGGGCTCTGTGGCCCTGGTGGGCACATCCACGCCTGCCTGGTGATAAAGACCATGAGGTCTGGGGGCAGAACGCCTGGATTCAACCTCAGCTCTGCCGCTCGACAGCTGCGTGCCCTGGGGAGACTGCCCCTCCTCCCTGGGTCTCAAGTTCCTCATCTGTTCCAATGTCCTAATAACAACAGTGACATTAACAGTGCCTGCCTTGTCTGGCTCTGTGAGTCGATGACGTGAGCATGTGAAGTGCGCAGAGAAGTGCCTCGCAGGGCGAGTGCTTGCTGTTATGCAGCGCTTGGCCCGCAGCTGAGCCTGGCTGCAGAGGGAGTGGAGTGGGGTGCCCGCTGCTGGGGGGGGGGGCGGCCTGCACTGGCGGCCGTGGCAGGGAGCCGGGTTGGAAGCATTGATGAAGGTCCTGCGGGTGGAGGCACGAAGATGGCAGATGCATCTGGGGCAGCTCGAGGAAGCTCTGGCCCCCCAGGGCAGGACCTGCCTGGGAGATGCCCCCGTGGGGTCCAGAGGGAGTGTGGGGTCTGAGTATGTGGCTGGCCCAGTCCCCACACCTCTCGCCCATGGGATCTGTCTGTGGTGAGGCAGGGGCACCACCCTTGGGGGCCAGATGGCAGTGACCAGCCATGAAGCCCTCACTGTGGCCTTAACCATGCCACTGTGGGCTCGCAGGACTGGTCTTGCAAACCCCTCTGCAAAGAGGCCTGCCTGGCCTGGGGCTCCCTGCGGTGGGGACAGTCAGGCTGGCCCAGCCTCTCATACAGTCCTGGCTTCTCCTTGTGGCCATCGAGGGCTCCCTTTGAGGGCTCAGTGATGTCAGCCCAAGGCCAGGTTCAGGGCTCAGGCTGAGGTTTGGGGTCACATTCAACGTGGGGCTCAGTGGAATCAGGCTGGACAAAGGTGACTGGTCTCACAGGGTCATGCCAGCAACACCAGCCCCTCTGCTGTCCCCAAGTCATCAACTCAGCCTCTGCCTCTCTTCCCTTCCCCTCTGGGAGGCAGGATGGGGATCTGTGACCACTGGAGGACCCCCAAGTCACAGGCCAGCGAACCCCCACTTCAGATGGACTTTAAGTGTGTTCATGGCTCAGGTGTCTTGGGGTTCCCAAGTAAGACACACAGGGTGTGTTTTCCGCATGTCCATGGATCTGTGTGTGTTTCTGTGTCTGCAGTTGTGAGCATTTGGCTACTATTCTTTGTGCCTGTGAGTGTATGCGTGTGTTGGTTTTGAGTTTGTGCTGGAATATCTATCGTGGGTCTGAGTGTGCGCTCTGGAATCTGTCTCCGTATCTGGGCTTCTGTGTGTGTTTACCTGCGAGAGCTTCTGGGGGGCATGTTTGCATGTGCCTGGGCATGTCTTGGTGTGTGCTTGTTGGTGTAGCTATTCATATGTGTGTGTGTGTGCATGTGTGTTCTGTGACCTGCCCCCACTCCCCCGTGGCCACTTCCTCTGCAGGCTCATGCATGGTGAGGCCCTCCACAGCGCACGTGTGTCCGTGTGTGCCTGGGTTTCTCTGCATGCGTCTTGCACTCACAGCTGGGCCTGGCTGTGTGGGTGCCTGTGCAAGGCACGTGCCTGGGATCTGCGTGCGCCTGGGCCTTGTCTGTGCCTGCCCTTGTTCCCCCCGCACAGTGGCCACTTAAGCATGCACCCCAACCGGGCTCCATAAGGCCCCCACGCCTGCATCTGACAAACAACGTGCCCCTCCCACCCCACCCCTGCACCCGCTCCCCAGCTGCTGACTGCGAACACACTCCACCCCTAGGCTTCCTTCTGGGGATCCTCCCCGCCTTACCAGCCAGTTGACCCTGTAGGGTGGGGGCACAGGGGCCAGTGTCTGCTCTGTCCCTCTCCCCCGGCCCTCCTCTGGCAGCCTCCAGGCCCCAGAGGCTGGGGATCTCCAATCACAGCCTCCTGGACTTTTCCCGAAGGAGCATTCTTCCTTAGGATCCTAGCAGCCTTGAAAGAGTCTCGCTCCTGTTGGGGGTATGTGTGGCCCCGCTGGATGTTAATTCTCTCTCCACCTTTCTTTTTTCAGAACATCCCCATTGCCTGGCGTGCCCTTCCTATCCTTTGTTTGTCTGAAGAATACCTGTTCATTACAGGCATCACCTCCTCCAGGGAGTCCTCTCTGATTACCCAAGCATTTCTATGTCCCTGTGCTTTCCTCTTAGACAGCTCCTGTCTCCCTGGGGGTGTGGGGTTGCCTGTGGACATGCCCAACCCCAGACACACACACACACACATACACACACCTCACACACTGGACTGTGAATGACTTTGAGGGGTAGAGCCCACTCTGATCCTTCCCAAAATGACCAGCGCTGGCACATACCTGGCACAGGGCAAGTGTTCAATATACTGTTATTATTCAGGGCTCTGCAGAAGGCCAAGCAAATGTGGGCAAAGCTGTCGGGAGTTGTGGGCAGGGAGCTCTCCATGGCTCAGACAGGAAGCCAGAGAGACTGTATCAAAGTCACACGTGAGAGCATGGCAAGAAGTTCCAAATCTAACACACGTGCATATGTTTGTATAGATGGACATAAACACTATAGATAAAGATGTAGGTGCAGAAATGTTATATTTCTGTCTTTGAATATACTGTTTGTATATCTCCAACTTTTATTTAACACGTACCATATGCTAGGTGCCTAACCAGAGATTATCCCATTTATGACATAGACACTATATTTTACAGATGGAGTAACTGAGACACAGAGTGGTTAAGTAACTTGCCTAAGGTCACGGAGCCAGTAAGTGGTAAAGTTGGGGTTGGTATCCAGGCAGTCTGGCTCCAGGGCCTGGATTCTCCCTTCCAAGTACTAACCAGGCCTGACCCTGCCTAGCTTTTGAGATCTAATGAGATCAGATGTGTTCAGGGTGGCACGGCTGTACACTAGGGCCTGTCTGTATTCTTTAGTGCAAAGAGATGCTTCCCCTGATATTTCATCCCCAAGACAAATGGCAGATCCTGGACTTAGGACCACAGAAGTTGCTACCCAAGAATTAGATCAGGGAGGCGAGACTTCATTGCCACGTGTATAGGAAAGACTCAGCTTCCTCTTAAGCACTTATCCTGTACCAGTCACTGAGGATGGGAACAGCAGTGAACAAGACAGGTCTGGTTCCAGCTCACACAGAGCAGGCCAGGCAAGCGTGTAAAGGGCTGCCTCAGGAAGGTGACTGCCATTATTTGCTAAGTGTTTACTAAATGCCACGCACTGTGTTAATGCTTTATGTGTGGTGTCTCATTCAAACCCCATAACACTCTGAATGCGGTAGTTACACCTAGAGCACCCATTTTACAGATGGAAAGGTGGAGGGACTTGCTCAGGATCACTCGGGGAGATAGGGATGGAGTCAGGACTTAAGCCTTTGCTTTGGCGGCCAGGGGCTTAAGTAGCAGTCGGCAGGGTATTGTGGCTCCTCCCTGGTCAGTTGTGAGGAGCAGGGGGCATCCAGCTCAGTCCTGCCCAGCCCAGACCCAGGGAATGTTCCATTCTACTCTGGACCTGGCACTTTAAAGAGGAACATTATCAGACTGAGAATGGGTCTCCTAAGGAGGGATGTCGGAACCACCTAGCTGGAGGAAGCAGGGGGCATTTAATAAGAAAAGAGGTGGCGGCATATCACTAAGTCCCCAGAAGTGGAATTAGGTGTAAAGTGCAGGGGGGAGGGCAGGAAGATTCAGGGATTTGGACAGGGATTTAGAGAATCTCAGAATCTCATTCTGAGATTCCTTGGGAGGAAGTGACCTTCCCATCAGTGGAGGTATTCCAGCATCTGAACGATGACTGCAGCTGTGGAGGGAATTCTGGCAGCCTTTGAAGAACCAGGTGACGTGTGAGGTCCTTTGCATCCTGTGAGTGAGTCTATAGGTTCAATTCTGTCCTGGTTCAGAGGTAGCCAGGACCCAAGCTTATCGTCAAGATCCTTCAGTTTCTTAGAGAGGCAACATCAAGTTGTGGAGACACCATGAGCTTTGGTGGCAGGGAGACCTGAGTTCCAATCCAGGCTGTGCTGAACTTGTAACTTTGGACAGGGTACTTAAGCTCAGTGCCTCAGTTTCCATATTGCTAAAGTAGGTTCAGTAATGCATACCTCAGAGTGTTGTGGGGAAGATTAAATGGAGTAGTGTGCCCAGGATGTAGTAGGTGCTCAATAAGTGCTCATTTTCCTAAACACACCAAGAACCAGGCTGAGTGGGAAACCTTGATGATTTTACAATACGCTCATATTCAAGCCCTTCCTGCTGTTGAAGACACAGAGGCACAAAGAAGCCAGACCTTGACTTGGCCATGTTTGCAAGCTGGAGTGGAGCCAGAATGAGCCCAGGTCTCCGGACTTCCAGCTCAGGGATCTTTCCACCCAATCCCAGGCCACAGGACAGGCTGGGCAAGTCACCTCCCTCCTTCTGGGTCTCCATAAAATGGCTCACTCGGTTACTGACCTTGGAATGCCCCTTCCTGCTCCCGGGATGGCGGCGCCAGCAACATTCTTTCCACCCCACCCAGCAGCCGGGATGTGCTGAGTGCTAACCAGCCGCCTCCAGACCCCATGACGTGTGCCCAAATGGAGGACAGATGGTAAGAACAGGAGACGCCCAGGGACTGACCCTTGGTGCAGACTCTGTAGCCACTAGCCCAGGGACCCCAGCCCACCCACCAGCCTGGGGCCCGAGCCCACCTGTACAGCTGCCCCTCGCTGCCCAGCTGGAAACGCTCATACTGGGCGTAGGCCTCGTGGCCTTCCCAGTCCTGCAGCTCCACACGCAGAGAGTAGGCTGCCCCGCTGGTGAGCTGGTGCACCACCTCATTGCCCAGCCAGTGCTCCCCGGCTGGGTCGCCGAAGCCCTACAGGGAGGGGAAGGTTGGGGTGGGCTCCATGCCGAGGAGGGAGGCTGCACCCCCGGCTGAGGAGCTGGGCTGGGCCAGGCTCCCGGGCCACTTATCCAAAACCACTGTGCCTGATGATCAAGTTCACAAGCACAGGGCAGGCAGGCCTGGGGTGGGAGCCCCCCACCTCCTAGAGGAAAAAGACTAAGATATTTGCAAATGTAAAAGCCTATTGAAAATAATTGAAATCACATTTCTCCTAAGTTCAAGAACAGGCAAAACCAATCTGTGGTGATAGAATAGTGACTACCTGTGGGGGGTGAAATCGACTGGGAGGGGCACAAAGGGGGCTTCTGGAGTCTGGAAGTATTGTGCATCTAGCTCTGAATGGTGGTCACATGGGTGAATACATATGTAAAAATTCACTGAGCCTTACACTTACACTGAGATTTGTGCACTTAGCTGCATGCATATTAAATCTCAACAAAAATCAAATAGAAGATTTTAACCAGCGACATACATGGTAGAGAAACTTTGTTGAGCAACAGTAGCCATCGCAAAATTTCAGCAACTAGAAATGTAAAGCTAGGCGTGCAGGGAGTGTCTTGTCACAACGCCCTTGACTGGAACAATACTTCAGCACCAAGGACAGGGACACACCTAAGCCCCGCTCCCCATTTTTGTGACGATGTGCCACTGCTTAGCCTGATGGTTAATATTCAGCACTCTTTTGTGTATTTATGCATCTGAACACTCTAGTCACTCTGCCATTTTAATGACTGTTTAAAACCCAATTGGTTCAAAGACACTCACAATTTGGTATTTATTTTTAAGTATTTATCAAATGAACAGCCAGCAGACACAAGTAACAAGACTGCTGTATTACCTTGTGGCTATCTTTTTCTATTTCTTTTGTTTTGAAAACTTTAAGAGCTTTTAAGTCAGCTTACCAAAAAACCCCTTTATTCAAAATTTAATTTAAAAAGTTGGAAGATGGCCGGGTGTGGTGGCTCACGCCTGTAATCCTAGCACTCTGGGAGGCCAAGGCGGGAGGATCACTCAAGGTCAGGAGTTCAAAACCAGCCTGAGCAAGAGTGAGACCCTGTCTCCACTAAAAATAGAAAGAAATTAATTGGCCAACTAAAAATATACAGAAAAAATTAGCCGGGCATGGTGGCTCATGCCTGTAGTCCCAGCTACTCGGGAGGCTGAGGCAGGAGGATTGCTTGAGTCCAGGAGTTTGAGGTTGCTGTGAGCTAGGCTGATGCCATGGCACTCTAGTCCAGGCAACAGAGTGAGACTCTGTCTCAAAAAAATAAATAAATAAAAATAAAAATAAATAAAATGTTGGAAAACAATCAGGCTCTATTTCTCATCTTATAAAATGCACGTGGTCTTTGAGCCCACAATTTCACATTAAAGAATCTCTCTTGCAGCTGTGGAAAGACCAGGAAATTCATTTAAGCAATGCAGTCAGGAGTGGGTGGGGGAGTTTTTTTCTGTCTCATCCTTTGTATTCTTTAGAATTTTTTTTTAAACAATGTATATGTTTTATCTTTAAACTTAGGACATATGTCAGAACTTTCAAAAAGAATGTCAAATTCAGGTGATAGCGTTCCGGAAAGGAAATGTGCACTGGGCAAATCTATTTGAGGGTGGTCGGTGTTAAGTGAGCCGATTCTTTTCTGGGAAGGGGTGAGGGCCAACCAGTCCCCTTCCCAAATCCCGGCCCCTGCCTCAGGTTTCAGGGCTGAACGGCCTCTCCCCAGGGCAGCAGTTACCTGTCTGTAATCCTTCCAGTTCCGCTGGAAATTCACGCTGCCGTTCTCACGGCGCTGGATTAGGGTCCACCCGCCTCCATTGGCCTCCATGTCACAGAACACCTGGAGGGAATGAGGGGGAGCAGCTGGAAGCTCTCGGAGATAGCCGGAAGCCTGGTCTGGGTTGGCCCAAGTGTGACTTGGATGATAGACACCCCCAGAGCAATAGGCGAGGCCGGTGGTCAAGGGCATCAGAAAGATCCAGTTCAAATTCCCCATCCATTGTCATCATTTTTCTAAAGTGATCGGTAAGTGATGCTCTCTCAGAGCCTTCTTCTCATTTGCAAAATGGAGGTTCATACTTTCACCTCTTTGTGCCTCAGTTTTTTATCTGCAAGCTGGGGTTGTTGTGAGAAATTAAATGAGATGAGTCCTATAAAGTGTTTAGAACAGGGCCTGGGACATACTAGGTAAATGGAGGCCTTTCACTTATTATTGCAGGGTTGCTGTAAGAATAATCTTTTAAAATTCTTTCCTTCCTTCCTCCGTCCCTCCTTCCCTCCTTCCCTCCCTCCCGTCTTTTCTTTCTTCTTTATTTGTAATCTTTTTTTCTCTTTCTCTTTTTTTAAGAGATGGGTCTTGCTCTATTGCCCAGGTTGGAGTGCAGTGGACTGCAATAACTTATTGCAGCCTTGAACTCCTGGGCTCAAGCAATCCTCCTCCCTCAGTCTCTTCCCTAGGTAGGATCGCGGGCTTAAGCTACCACACCTAGCATTGTAAGAATTAACTATCAATAGGTGTAAAGTGCTTAGTGCACGGTGTGGACTCAGGAAATGCTATTACTACTATCATTCGGTGGACAAATGTTTTCTGAGCACCTACTATGTGCCAGGCTCTGTTCAAGGCACTAGGGATGCCACTATGGATGAGTTCTTTCTCTCAAAGAGCTTGTATCTATGGCAACTAATCTTTCAGCCTACCCTTTGTTCACATATTTTTCTAGGCAGTTCAGTACATGTTCAAAGTTCAGCAGACAAAAACATGATGTCTGGCCCTGTATTAAATGAATCATCAACAAATCAGAGATAAATCAACCCTCAGGGCTCTCTTGGTCTGGGAGAGGGTATGATAGGGCAGGGAAAATATTAATTATGAACATTTGGGTAGCTAGAAGGAGAGGCTCCAAGAAGGAGACACTGGGCAACCCTGGAAGCCTTCCTGGAAGAGGTGGCATTAGAACAGTGCATTGAATGATGACGTGCCTGCCAGGTAGAGATAGTGGAAATGGTACTTCCAGTGGAGAGAGCAACAGAGTAGAGGCTCTGAGATGGAAAAGGCCTGCTAAGGAGGACAAGACAATGGCCTCTGTAATGGGCATAGGAGAGGGTGCAGGAAAGGAAACTGAGACCCAGAGAGGGGAAGAACTTGCTTAGGGCAAATGAGTCAAAAGTAAAGCTGACGTGTGAGCCCAGATCGCTTGCCTTCCAGACCAGCTCTTCCCTGTCTATCCATGCTCCCAAATTTCAGCCATTTATACCTTCCTGAATTCCATCACAGCTGAATTTACTTAATTTCATATTGCATATTGACTTTAAAAAATGGTATCCTTTATTTTTGACATAAATACTTAGATTAAATGTATTTTCAAAGGAAATCTGATCAGAACCATAAATGGAAAACTAGTAACATTTGCCTTTATTCAGGCAATTGTAAAAATAAATATAATGAAAACAAAATGTTATAAAATCCTAGCTAGACACTGTTGCTAGCACAGAGGCCTAGGCTCTTTGCTAAAGAGCTCTTTTTGTCAAAAGGAGAGTTTAGCAGGTGTGTGAGAAGTTCAAGATAATCAGAGACAATTGGAGCCATTCACCTTGATATAGTCATCAGGGTTGAAAGGAAAGTGAAAAGGGAATTATGCAATGGGGGCCCTGCATAGCTGTTACCCACACTTTTTCCCTTCTGGGCCTGGCCCCAAACACTCCCTCCTGACATCCACGCTTCCCTCTGACTCCTCTCTATCTGCTCACTGGACCGTAAAGCTCAGGGCCACCTTGGAAGCCACTTATTGAAGATGGGGGCACCTCCATCAGCCCAGGTTTCTAATTTCCCACGTGGAGCAAAGCCCCAACTCTTGCCTTCAACTGGACTGTGTGTAAACTAGGAAGACACTTCTTTGTGCTAAGCTCCGGGAATTTCAGGGTTTATTTGTAATAACAGCTAGCATCACCTTAACCAACACAGAACTGTCTCCTGCTGTTCCAATTAAAAACATCTCTGGGGAAGGTGCTCGTGAAAGATGCACTTCCAACTTTGGGAACTTCTGCTTAACCTTATGATCTGACCCCTGACGGGGCGGGGGCTTCCGGGGGCAAGGCCACCTCCACCTCTCTAGTACCGCAGATGTTGGACAAAGCCTGATGCTGACGGGGCGTCTGCCTGGGAAGCTCTTGGCTCAGCACCCTCTGAGTCTCATCCCCAGGGAGCCTCCTGACCTTCCTGGGCTCCGTCATGTTGCCCACGTGGATGGTGTAGACGCCACTGGCATTGGCCCCGAAGCGCTGGATCTCTGCACAGTCCTGGAACACCTGCTCGGCCACCCTCGTGGAGGCTGCAATGGGACAACACAGAAGTCAGCCACAGGTGAGCAAGGAGAGAGGGAAGGGACCGGTGAGCATGCCTGCCTGCTCGGTGCCAGGTTCTGGGCTGGGAGGTGCTGGGGACAGGGAGGTGGATCAGACCTGGGAAGTCTCCTAGAGGAGGTGACAGTGAAGCTGGGACCTGGATGATGAGCAGGAGTTGCCCAGGTGGACAAGCAGAGGGTGTTCTAGGCAGAGGGAACAGCATAGACAAAGGATCCCAGGGGGAAACAGTCCTGGTGTGTGCAGGGGAGGGTGTCAGGAGGGAAACTGAGGCTGAGGCCAGGGAGAGGAAATGACTCACACCATGAGAACAGGGCTGAGGCCAGACAGACCTGTGGCTGTTTGGTGAAATGGAGACCGTAGGACAAGGCGGGCATGGAGAAGGCGAGGAAGGAGGAGGAGAGAAAGGAGGCTGAGATTTCGGCAGGGCCAGGTCAGGCGTGAGTGCCAGGCTGAGGAGCCCAGACTCTGTGCTGAGGAAGAGCACTGTGGCCGGAGTGTGGAGTGGGGCCTGGAGGGGATGATCCTCTAGGGTAAGATAATTAGGGCCTGAACTCCAGTGACGTACTTCCCATTTTACAGACCAAGAAGCTGAGGCCTAAGAGGGAAGTAATTGGCCCAAGTGCAGTGGACCCTTCCCTCCTTGGAGTTCCCTTGGGTGGGGGGCCTTGGGCTCCCCTCCATATCCCACTCTCTTGGCTGGATCTTTCTGCTGCCCTGGGCCTGGGTTCCTTCATTCTCCCCTCCCTGGGAGCCAACAACTGGCTTTACAGGGCCGATGTTTCTTCTCTTTGGACTGCGTGAGATCAGGAGTATTAATTTAATGACCAAACCTACCAAGGTCCTGGGGGCCTTCAGGCTCAGCCTGGAAAAAGTGACTGTTGCCAAATAAACTGCAGGGATTTAAAATCCCCCCGGTCTCAGTTAGCGGAATCCAATTAGAGGTTTGGGCTGTGATTCTACCAGAATCCAGACTCTCTGGGCAGGTACCCAAGGAGGGGGCTCAAGTTCCAGATGGATAGGTATCAACACCAATAAGGAACCAGGAGGCTACCAGGGGCGGGACTTCCTGTTTTGGCTTTACACTTGAAGTGTGGATCTCAGATCCTGGATCTGGGGTACTTATCTGAAGGAGACTGTTGTCATATCACAAACGAGGTGACTAAGGCCCCCAAATCCATCCCAGCCTATGCATAAGTATTTCCTGCGCAAGAGTCTCCACTGTCCCACCCGTCAGCTGCCCATGGGGAACTGGAGCGCAGCCAAGCATGGGGAGGGGGTGCTGGCCCACAGGTGAGCAGGGATGGGTCACACTTCCCCCATGAGGCAAGGGCTGTGGTTGGCCTGAGATTTCCAGCCACACTTTCCAAGGCTCGGTCCACTATTGTTTTCCTTAGTTAACAATAATACAACAACAACAACAGTAACGGTAACAATAAAAGTGGAATACCCACCATGTATTGCAGAGTTTCCTAGGTGCTACATACTTCCAGAGGCAGTTGGGGGCCAGGAAAAATATTCAGTGGGTGGGGTGCATAAGAATAGGATAGATTGTTATTAATATATAACAGAGTTTGACCCCATCCTGGGCCCCTCTGAATCTCTGGGCTGGTAATTTATACCAGTTTCACCCCTTTTTTGTCCTAGGCGGAGCCCCTTCACATGCATGAACTCATCTGACCCTCTGGGCAAGAACTCTGTCGGATTGATACTCCCATTTTATAGATGAGAAAAACTGAGGCTCTGAGAAGTGAAATGACTTGTGCACAATCCCAGTGCTAGTAAGTGAAGGAGCCAGTGCTTGAAGTCTGGTCCATCTGACTACAAAGCCAGTGCCCTTCCTATGACACAGCTCCCCGGGGTCTCCACCACTGAGCATATATAAAGCTGGCAGACAGGCTGCGTTAACGAATGCGGCTTCTAGACTGAGCACAGGTTGGGTTTTTCCAGCCTCTGAACCAAATTCCTTGGTACCTGGAAACGGCAGGAGACCTGGCTGTCTTCTCCCTTCACCAGCCTCCACCTGCCCAGGACAAAGCCACGCAGAGCTGGGGCACTCCCTTCCTGCTAGGCTCCAGGGACACCTGGTTCCTGTGCCTAGTCCCATCCAGCCCTCTGCTCTGTACTCTCCTTCAGTTTCTCCATCTGGACAGGGGGCAAAAGCAACTCCCTAGTGTCCTTCCCTGGTGACAGTGGGGAGGAGGACAGGGTGTTTGGGCGCAGGGTGCCCGAGGTGAGGTGCCCAATGCAACCTCCCACCCAGACTGGTGAGCAGACATTTGGCCACAGCTGGAGACTGGGTTCATGGTGGGCTAGTGGGGAGAGGCACTGGGCCCAGGTCCTGTGCCTTGGGCTGAGCTACAATAAACCCACACATGGGATTAATTCAGGCAGCCTCACTGCCAGGGCTATGCACAAGCCGGAAATGGGTTTGAGTCACCCCACATCTCATGGTTTGGAAGGCATCTGCTTCTCCTGCCCGTGGCTTCCTTGGACCTCAAACCCTTACCCAGAAGGGTCTGCTGGACTTAGATGAAGCCAGGGTGAAATCCTCTGCCCCAAATCCATGTCAGCCACTGTGGTGCCTGGAATTCCGTCACTATTGCTTGAATCCTTGTGCCTTCAAGGCTTCCCGCTCCACCATGGCGATCCAGCAGTAGTCAGAGCCTTTTCCTCGGGCTTTCTCTCTAACCAAGCCATTCCCCACTCTGTGGTTCCAATCAGAGCTTCCTAAATGCAGCCCCACCCTGTTCCAAAGCCTCCTGTGCCCCCCACTGGCCTGAGGTTAAAGTCCTTTCTCCTTAGCACAGCCTTTGGGCCTTTCATGGCCTGGAAACTTCAGGAACACTGATAACAGCATATCTGGCAGCATAGTAGGCACTTGAAAAACACACATTTCCTTCTCCTTCCCTCTGGGACCCACAGATGGGGGGTGGGCATTTTTGCAAGAGACAGGGGCCACGACTGTCCTGTTCACTGCTGTATTCCCAGCACCCAGCACCGGGCCTGGTGCACAGGGGATGCTCAGTCAATGTCTGTTCACTGAGTGATTGAAACTGCAACCAGGAATGCCTCGGCCACCCCAGCTGGGCCCCATTGTAAGCCCAGTGAGGGCTGGGAAGCCGGCCCAGGCATTGTTCTCCCTTCCCAGAAGCCAGGGCCAGGACGCTGCCTCACTTCTGTTTGGCCCTCTTGGGCTTAGGGGTAGGGACATTACAGCGAGAGAAGTCCTTTGGGTGCATTGAGTCCAACCCTACCCCGTGTATAGTAGGTAAACTGAGGCCCAGGGAGGGGTAGGGCAAGCCCAAGCAAGTGGGGCTGGAGCTAAATCCTGGGCTGCTGTTGTCCTTGTTATTATCACATTCAGTAAACAGATAGGGAAACTGAAGCCAAGAGAGGGATGGGGCATGCCCAAGGTCACCCATGGAGTCAAGGGACAGAGTCTGGATTGGCTCCTCTTGGGATTGTCATTGTCGCCATTATTATTGCTGTCTGTTGTTCCTTTCCCGCGATGGGTCCCAGGCTCGGAGAGAGCCGGGAGAGTGGGTAGGGGTCTCCTCCCGTCTGCCGCCCTTCTCCCGCCGCACTGGGGCGCACGCCGCTCGCTCACCCGGGCCCTGCGCCACGGCGCGCACCAGACGCTGCACCGACTCCAGCAGCTGGCGCTGCTGGCGCTGCAGGAGGCTGGAGTTGCTGCTGGCGGCGCGCAGGCTGCGCTCGAGGCCGGCGAGGGCGCCGCTCTGGCGGCCCAGCAGGCGCCGCAGCCGCTCCTTCTCGCCGCGGAGGCTGGCCAGCTCCGCCTGCTGCTGCGTCTCCAGGGCCTGCACCCGCGTCTCCAGCGCGCTGCGGGGCGGGGAGCGCAGGAGGGTGAGGCTTCGTCCCCGCCGGGCATTCACCCGCGCGCGTCCCCGGGGCCCCAGGGTCCCTACAGACCGGTGCTGAGGCTCAGAGAGGTGGAGCGTCCAGCCCAGGGTTACACAGCCCGGCAGTATATGGATTGGGGTCCAGTGGAGGAAAGCGTGGGGTGGCAGGGGAGGGCAGGGCAGCAACCAGGTAGCCATGATCAAATACCAAGTACGGTCACCCTTTGACTCAGCAGTCAGCTCCCAGGAGGAGTCCTCCAGGGAGCAGGGCAAGAATGCCCTCGGGGGAGTGTTTGTAATAGGGAATAGCAAACAGCCTAGATGCCCGACAGCCAGGACTGGCTGAATCTGTTGTGTTTGGGCGTCCCCGGGAGTGTTCTGCAGCCATGAAGGAGGCAGAGCGTATTTGCACAGATTGGAAAGATGCCCAGGACTTGGGGCTCATCAGTGCCTCTAGTCTACCCCATGTGCAGGAAGTTAAAAAAGGAGAGAAAGAAAAAGGTAATAGCGTGAACGTAGAGAGATATGGGTGAACGTAGAGAAGGCTGGAAAGACACACGGAAGGGAAGGACCACAGTGTTTGGGGAGAATGTGAAAAGAGCTGACGACCTTCCCCCCTGCTGTGACTTGGGCAGGAGGTTTTGAGTGGAGGAGGAAGATGGGGGCCGGGTGGAGGGGACCAAGTTTCACTTTTTTACACATGTCTCTGTTGCTTGCTGATACTATAGTAAGCATGGGACATTTTTGTAATGGATTTAAAAGCAACGGAGAATTTTGCAAAGAAAGCTTTTGACTCAGGTCTTCCCTTTTTGGCATTTTATCCTATTTACTAACGTATGTGAAACAAGATATGGAAACGTTATTCACTGTGTCACTGATGGGAATAAAGCCTGGGAGCAACCCGGATGCCCATTAATTGGGGACTGGGGAAACGAAAGCAGGAACAGCCAGGCAGCAGAACATTGTGAAGTTGAGAAAAAGAATGGGCGAGCAGGTGAGGCAGTAATATGATCATTTCCCAGATAACTGGGAAAAAACCAAAACATGACAACAATGAGGTACGCTATATTTGGGCTTAAAAAGGATAAAGAAGGGAAAGTATAGATGCTCCTTGAGTTACAATGGGGTTACGTCCCGACTAACCCATAGGAAGTTGAAAATATTGTAAGTCAAAAATGTATTTAATACACCTGACTTACAGAACATCCTCGCTTAGCCTAGCCTACCTTAAACAGGCTGAGAACACTTACATTAGCCTACAATTGGGCAGCCTGAGCAAGAGTGAGACCCTGTCCCCACTAAAAATAGAAAAATTAGCTGGGTGTCATGGTATGTGCCTGTAGTCCCAGCTACTCGGGAGGCTGAGGCAGGAGGATCGCTTGAGCCCAGGAGTTGGAGGTTGCAGTGAGCTATGAATGACGCCATGGCACTCTACTCAGGGCGACAGAGCGAGACTCTGTCTCAAAATAAATAAATAAATGAAGGAAAGAAGGAGAAAGAAAGAATCGTCTCACACAAGATCTATTTTATAATAAAGTGTTGAGTAGCTCACGTAATTTATTGAATACTGCACGGAAAGAGAAAAACAGAATGGTTGTATGGGTACTCGGAGTACGGTTTCTACGGAATGCATATGGCTTTTGCATGGTTTTAAAGTTTAAAAATTTTAAGTCCAACCATCATAAGTTGGGGATCTTCTGTATGTACATTTGCATATTCATAAGAAACCCTGGAATATCAGCTTATAGCATGTCAGCCCCATGAAGGTGGGGACTTTTGTCTGTTTTTCACTTCTGTATCCCCAGTGTCTATAATATAGTGCCTGACACATGGAAAGAGCTCAGAAGATAATTGTTGATTGAATGAATGGAAGGACACACAAGAAACTAGGAACAGTGGTTACCTCTGGCTCAGGTGGGTGGGGGACTGAGGGGCAGGGCTGGGAGGGAGACGTGTTACTATTAATGTCTATCCGGTTGTGCTGCCCCGTTCTGCAGACTAAGAAAATGAATCCAGCTAGGGCAAAAGGAATTTCCTCCAGACTCCAAATTATGCTGCATGAAGAGAGAATTTGGGCACACTCAGATTCTAGAATTCTCAGTCTTCACGGGCCAGGAGTTTACTGATGACATCATCCATCTTCACTGATTTCTAGTGATTGAAAGTGTCCCAGTCCTTGCCACCAAAATCTTGGGGCAAGGTAGTAATAAGAAGGTGGACAAACTGTCATTAACTGTACCCTGATCAGAGGGAGCTGGGCCATCCTGTGGCCTTATCCTGACCCAGCATGTGAGCAACAATAACATCTTGCCCTGTGGACAGGCCTGTGGCTGGTTCAGTGGGTAGATTTTGCATCCACCAGAACCCTGACCTTGGCAGATTTTTCTCCACTCAGCTTGAAACCAAGATGAAATCAGCCTCAGCTGTCAGATTTCTCTGCCTTATCTATACACCATGACTGTTTTTTTCTTTGTAATTTAAAGGGTGTTCCCCTGATGCATATTTGCTTATAAATGCAGAGACTCTGATAGTATGGACAAGAGCCTGGCAACTGTGGTTGCTTCTGGGAAGGGGAGCAGGTGGATGGGATCAGATCTACTTATTTACAAATAAGTAAAGCCAATAAAATTTACCTGGTAAATTGTATGGTGGGTAAATCATATCTCAGTAAAGCTGTTAAAATTTACAAAATAGGCTGGGCACAGTGGCTCATGCCTGTAATCCTAGCACTCTGGGAGGCTGAGGTGGGAGGATTGCTTGAGCTCAGGGGTTCGAGACCAGCCTGAGCAAGAGTGAGACCCCATCCCTACTAAGAATAGAAAAATTAGCTGGGTGTCATGGTATGTGCCTGTAGTCCCAGCTACTCAGGAGGCTGAGGCAGGAGGATCGCTTGAGCCCAGGAGTTGGAGGTTGCAGTGAGCTATGAATGATGCCATTGCACTCTACTCAGGGCGACAGAGTGAGACTCTGTCTCAAAATAAATAAATGAAAGAAAGAAGGAGAAAGAAAGAATCAAGGTGTCCTGAACCCCAGAAAAATGCCCATCCCTGTCCCCACCCAGTACTGGCTTGGCCCCCAGCCCAGCCTCCGTCTGGACTCCAGCCCTGGTTTCAGTGGTTCCCCAGCCCTGGCTAGTCCCAGCTCCAGCTCCAGCTCTGGTCCCCCAAATGCTCCCTCACCCCCAGCCCCTATCCCAGACACCAGCCCAAGTCCAGCTTCCCACCCTGGCTCCCGCCCCAGTCCCAGCCCTGGCTCTAGTGCCTGCCCTGGTCCCACCCTGGACTCCTGGCCTGGTGCCAGCGCCAGTGCCCACCTGTTGTGGCCCTGCAGCCGGTGGAGCTCGTGGCCCTGCAGCAGCAGCTGCTTCTCCAGCTTGTTGGTGGAGAGGGAGGTCTCCAGCAGCTGGATCTCCATTCGCGACGTCTGGTTCAGGACCTACCCCAGCAAGCAGAAGGGGGTGGGTGGAGGGTATGTAAGCCCGGCAGGAGTCCTGCCGCTCCAGAAACTTGTTGACCCATTTCCCAGCCAGCAATTGCTGTGGTCACTCTCTCACAGCTCCTAACCGAGCGTATGATCTGCTCCGGTCGGCCTCCCCATCACTGCACATGGCAGTTTCGGCCCCGGCTGCTCAGGCCCCGGAGGAGTCATCCCTGACCCGCACACGGGATCCACCAGCAAGTCCTGTCAGCTCCGCCTTCTAAATGGCACCTGACCACTTCCCCCCTGCTCTGGGGCTCCCCCTCTGGCCCCGGCCTCTGTCTCCCATGTCCTGTGTGAGCCTCCTCATGGGGCTCCCTGTTCCCACCCTTGCCCCTTGCAGGGCATTCTCCACTCAGTAGCCTGGGGCAGCCTTTTCAAACATGTCCACTCCGTTCAAAATCTCCCTGTGGCTCCCATATCACGCAGTGGAAAAGCCCTGGGATGCGATCTGTCGCCACCACCTCTGGCCCCTTGGCCACCACTCCTTCACCAGTCACTCCAGCACACTGACCTCGTGATGTTCCCGTTAGCTGCCAGCATGGCCGCAGCCCCCGCCCCTGCCTTTGCACGTGCTGCTCTCGCCTGGAACTCTCTCTGCAGTAAGCCCGGCCCGTCCTGCCTTCTCCGTGGTCCTTCCTGGCCTTGCTGTGCGGCCCCCCCACCGCTCCCAGCACACACCCGCCACCCATGCCCTCTCCTTAGGACTGTTGCCATCTAACACTTAGTCATGTGTCACAAGCACAGGGATGCGTTCTGAGAAACGCATCCTTGGGGGATTTCGTCGCTGTGTCAACGTCATAGAGTGCACTTACCCAAACCTAGATGGTGTAGCCTGCCTACCTAGGCTATGTGTCCTGGCTGCAAACCTGGACAGCACAGCACTGTGCTGAATTCTGTAGGCAGTTGGAACACTATGGTAAGTATCTGTGTATCTAAACATAGAAAAGGCACAGGAAAAATACAGTATTATAATCTTATGGGACCATGATCATGTATGTGGTCTGTTGTTGACCTGAATGTCGTTTCATAGCACGTGACTGTGTATGTTACATATCCTGTGCATTTTCTGGGTAAGCTCCACGGGGTAGGGATATGCCTATCTTGTTGACTGCTATAAACTAGAATCAGCTGTCTTGAATAGTGCCTGGCACACAGTAGGGATTCAATAAACGTGCCCATTTGTCATTTGCTTTTTCATCCATTCACTTCCTCACCCTCCGGTTTGTTTACTGGTTCCCTCCCTCCCTCTTTGCTGCTCAGACACCTCCTCTCTCAGAGTCCCCAGCCAACCCCCCAGGTCTCCCCCTGGTGCCCTGCAAGCTCCTTGAGGGCAGGGAGAGTGTGCCCACTCCACCCCTCACCCCAGGCCCCAGCACAGCCCTGGGCACTGGAGTCACAGAGGTGGAAAAGCCAGCCCAGTTCCCAGCCCCAGGCTCATAGCTTGGAGGAATAGCTTTCTCAAAAGGTCAAGGGCGGGGATCAAGGGGCTACAGGACCAGAGGAGGCCTTGACCTTACCCAGGGATGGAGGTCAAGGCAAGATGAGCTGGCCTGTGAGCCAGGCTGGCCAGCCGCCCCTCAGCCTCACTCGCGCGCCCCCGTTACCTGAGCCTCCACGTCGGTGAGTTTGCGGGTCTGGGCGGTGGTCTGGTTCAACAGGCTGGTGCCCAGCTCTAGCATGGTGGCCGTCTGGTTCTGGACCATGTGCTGCTGGGCCTGCGCCAGCTCCGACCTCAAGTTCATCTGGATGTACCTCTCTAGCTGCGGGAGACGGTGGGCTGGGGTCATGGGGTAGGGCTGGGGAGGCCTCCTGTCCCTCCCACGTTCTCCATGGAAGGGCACAGAGCAGCCAAGGGAGGCCCCCTGGCTTGGAGCATGCCAGGCTACCATCGCCTCTCGCCTGGACTATCCCAGGAGATTTTCCCCTGGCCTCTCTGCCTCCATCCTGTCCCCTGCACAACTCATCCCCTACTCAGGGATCTCGTTAAACATAAGTCAAGTCACACCCCTCCTCTGCTGAAAACCCTCCCAGGGTCCCTATCTCCCTCAGAGGAGCAGCCATGACTGTAGGTTCCTTCCTGACCAGGCCCCCACTGCCACACTCATCTCTCCTGTTCCTCTCTGCCTCACTCACGCCGCTCCAGATGCAGTGCCTCAATGACATGCCTCCAACATAGCAAGCTTGCACCTGCCCCAGGGCCTTTGCATATATGGTTCTCTCATTGTTCTCTCTGGAGCCTTCCCCCCACCCCCACCGCATTTGCACGGCTCGCTCCCTCATGTCATTTCAGATTTCTTCATAACACTTACCACTCCCCGACTTTGTACTACATATTTATCCCTAGAATGCCAATTCCATGACGCCAAGGACTTGGTCTTGCTCACTGCTTTATCTCTGTGTCTAGCACAGTGCATGGCACACAGTGGGTGCTCAGGAAACGTGTTCACTGAGTCAATGGGAAAGGGGAGCAGCAAGGGTCAGAGATGGCCCCGATCACGTGCCCTTTGCCCAGCTTTCTCGGGGTGAGCCAGAGGCAGGGCGTGGACACACATCTTTCCCTCGTACGAGAGCTTCGTGTGCATCAGCCAAGCTGCACTTTCTATCTTCCGGCCCCACCATCTGCCAAACGGGGCTGGACTGGCCAGCCTCCAGGGTTTCTTCCAGCTCTGATGTTCTGGGATCCCACGTGCTAATGCTCATTTCTCTGACAGGGCTGCTCTCTTTCCCGAAAGCAGGAGAAGCTGGCCTGGCACGACACCAGGAGCAAGGTGAACAGTGTGTTCTCAGGGCCCCCGGCCTGCGGGCGGAGAGCCGGATCCCTCCCCACCCAGCACACACTCTGGCCTCTCACCACGAGCCCGTCTCGTCCCTGGCTCCTTCCCTTGCCCGCTCAGTCTTCCAGGAGGTCCGGCATGGCTGCTCCCAGGGTTTCCAGGAAGACTGGTGCTCCCTAGGGAGAGGAGTTGGCCTTGGCTGGGGCCAGGCCCCAGCGGTTCATCTCCCCCGCCCCTCCCCCCGGCTGTTCCACGGTCAGATCCTGGAGGAGGGCTCATGGGCAGTGCTGATAGCCACTGGAGTCCCGTTTCCCAAAGTGTGGTCCTTTGATTAGCATCAGCTTGGAGCTTGTTAGAAATGTGAACTTCCTACTGAACCAGGAAGCCTTTAACAAACCCTCCCGCTGAATCGCTGCGATGCTTGCTCAGGTGGGAGAGTCTTTGGTGTAGAGATGGCAGAGGGGACTGAGGGCCTGAGAGACCCCCCGCCTACTGTGCCCACGGCACACAAGCACCACGGCTAACAGTTCCCATCTAGACACGAACTCTGCAGCCCTCCGCTGGGTCCCCATTCTCTCTGCTCCCTGAAACACAAAACCTCTACCACATGTTGTTATCTTCTCACCTCCACGCCCACTCTCACTTTTTTAAAAACTGACAACATTAATAATATAATTATGGTACATTTCACACGTCCAAAAAAGCATAAATACAAAGAAAAAACAACCCATAATGCTCATCCTCCTGTGCACCCCCAGTCACGTCTCTCCAGCCCCGAGAAGCCCATTCGCTCTGTAATTCACCTTGTCAGGGACACCTTTGTGTCCTCATCTCACTTGACATCTCAGCAGCCATCACCCGGACGGCCCCTCCCTTCTGCCGGAAGCACCTCCCGGATGTACCCGCCGCCTCCCTCTCGCTCCCCCTTTACGGGTCCCCATGTGTTGGGGACTCTGGTCTCTCTGTATGGTCTCTTCTAGCTCAGGGGTCCTCAGTGGGGGACTGCAGGGTCCATGAACTTGGGTGAGGAAAAAATTACATTTTTTGTCCACTAACCTATAATTAAAAGTTGGTATTTTCTTCAGTTATGAGAGCTTAGGTCACAAACCACAGACATACTAGCCCGCCCTCCAACTCATCACCAATAGAAATCACAGATATTTTCATATCACAACACATTGGTATAATATTTTAAAATGTTGGTTTTACTCAGTGTGACTTTGGAATTATGGACATTATCAAACCTACCAGTGGATAATGCTACAACTTTGTCCCAGATTTTATTTTTAATATTGTGATTATAATTTCAATATTACCAGTGTGCTTATGATTTCATTTTATGCATTTCTGAGAAAGGATCTTCAAGCTTCACCCAGGACCAGATGCCAAAGGGTCCGGGGCTGCGAATGCATCAGGCCCTGCCCCAGGCGCTGAACCGGCCCTAGGACTTCCCCAGCCCCCCTGCTGAAGGGGCGTCTCCCGCCCCACCTCTCCCATGGATGTCCCACCAACTCGCCATCTCCGCACCGGTTTCCAGGGAGCGTCTTAAGCATAGGACGTCCAACATAGAACTTTCGAGTCCTCAGCTTCCTCTGCCCCATCCCTGCAACTTCCACTCAGTTCTCAAGTCTTCCCCATGTCAGTAAATGACCCCGCCCAGTTCTGGAGCCCCAAACCCAGACTTCAGTCTTGACTTCTCTTTTTCTCCACCCGCTAGTAAGTTCTGCCCACTGTGATCCCTACGCGAATTTCGAATCCATTCACTCACCTTAGCCTGGGCCAGCTACCATCATCTCCACGGGCTGCCTCTCGTGCCCTCGCCTCTGACCCCTCCACCGGGTCCCGGGAGAGTCTAATGACTGGGCCCACCAGGTGCATAAAGGGCGAGCAGAGCTATACCAAGTCTGGTCTCGGGCTTTTCCATGCGCCGTGAACCTCCTAGAACCTGGATTCAAATGCAGACTCCCAGGTCCTGAGCACCTGCTCCAGGTGGTCAAACAGCGAATGCATTCCTGATGTGAGACCTTCCCAGGCATCTCCCCAAGGCTCTCATTTGCAGATGGACAAACCGAGGCCCTGAAGTCTTGCCCAAAGTCACCCCTGGCAGGGTAGCTTCCAAGACTCCTTGCCCAGGGGCCTCCCCAGGTATGCAGAGCTGGGCTGGTGACCAGGGTAGCTTAGGGTCACCTCGAGTGACTGGAGCTCCCTAAGCACCCTCACTGGTCCCCCACTTGTCCTGTGGTTGAAAGTGGCCGGGCAGGGCAAAGGCCACCCGCAGCTGGAGCCCATCACCCAATTTGCCACACCCGCCCACCAGCATGGGGCCGGGGATGGATAATCCAGGCCAGATGGGCCCAGTTTGGCCAGGCTGGGGCTCTGGGGACTGATACTGGCCTGGGGGTTGGGGGTTGGGTATGGTCCAGGGCTCAGGCAGCAGCTGAAGGGTGAGGGAAAGGTCTCGACGGAGGAACCCACCCAGGATGGAATGGACTGTTCTCCGGGCCCCCCCCCCAGAATTAGACCTGCCCCTTCTCCATCACCCTCAGGCTGGCAAATCCTCAGGCCTTTATGGGGTACAGGGGTTTGACTTCTCACCACCTTCCAGCTGCAAAGCGGCTGAGCTTTGGTCTCTGGGCTACCGTCTCTCTCCCCTCTGCCCTGCGTTTGTGTTCTGACTCTGCCACACTTTCGTTGGGGACCCTTGGGGAGTGCTACATTTCTCAGAGCCTCACTTTACAAATCTGTGATATGGGGTCAGTAAACCCTGCTCTTTGTTGGAGGCAGGGCATTTGAAAAAGGTCTTAAAGGAAAGGAAAGGAGCTTGGACAGGCAGGGGCTGAAGTAGGAAGGCAGGTTGTCCCAGACAGACAACAGGTGATGTTCATGGATGAGCAGATTCAGGGGCCACAGAGATCTGCTCAGGCCTGTTTCTCTCCTGCATTATTTATATAAAAAGGGACTTGAACCGGCAAATGGAGAAACAACTGTGGTCCATCCATCCAGGGGACTCTACTCAGCAATAAAAAGGAATGAGCTATTGATGCATGCACCAGCATGGACGAACCTCAGATACAGTATGCTGAGTGAAATATGCCAGACTCAGATGGCTACCTACTGTCATTCCATTATATGACTTTCCGGAAAAGTCAGAATCCGTGCTTGCCAAGGCCTGGGGCCTGAGGATGGGGATTGACTGCAAAAGGTCACAGGGGAACTTTTTGGGGTGTTGGCCATGTTGTATATCATGATTGTGGTGGTGGTTACATGACTGTATCTACTTGTCAATGTTACGGCAGATAACCAGCGACTGACCAGGAAAGAACCGAGCGGCACCCAGAGGGTTGGAGAATCAGCCTTTATTTCGCCGGCGGGCTCAGAGGGGCATACCACCAAACTCTGAGCAACACTTCTTTATTTTTTCCCATTTTTATACATTTACACAACCAATCAACTATTATCTAATTAGTAGGATCAGCCGTAAGCTTTCACATGTATTTTGCCTTAGGGCCCTCGGGTAGGGGCTTTTCCTGTCATTAGTAGGATCAGCCATAAGCTTCACATGAATCCAATTAGCAGGGCCCTCAGGCGGGGGCTTTTCCCTATCATCAAAACTCACAGAACTGTATGTGAAAAGGGTGGATTTTATTGCATGTGGATTATACCTAAAAAAAAAACAAAACAAACAAAAAAAGAAACTCAACAACAAAACAAAACCTACCAACACAAGGTTCAATAAAATGTCCCATATAAAAATATGTATTATAATACCAAAAATGCTTCCTGCAACTAATCCCCTTACCCTCTGAGTTTCATTCATGTATTTATTCAGGAATTATTTCTTGCGTACTTACTATGTGCTGGGCCCTGTATTAGGTACTAGAGAATCAGAAATGAACAAAATTGGCAAGTTTTCTAATTCTAGGGCACTTCCATAAATATTCATAAACCAGCTACATTGCAACAGTGATGAGCGCGGTGAGGAAAATGAGACAGGGTAATGCTCGAGGTCAGGGGCAAGTTCAGGCAGAGGCAGAGGAAGCCTCAGCAGAGAGGCCCGTCTGGGCTGAGAGGCTGAGAAGGGACCAGCTGTGGGAAAGCTGGGAGGGAGGGAATTCCAGGTGGAGGAAGAGGCAAGTGCGAAGGCCTTGGGGTGGGAGTGTCTGATATTTGAGGATCAGAAGGAAGGTCAGTAGCAGTGATATGCCCTGTGTGTCTCTGCCATGGAAAATGGTGCATGAGGCTCTCGTTTGGGAAATGCGCTTTGTCAACTGCAGATAAAAACGAATGCAGAGAGAGCCTGGGTTTGAATTGCAGCTCTTAGCTTATTGGCTGGTTGACCTTGGGCAGGTAGGTGCCTCCACCTGTCTCAGCCTTTTGTCTAGAATGAGGCTAATCATAGCTTCTGCCTTCCAGGTTGCAGGGAGCATTCCTGACAGAGGACTCTAGTGCATGGTTACATAATCAACGCATGACAAACTCCGGTACGTCTGGGCCATGGCTTCCCATGCAGCTGTTAAAGAGAACATGAGTGAGCTGCATGGGATATGCAGATATGCTCACGAGTCAGAAGGCCAAGATGCAGAACATTACCTATGGTGCGGGCCCGTTTATGTGCAAGAACACTCCACAGGATGAATTTTATAGGTACGCAGATGGACCAAGAGGACCAAACTGTTGACAGTAGTGATTGGCCTGGGGGTGGGGGTGGTTTACAAGAGGAGGATGGTGATGGCATTTCCTTTTACATGACATATTTTGAAATTGTTTGGACTTAAACACTAGAATGAGAATGTATGCAGGCATAATTCACATACTATTTAACAGCGATTATATAAACTAGATGTTCTCCAAGATCGGAGGAATAGGCTCTACTTGTACTCACCATCAAATTGGTACTGACTGATTAACATTATGGTGCTCACCTGGTAGTAATATTCTCCAGGGATGGGAGGTTAGGGGGGTAAACTCACAACTATAGGACTCGGTGAGCATTGTGGGGGGGAAGGGCATGCCTCTAACCCCCGCTAGGGAGAGGCAATGATATAAAATGTAACCAAAATGTTTGTACCCTCATAATATCCTGAAACAAACAAACAAACAAACTAGGTGTTCTTAACTCATGTCCTGGGCCCCTGAGGGATCTGTGAATAGAACTCAGGAAATCCGTAAACTTGGATGAAAAAAAATGACATATTATTTTTTTCACTAATCTGTAACTGAAATTAGCTTTGTCTGTGGTGATGAATACAGGCCACGAGCTACTAGGGTAGTGGCAGCAGTGCCCCCGTGGCTTTGTCACCAGCAGATACCACAGATACTCTTGTGTGTCATCACAGTGGTTGTGGACGTCTACAACATATCGTGTACACCCATCGCGACCTCAAAATGAGGGAAGGCACTAGATCCACCGCCAGATCTTGTTATTTAGTGTATTAACACAGAAGCAATTTATGACTGTCAGAAATCTGCTTGTAAAAATATTTTGACATTTACATCTCGAGGCAATTTGTGTCTTTTGTAAATCTATGCATTTAATTTTACATTTTAAAAAACATTCTTCTGAGAGAGGGTCTAGAAGAGCTTCACCAGATGCCAGATGGGCCCAGGGTACAGGAAAGGTTAAGATCCCCAAAGTCCCCTGCCACACAGGTTTCCTCACCAGGGGACATCTACTCTGAGGGTGCAGGGATTCTGCCTGCCTTTTCTTCTGGTGCCTGGAAGGGTGCCTGGCAATTTATAGGTGTCCGTGGGTATTTGTTAAGTTGAATGAATAAATGAATGAATGAATTGTATCCTTCCCTGGAAGAAATAGCTTTGAAATAAACGACACTGCACATCTCTATGGTGCAACCATTGGGAAATATAAACAGGAAAGGAGAGAAATACATTTACAAAGAAACTAAACCCCAACCGAGCTGCCCCATAGCTTGTCACTTCCAGCCTTTGTGCCTTCATTTCCCCGTCCACAGATGGTGTGATCACAGTGCCACTTTGGGGGTGCAGTGAGCAGTAACGCCTGTGGCGCTCATAGCCCAGGGCCCTGCCAGGAGAAGTGTCTGAGGCTTCTCTGGTTGAGGATGCTGGCGGGCGCAGGGAGGCCAGTGGACAGGGTGAGCCCTGCTGCTGGCTCCCCTGCCCCAGGCTTGTCCTTGAAGCACCAGGGTTGTTGGTGGCACCTGGGAGCAGGTGCACCTGGGAGTTGGGTGTGTGCTAAGGTAGAGGAAGGCCAGGGATTCTCCCAAAACCACCCCCCTGAAAAACTGCCGGTAGCTGAAGACCACTGGATCCGGAGGCAAGAGCCTCCCACTTCTGGCCCCAGCTCTGTGTCCCCCAACTGTGTGACTTTGCTTGAATGGCTTAATCTCTTGGTAAACTCCATCCTCCCAGTTGTTCCGACCCAACCCCTTAGGGTCATCCTGCGCTCCGCGCTCTCTCGCACCCACAGCCCTCAGACACATGCGGACTCTGACCACGTCTCCCCGGCTCTGCCACTGCACTCTGGTCCCAGCCCGTGTCGTCTCCAGCGGGGGTCACAGCTTCCTCGCTGCTCTCTCGGCTTTTGTCCTTGCTCCCCGGGCCCCCAGACCGTGCTCTACACATAGCCAGAAAGGTCCTGATAAACCTAAGTCAGATCATGACACCTTCTGCTCTAAACCCCGACAGGGTTCCCGCCTTGCTTAGAGAGAACCAGACTTCTTTGCAGATTCTTTTCCAGGGGAAAAAGTCTTTGCTTTGGAGACTGGCAAAACCACCCCAATGAGCAGAGTCCAACCCAGGCTGCCTTGGGGAGCTGTGGGAATTTGCAGGAAGCCTGTCCTAGGTCCTAGGCTGAACCAGGTTGGCAGCTGGGGTGGGGTGGGGAGATTAAAGATCAAAGGGCTTTAGCAGGGGTGCCCAGGGCAGGAGCCCAGGCAGGGATGCCTCAGGGAAGAGCTGGGAGGACCTGCGGAATGCCTTCAGGGACAACTTAGTCCCATCCCTCCATGTCACAGATGGGGAAACTGAGGCCCCAATTAGGAAAGTGATGCCAGAGGCTGCACACAGGGGCTAATAGCTGGGTTGGGCCAGATCTATGAAAATCTGGGCGGTCAGAGCCTTGATGGCTTTGAGTGTGTGTCTCAACTTAAATGTAAATTTTGTAACTTTACATTTTGAATGAGTGATATAGGCACATTGTTCAAAATTCCAAGGAACTAAAACAAATGTTCCATCCCTGCCCCAGCTGCGGTTCCTGGAACGCTGTGCGTGCCCTGGCAGTAAGCGTGCTCCACCCCCGCCGCCTGCCCCTGAGGCTACAGGAACATCAGCCCGGAGTTTTCTACCTGGATTTTTTTTTACTTAACCTAATTTGGAGATTGTTCCACATTCATCCAGATAGACTCGCTCAGCTCTTTAACAGCTGCATGTGGATCTATCCATGGGACACGAGTGTTTGTCCTTCGAGTCCCCTGTAGCTGGGCTTGTAGGTCATTTCCATCACAGACAGGGCTGCTGCCAATACCCTTGTACCTGTCACTGAGCACTCCTGCATGGCTGGCGGGGATGAACCCCTCAAAGTGTGACTGCTGAGTTAAGGGTGTATACACCTGTGATTTTGACTGTTGCTGACAAACTGCCCTTGGCAGAGGCTGTGCCTGGTGGTTTCCACCCTGTGTTTGAAGGAGGGGCCCTGGGGTCTGCAGAGGTGGCCACAGGAACAGAGAGTTGGCCACTGCACACCCCCAACACACATCCACGCCCCTCAATCTCAGCAGCACCCAGAGCTTCTCCCACCAGCCTCCTTCTGGCTCCCAGGTCGCCCGCGAATGTCACCTCCTCTGAGAAAGATCCCCTGACCACCCCACCAAAGGTAAGCACCACCTCCCCACCCCTGCCCTCCTCCACCCAGCGTGTCTGTCACAGTGGCTACAGCACTTCACACCATGTGAAATCACTGCCATCATTTGTCATTTGCTCGATGCCCCACCTGAACGTCAATCCCAGGAGCACAGAGCTTCATCTGCCTTGTTTGTGGTCACATCCTCCGAGCCTGGAACTGTACCAGGCACATAGAAGGTGCTTAATAAGTATTTGTTGACAGAACAAATGGATCAGTTTTATGTAAGGGGCACTGGATTGTCACTGAATAATTGCTCGGCAGCTAGAAACAAGTTTGGACCCTCCAGCCCAGCCCCAGCCGCTGCTGGAGCCCTGCCAGGGGTGAGGGGGTGGAGGGGACAGAGGTCGGGGAGCAGAGAGCCAGCTGGCGGCAGGGCAGGAAAGAAAGGGGAAGAGATGCCCACACAGAGACTGGAGGGCAGCAGGAGAGCACAGGAAGGCCCATGGCAAGGGAGGGGGCCAGCTTGGGGTGTCTGTAGGAGGAATGTTCCAGAAATTCATAAGACAGTCTTGGTGTTCACCTATTCAACCAACTCGTTCAGATGTGCCAAGACCTGTGCCGGTGCTGGGGACAGAAGTCACCAGGACAGGACAGGCCCTGCCCAGTTGCCGCCAGGGGCCCCCAAGGAAGATATCTGCAGAGCTGCTGTGTCCTAGGTGTGGCCCCAAGGGCCGTATCAATATAGCTCACTCAGGGCTCGGTTCTCTCACTGTCCCCATTTCATAGATGAGGAAAGGGAGACACTGAGGAAATGAGCACTTTGGTTTGTGGTTTGTGAGCGTCAGAGGCTGGACTTAAATATAGGCCTTTGGGCTCCAAAGACTCTATCCTTAACCATTCAGTGGGCCGCTGTGGCAGCCAGCCCCCAGGATGGCCCCAGTGACACCTGTGCTGGCACTCGTGCCCTTGCGCGGTCTCCTCACTCACGGACTCAGGATGGCCGGTGTGGCCAATTGGATACTGCAGAAACGTGGGAGTGTGATGGCCCTGGCTAGGCCGTCACATTTTGGCTTCTGTCTTGCCCCTTCTTGGATCACTTGCTCCAGGGGAACAGGCGACCAAGTCCTAAGGACCCTCAAGCAGCCCTGCAGAGGGCTCATCTGGAGGGGGACTGAGGCCACCCACAGAAGTTCCTAAGTGTTTTAGGGTAATTGTTATGCCACGATAGATCACTGCCTTTCCAGAGCTTAGAGAGGTTAGAGACCCTTTTGCTTCCAGTTCCTGCTCCCCTTGCTTGGCAAATCACATTCCCCACCCCGCCATCCCCAGGCATCAATTTCCTCATTGTGACCATGGGCCAACTTGTGACCTGTGCACCTGACAGCTGGGGTTGGGCCCTTGTCTTCTGCCTGCGTCCACCCCCTCGCCCACACCCGGCCTGACCCCAGGGCTCAGCGCAGAGCGAGGGTGTTTGTCTTGTCCTCTCTGAGCAGCAGGGCCCAGCCTGCATCAGCCGTTTTCCTCTCCACAAGACAGTCTGTGGCTTTTTTTCTGTGTCAGGGCTCAGATCAAGCAGAGCGACTGGGCCAGCGGCCAGGGGTGGAGAAAGTCAGGGACCAACCGGCTCTCCTGGAAGGATGAGCCTCTCCATCTCAGCTCAACCACAGTCCCCGGGCACGGTCCCAGCATTCCAAGCTTGCAGCTGCAGCCCCGAGTCTAGTCTGGGCCGGGAGCACTGTGCTGAGAGTCAGGGAGCCTGCTCAAGTCCTGGCTTTGCCATTGCCTTTCTGTGCCCGTGATGTAGCTTCTCTGAGCCGCAGTGGCCTTGTTGGAAAATGAGGCTCCTTGTGTCCTGCTCACAGAGGGGCTGGAGGAATAAACGGAGTGGCCACTGGAATCTGGGCTCCGCGGGGGCTGGGATTCTTGTCTGTTTTGTTCATGGGCCTTGCTCAGGGCCTGGTGCGTAGTAGGCGCTTACCAATACTTGTAGAGTAGTTGTGACTGCCCTGCCTCAGGGCCTTAGCTGTCACGGGGTGGGGGCCCAGTGTCTGCCCCAGGTAAAGGGGCCACAGGGAGAAGAGGAGAATGTTGTGGAAGGGGGTGCAGAGGGAAGGGGGGGCCTGCTCCGGCATCAGGACTTGGGGTGGTTCTCAGAAGATGGGTAGAGACTGCCGGGGTCCTTGCACCCTCAGGCTCCCTTGGTTGTCTGTGTCTCCACCTTGACCTTGGGGGGTTGGGCTAAGATAGGCCCTCTGTATCCTTCCACATGTAACAGTTGGAATTTTGGTGGAGAGACAGTGAAGAGGCACATTTGCTGTGATCGCTCACCTCCCTGCCACCCGGGTTAGCTTTGCACAGAATGGGTGCTGTGTCCGTTTTGTTTGGCAAATGCCTATCGGACACTTATTATGTGCTGGACACTGTTATCATCACTTAGTATATTAAGTCCTTGTGGTCACCCCCTGAGGTAGTTCCTGTTGTCAACCCATTTTACAGATGAGGCACAGAGAGGTTTAGCAATCTGTCCAAAGACAGGCAGCTCTCCACGGGTGAACCCAGGCTGCCTGGGAGCCTCTCCCCCAGGCCGTGCTTCTGCAAGGTCACCTTGGCTGGAGTGATCATGTGACAGCACCCCTGCCCACCCGCCAACCCCAGTTCAACCTTGGGGAAACAGACAGAGGGAGGCTTTGCTGGGGTATCACCCACGTGGTGCCAGGCCGTCCTGCCTGTACAAGTCCAGCGTGTAGCTCTTTTCTTCCCTGATCCCAGCAGCCTGGAGGAAAGGGGTGATTGTTCCCCACTTGTAAACTGAGGTCCAGAAAGACTGAGCATTACTCACAGCTGGCAAATGAGGATTCTAATTTAATGGCTGAGCTCTTTCTATGTGCCTATGTTGCATCCTTGGTGGCCGAGGCTGATCCTGCAGATGGGGTGACAGGGACAAGGTCAGGGTCACAGGCCCAGATGTCTACAGCCATTGCCTGTTGCAGTGATCCTCAGCGGGGGCAGGACGGAAAAGTGACCATGTCATTTCCTGGTCCCCAAGTCCCTGAGCACAGGGTCAGGCCCGGGAGGTCTTGCCTGGCCCCTGGTGGGTACTCCAGCCTCACCTCTCTGGCTGGGTGCAGAGAGCCGGGTCCCACCGTCCTAGTTGTGTGCACCCAGACATACTGACGCCTTTCACATTTTGCTCCATGCCACCCCAGGGACTTTGCGCTTGCTCTTCCTTGTGCCTGGAATGCTTTTTTTTACCTTTCCTTCCTTGCCAAGGAACTGTCAACCCAGCCTTTAGATCTCAGCTCTGTCCTTCTTCCTGGGGGCCCTCCCGCCAGCAAGGTCTGGTGCCCATCATCCACCCGACACACCTCGGCCCCTCCTGTGCAGCACGGTCGCGGGTGATCATTACATATGAGACATTACTAGGTTAGGGGAGGAGGAGAAGGATTGTGTCTTCCTTGCTCACTGCTGAATGCTCGTCACCTGCACAGTGCCTGGCACATGGTAAGCCCTCAGTAAACATCAGGGGAAGGGAGGACTGAGTGAATGCAGAAATGAATACTCCCATCTGGCAAGTTAAGTTCAGAACCATACATGTACATATGTGTGTGTGCGTTTGCGCCCATGCGTAACCCCAGAACTGTAAGGACACATGGATTTTTCATGATGTTCATGACAGGCTGTGTGTCCTGTTGCCACCGGAGAGGAGAAACAGATGTCTCAGCTGGGTACCAGGAACCCTGGGTTCTGATCCAGCCCCTGCCACTGACCCCTGGAGAATGTGGCTGGGTCACTCCTTGCCGAGGTCGAATGAACTCATCTGTAAATGGGCATGAGGAGGCAGTCTGTGCCATGATTAAGAATGTGGTCTGGAGCCAGTTTGCCCAGGTGCAAACTCACCTCCCTCACTTCCTAGCTGTGTAAACTCCCTGGGGCCTCAGTTTCCCCACTATAAATGGGGATCATAGCAGTCCTCACCTTCTAGGATGTCATAAAGTTTAATGAGTCAATGTTTGTAAAACACATATAAGGTGTTGGGCACAGAGAAAGGCCCATACGGGAATTAGCCACAGCAGTGCGCTCACCCTAGGAGAGAGGAGACAATGGTAGCATCTCCTGCTTCCCTGCACGCTGGAGCAGTGCCAGGCACATGCCCAGACTAGCCACTTGGACCTCACAGCAAACCCAGGCCAGCGCTTACCATCATCCCCATTTTACAGATGGAAAACCTCAGGCTCAGAACTTTAAGAGCTAAAAAGCTCACAGATAGAAGGCTGAGCAAACAAAAGCAAGTTGCAGGAAGATATGGATGGCGTGACATCGTTTATATAGGAAACAAATATTATATCTTGATCGGGGGCATGGGGATAGACATGGAGTAAGAGGTTGTCAACACTGAAACCAGAGAAGTTCTTTCTAGATGGAGGAGGAGGGGAAGGGACAGAGGCTTAATGGTATTGGTGGGGTTTTATTTCTTCAGCTGGGCTGTGAGATCAAGGAATTTTATTTGCTTTTCTTCTCTACTTTTTCATATACCTAAAACATTTCAGTAAAATTTCAAAATGCATTAAAGAAAGAGCAAGGAAATTGACTAAGAGACGGTCGAGGGTTGGGATGAGAAGTAATTTTTTTTCTTCTGCGTCTTCACATGTTTCCATATTTCCTGATTTTTGCACACTGAAAATTAGTAAAAAGCTGAGAAAAGCAGCTAAGCTGTTGGCAAGACGTAGAGCTAGGGCTGGAATCGGATCTGCTGGCCTTGGAGGAGAGATCCAAGCTGCCCCCCTGACCCCCCTCTCCCGCTCAGCTCTGCAGAGATTTCCTGTGGGGGTTCCCCTCAACAGCTTGGACACTATCTTCCCTCCTTCAGCCCTTGCTTGGGGGCCACACTGTGTGCTCTAGGCCAACGGGTGTTGGACTAGGGTTAGCAGTGAGGGTCCACAAGGCTCTGCTGGTCTAAGGTTCCGAAGCTCTGTTCCCCTGTCCCAGGGGAGGTGGTTTTGCTTCAGCTTCAAGGGTCCCCAAGCATCTCCTTATCCATAGACTGTGCCAGATATTTGCAAACTTTGTCATATTTTGCCCTAACCTGATGTACTTGTTATAACTCCCATTTTGCAGATGAGGAAACTGAGGCCCAAGGAGGAGAAAATGGCTCTTGTACAAGACAAGAAGTAGAGAAGTGGGAGTTGGACTCCTGGGCTACCTGGCTCCAAAGCAGATTGCCTCCCTGAGCCGGGCATCCCTGCATGCCCACATCTCAAGTTCGCGTAGCTCTTCCTCTCTGCCAGGCACTGCACTGAGCCCCGCGTGTGTATGAACTCATTTAATCTCTGCAGTCACCTGCAAGATAGCATCTATGAGTGTCCCCATTTCACAGATAAGGAGACTTGAGGCGCAGAGTGGCAAAGCAACTGTCTGAGAAGACACAGCCAGCAGTGAGCTGGGATTCAAATCAACTCAGCTGGGCCTCAGGGCCTGCATTCAGCCTCTGTGGGATTCACCTCCACGCCCTGGCCAAGGGGGCAACAGTGAGGACACCCAGACAGAGTTTCTGGAGCTCCTCAGCTTTTAAGCTGAATCCTCTCTGGCAGAAGAAAAGAAGAATTTCTGGAGAAGTTCTTCTCAGCCCAGGGGCTCTTGGGTGAATGAAAAATCTAGCAGCTGTGAGTCTCCACTTTAGGGACCAGAGTCCCTGTGTTCCTCAGGTCCTAGCTGGGTGTCCAGGGAGCCCCCACCATGGACATGTCTTGTTTATGAGCCAGGAAACTGGCCTACATGCTGAGATGGTGGGTGCTGGCATCCCATGTTTGAATTTGACTTCACCTTCTGGCTGTGTGACCTTGGCCAAGTCACCTCGCCTCTTTGTGCCTCACTTTCCTCATCTGTTAATGGACAAACAATCTTACACCGTTGGGCCACCGCGAGAATTAAATTAAACCTCACAAAGCACGCAGGACAGAGTGTGGCACACAGCGCTCAATAAACGAACACGTGCTCACTGCTTCATAACGTTACTTCCGTTGTCTATTTTAATCCTACACTTGCTCTGGTGCGGGGGGATTTTGCGTTCCACTTTACAGGGGAGTGAATGGATGTAGGTGCTTCCCCGGGGTCCCGCAGCTGGTCAGCGGTGCCCGTGGGACATGACCCCCTGACCTCAGCTCAGTCCGTCCCAGACCCCACGGCCAGCTCTTGGGGTCCATTCCAGACATTTCAGAGCTGGCTCTGAGGTTATGCAAACAATCCGAGGCCAGGGTCTGGCTGCTCAGGGGCAGACCCCGGGCCTGCTTTCTCGCATGTCCTGCTCAAGGGGGAGAAGAGGGAGAAGGTCTGTATCTGTCCAGCCTGGCTGTGCTCTAGGGCCGTGGGGGAGAGAGCCAGAAACACGTGGCCCTGCCCCTGGGGGGTGGCCTGGCCAAACCACTTGAACAAATAAACTTGTCCCTCTGGGGAAGCCGTGACAGGGGCCACTGCTGCTGTTGCCCACCCTGCAGCCTGGCCCTGGACACCCGCCAGCGGGTCATCCCCAGGCCGAGGGCATCTGCGCCAGCTGTTTCTAGGCCCCCTTCTTGGAAAAATAATCCCATTCCTCCAAGAAGTAGATGCTGTTCTCCCTGCCCCGCCCCCAGTCCCAAACTCTCAGGCAGGAGCCAGCGGCGAGGTTAGGAAATCAAACCCTGAGATATTTTGTTCGGCAACCGAGACTCGTTTCTTGTTTGTATAACTGAAGGCTGAAAACGCCAGGAATTTATGGGCTGTCCGGGGAGGCTGGGGCAGCTGGGAGTCCCGAGTCAGCTTGGAGGGTCTAGGACTGAGCCAGGACCCCACACTGGGCTTCCACTGGATGCTCCCTTGACCCACGTCCAGCTAGGCAAGGCCTTGCGACCACGGGGCAGAGGGGCCGAGTTATTCTGAGCTTTGACGTCAGGGATCTGGAGCGAACAGCAGAGGCTGGGGCAGTGCCAGGTTGGGAGGCCCCTGCCCAGCCCCTGACCCCTGGGGGCTTGGCTGTGGGCACAGAAAAGGGACAGAAAGGGCCCCAGCTACGCAGCTGGCTGGGTAGGCACTGGCCTTTGAGCCCATGTGTCCCAGGGCTTCCAGTGTGGACACCCAGGGAGGCAGGAGGGACAGCCTAGGGCACAGGGGATGAGGACCTGAGAGAGACAAGGAGAGACTCAGAGAGACAGAGACACCCACAGAGTTAGCAGCAGTGTGTCAGGGCCACCGTGAGAGCCCCGAGGGAGAGACGCACAAGAAGCAGAGAGACGGAGATAGAAGAGAGAGGCAGAGAAAGGCAGAGACAGGGAATGGGGAGAGAGAAAGACCTGCCATGGCCCCCGGGCCAGCTCTGCTTGGTTCAGGCGAGAAAGTAGGGGCCACAGTTTCGAGGTGCAGAGTCTGCGCTGCCCCTAGGACCCCAGCGACTTGGGGACAAGGTGGTGGGGGTGGGCCAGAGAGCCTGGGCTTATGTCTGGCCCTGGTTTTCCTCATTCTCCTCATCTGTAGAATGGGTTGTTCTGGGGTGACATGGGGAGACGGCAGCAATGGCACTTCCTGGCCGGGCAGCTGCGGGAGTGGCAGTGGCAAGAGGGAGCTCGCACGGAGCACCTGCCGTGGGCAGATGCGGTTCCTGCTCTGCTTCTCTTAATCCCACGCAAAGGAAGGAAAGCGGTTGCTTTCACCCTCCCGCCTCAAGGAGGAGGCTCTGAGCGAAGGCCCAGCACTGGGTCCCAGAGCCATGTGACTAACCCCTGGGCTGCCCGGCCCAGCCTGGGAAGCCCTGCTCCAGCTGGCGCTGTCCCCCACCCCCTCAGCATTCCCGGTTGCAGCCTTGCACCCCGGCGAGGGGTGGAGCAGAGCCCAGAGCTGACAGGCAGCCCACCAGGGCCAGCGCCAGATGTGAGTCACTGGGGCAGGGGCTTTCCAGGAGGAGGGAGGAGGAGGAGGCGGGGGAGGCAGGGGAGGGGGGAGAGGGGGGAGGATGGGGGGCAGGTCAGGGAGAGGGAAGAGAAGCGGGAGGGGGCAGGAGAGAAGGAGAACAAGAAAGAAGGGAGATTGAGAAGGGGTGGGCGGGGGCTCCCCCATGCACCCCAGCACCGGCAGTGCCACACCGCACAGCTGCATATTGGGAGAAGAGTGTGGGTATCGGGGACTTGGAGACTCTGAGGCAGAAGGGAGCACCCAGGGTCTCCACCTCTGGCCTCCCTTTGCCTCCTTGACGCCTTCCAGAGTCAGGACGAAGAGCCTGTAGTTTGGCATGAGAATCCAAACTCTCCAATCTCTGCTGCATGACTCTGGCAAGTCACTTCCCTGCTCTGGCCTCAGTTTCCTCACCTGTACACTGGGGGAACAGAGGAGTTGGGGGCACAGGCTGAGCAGGTGGTGGCCACTGGGAGTTCGTGGCAGGGAGGATCTCCCCTGCATCTGCCCAAACATAATACACTAATATGTACACTAATTGCTGAGAGAGCTCCAGCATCCCCGACGGCGATGGTGATGATGATGATGACGCTATTAAGTAAGAATATTTTAAAACTCTTTTTTTTCTTTTCTAGGATGTTCAAGCAAAACTCATAAAGAAGCCTTTGAATTTCAAAGGCTCTGAGATATGCCTAGACCAAGAGAAGAACCAGAGGACGGTCACGGCATGGCTACAGCCATGGAAGGTAGTAGCATCCCCAACGGGGGCTGGGAGAGTTGGAGGTGGGAGAGATGACTGCTCAAGTGAGCCGGGCGGGTGGAGGGGTCATGAGCGTCACCCGAAGAGAGGAAGGACCCAAGAACTGCAGGGCTCATGTCTCTATTTCCAGGGAGAGCCCCGAAAGAAAATACGCTACATGTGTTGAGCACTTACTGTATACCTGGCACCAGGCCATCATCTTGTTAAATTCTCATAGAGATACTGGGATCTGATTTTGTAGGTGAGGAACCCGAGGCTCAGAGACATGCAGCAACTCGCCCCAGGTCACACAGCCAGGAAGGGGCAGAACTGGGCCTGGAATCCCAGCAGCTGGGCTCCACAGTCAGGGCTCTCGCCTTCCAGGCTGTGCTGCTGTCTGAGGAGATGACAGACCCAGAGAAAGTGATGGGCAGGTGCGTCTGGGCCAATGGGTCTGATCTTGTGGCAGGCTCCACGGGCACGGGGTGATTGGGCAGTGACCCGAATGCCAAGAGGCATGAAGGGGGTGCTCACCCCAAGGGCTCCTAACCCAAGAGATGATGGTACAACAAACACCCACTGGGACCCCACCAGAGACGGGCAGGATGAGGACCCCTTGGGGACACCAGCACAGACAGCTGACACTCCTAGCCCTGAGGACACCTGCGGCCCTTGTGCGGGCTTGACTGAGATTGAGCTTCCCCCTCAGTGGTGCAGGGGCTCGAAATCGGGATGAGGCAGAACTGAGTAAGAGACCTCCACACGCCTGCGCTCATTCCCGGGCGCGCTGGCCGTGTCTTCACGAAGCCACAGCAGGCCGAGAGTGGTGCGTGGCGTCTCACTAGCTGTCCCAGCCATCCCCTGACATCCTGTCACTTCTCTCCAACTTGCGCTAGAGAGAACTGAGACTCACTCATCTGTAGCCACGAGGTAAGTGTGTGCTGGGCCCGGATGCGGACTTGGGTCGGCTGGACTCCCGCAGTGGTGCTCTTAGGCCCCGCAGCTCTCCATGGTGATGTGGCTGACCCCTGCCCAGGAGAGTCAGTCTAGGCGGACGGGCACCTAGAGAGGACATTCCGCCCCAGGCTGAAGAGTAGGCCCAGTGACCTTCTGGCCCTGAAAGCCATCAGTTCAATCCATCAGCTGACTCAGCCCACGTTTCCCAAGCCCCGGCACCCAGGGGGTTCAAAGCCGGATGAGAAGGTGAACCTTGGGGTGTAGAAGCCAAGTGGGAGGCGATGGCAGCGTCCATGGGAAAGATGATGAGGCCTGAGCCAGGGAGACAGGAGGGTGGACAATGAGAGAAGCCCACGTGACAAGATGGATGAGCCTGCTGCCTGGGGGTGAGATGGGGACCACGGGAGACCCCCAGGGCATGGCCAGCCTGCCAGCTGGGTGGTGTTATACCCTAAACAGAGAGAAGTGGGCAGGAGGAGCATGTGTGGAGGGGAGGGAGTCTCAGGCAGCTGTGGCTGAGATGCCCATGGACCCTCAGAGGGGAGATATCTGGGGACAGGCAGGGTCGTAGGTGTGGGGCTCGGGATCCCATTACGTGCCAAGTTGGTGTCATCGTGGAGCAGGATGGAGACCTGAGGCCTGAGAGATTGGAAGAGCATTTGTGCATTCACTTATTCTATAGCCATTTATTGAGCACCTACTATGTGTCAGGCACTGTTCTAGGCCCTGGGAACACAGTAGTGAACAAAACAGACATGGAGCTCACAGAACAAAAGAAATGCTTTTTAGAACATCAGGTAGTGATAAGTGTTAAGAAAAAAACAACAGTAAACATGGGGAAAGGAGTGTACAAAGGGTGACAGAAAGAGGGTGGTTATTTACATGGGGTGGGGAGGGAGGGCCTCTCCGGGGAGGTGACATTGGAGTGGATAGGGAGTCAGGGAGGGCCACGTGGGGGTCCGGGAGAGGGGCATTCTGGGGAGTAAGGGTTTTTGCTTTTATTCCAATGAGATGGGATCCCTGGGAGGAGGGGCAGGATGTCACTTAGGCTGTGCTGGGATCCCCGTCTGCTGAGTGAGAACGAGGTGGGGGCCAGCGTGGAAGCAGGGACAGCCGGCCAGGCAGGAGTAGAGGTGGCTGGTCCAGATGTGTTCTGCAGATAGGGCCTTACTGATGGAGGAGGTTCCCGGAAGGATGGTGTTAGTCACCAGTATTCAGTTTGTCAAGAGTCAAGCAAGATGGAGACTGAGCTGTGGCCACTGGATTTTGGAACTGGGTGGGGGTGACAGGTGACCTTAGAGCCAGGAGTTAGTGGGAAGTGAGGAAGTGGAGGCAGACCACGTGCACTTCCACGGGTTGTGGAGAGGCTTGTGTTTCTCCTCCTCCTCTTCTCCTTCCTTCCTTTCTTTTTTAACATGGGAGACAGTGGGTGTGATTAAACACTGACGGGAAAGACCAGCAGAGAGGGAGAAGTTGTTAGAGACACAGGAGGGGATGGCTGGTTTGGGGAGATTCAGGAGTTATGAAGGGAGGTGACGCGCAGCCCAGGAAAGAAGAGTGGCCTTGGGCCATGGAGGGAACCCCTTTCCTCTCAACCTGAAGAAAGGCCCTGGGGACTGGTGGATGCACGGGTGATTCTACAGGCGGGGGGCAGGCAGCCGAGGGCCCCATCCCCTCAGCCTCCTGGAGAGAGGATGGGGAGGGTGGGGAGTGAAGATGGAGGCTCAAGGAGGGAGCCAGGCCTGGAGAATGCCTCATGGGACTTGGAAGCAGCTCGCGAAGAGAGGCACACAGATTTCAGCGCAGCATGGAGGCCTCATCGGGTTGGGCCCCATGTGTGAGGCCAAGAGCTCCCTCCAGGGGAGCACGGCATGGGGCGGCGGCAGGGCCGGTGGCGGATGTGCAAGGGGGCAGGGGACTATGGGGAGACCGTGAGTGAGGGACCGAGGCAGTGCTTGGGTCAGGAAGGAAGACAGGAGGCTAGGCGTGTGTGTGTGTGTGTGTGTGTGCGCGTGCAAGTGCGCATGAACAGGCGGGTTAGACACGTGCAGCGCAGCCTCTCCACCTCGGGGACAGATAAACGCGGGCTATGCATAAGACAATCCTTTGGAAAATAGGAGGAAACTCTTAGAACTTCAACTTACATGATTTCCTATGTTATCTTTTAAAAGTTTCATTTTTATTTGTGTCATACCATGTACATATTATATTAATACGGATGTATGTGTGTTGATATTAAATAAACCTGTGCGTCTCGGGATGAAGCGTTCTTCACTGATCGGGCGGCGACTGAAACCGCCGGACGCCATGGGGAAGGCAGAGCCGGCTCCCTTAGGGGCCACCGTGGGGAATCCACTTACCTCCCCATGGTCGCAGAGGCTGCGCCGCCTGCCTGCTGTTTAATACGTTCTACTGCTCCATGGACCGGCCCACAGCCTCCACCCCGCGGCCAGCACCCCGACTGTCTCCTGGTCCTGCTCTCTTCCCTTGGTAGCTCCTACTTAGGGGCCCTGGCCAGGCCCATCGTGGACCACCCCCCTAGGACATTAGCCCTGCCCCCACGCCCACCCAGTGCCTCACCGAGCGCACACAGTAGGAGTTCAGGGTGTCAGCTGAAAGAGGAAAGAATGACAGGATCCTGGTCTCTTGCCCAAACCACAGCTCCCTGCGGCCCACATCCAATTCATCAGCAGAGCAGGTGGATCGGCTCTCCCTCCAGAACACTCCAGAATCTGACCAGCCACACCCCTCCCCTGATCCATCCCGCTCCCTGCGTCCACCTGCCTCCTACAGTCTATTCTGTTAAAACCAAAGCAGGGGTGTCTCTGCCCGCTCAAAACCCGGCAACAGCTCCTGTGACGCTAAGAGCAAAAGCCAGAGTCCTTCCAGGGGCCCCGCAGCCTGCGTCAACTGCCCTGCCCTCAGCTCTCAGCCCTGCCCACACGCTTTCTCCCGTTCCTTCTCCACCCCAGCCACACCGGGCCGCCTGGCTGTTCCCCAGGCACAGCCCTTGCACGTGCTGGTCCCTTTGCTGGAACGCTCCCCCCAGATACCTACATGGCCCCCTCTGTCAGTTCTCTTGTCCGTGACATTCAAAATGTCACCTCCTCTGAGACATCCTCTCCAATGACCTGACCTCAAACAGCCCCCCCGGCGCTGCTTGCCCTCTTCCCTTCCTTTTGCTTCACTGTCTCACACAGTAGGCAACTCTGGCACCTCTTTCCCCCGCTGTCCAGAAGGGGACGTGCCATTCTGTTCACCGCTGTATCCCCCCCGCCCCCCTCGCACCTAGGATGGCCCAGCCCGTGTCAGCTCTCAAGGAGTTCTTGTTG
>VBSM01001118.1:30003367-30017613 GCA_008086735.1 Cheirogaleus medius | reverse complement strand
ATGAGAAGTCGTCCTGTCCTGGGGCAGGTTGTCCCCTGGGGCTGGGGGGTGGGGTCGGTGTTGGGGAGTGAGGCAGGGTCTGGGCAGTCCTGCGTGGAGTCAGAGCCTGGCTCTAAATCCGCCTCCCCCGCTGCCAGCTTCACCTCTCTGGGCCTCCGCATCCTGGTCTATAAACCAGGGAGAGCCCCAGCTCTTGCATGAGGAATGCACTTGAGTCCTCAGCATGGGGATTGAGGAATTTGGGGTTTACTGGTTCAAATCCTGGCTCCACCACCTACCAACTGTGTGACTTTGGGTAAGCCACTTAACCTCTCTGTGCCTTCATTACCTCTTGAACGAGGAAAACAATACCACCTACTTCATAGGGCATGAAAATCAAGTGAGTTAGAGTAGGGTGGGCGCAAGGTGAGCACTAAATAAATATTTTCTATTGCTGTCAGTCTTGCAGTTATTATTGTCTCCGTCCCCTACCCCATGGAATGTGAGCTGGTGAGGCCGGGATTTGATCTTGGGGTCCTGGTCTCAGGGCAGGAGGTATTCAGGAGTCCATTGGGCCTCTCCTGGCTGTGCCGGCTTCTTCTCACTCCCCTCTTGTTTTCCTAGCAGGGCCAATCCAGCTGTTTGGTATTGTTTCTTTCCTTTGTTTTCCCAAATCCTGATGGAGTTTGAACTCGCGCAGGCTGCTCGGGGGCAGCAGTGGACTAGGGGCTCATCCGGGGGACTGAGCACATTTCACCAGGTGTGGGGCTTTGGCAGGAAACGGAAAAGCAGATTGTCATCAGCTGCCAGCGCTCTGCTTGCCCAGCTCTGCCCCGGTCGCCGCGGCTGTGAGTGGGGTCGGACCACGCTGACCGTGTGGGGAGGGGGCGTGTTAATGCGGGTGGAGGGCGTGTCGCAGGGCCTGGAGCAGACGCAAGTGGTGGCTGTCCTTATGACGACCTTGGCTGAGCTGCTCGATAATCCCAGTGAGACCAGCGCTTATCCTCCCATTTCGCGGAGGAGAAAACTGAACCTCTCCTGGAGCAGGAGTGAGTTGCCCAAAGTCACACAGCCTGGCGGTGCTTGACCTGGACCCGGGGAAAGAGGGCAGCCTCAGCCCCTAGGCGGACCCCAGAGCCCACCCCCTGCCTCCCACTCACCTGCTCCCAGCAGTGGGCGAGGACCCAGCCCGCTCAGCCTCGGTCTCTGCGTCTGTTCACTGGAGACACATTAACACCTCCTCGGGGTTATTGTGGACACCAAGATGACAATGGGAGGGACAGGGATTTACTGAAGGAGACAATGAATGAATGAGTGAAACGTGGTTTCCTTCCCTGCATAGGCTTGTGCTGTAGACATGGGCCCCATAATGGCATCAACGGCACCCTGCACAGAAGAGGAAAGAGATTTACCCAGCCATAGGAGGAATGTAGGTAGGACCAAACCAAGAGTTCTGTGCCTGGTGGATGGGCTGGTGTATGTGGCCTGCCTGGGCCATGTCAGGGCTGGAAAGCCTCAGAGCCAGCCCTGCCAACCTCTGCACCTTCATTTCAACACTGCCTCCTCACCCCAGGGCCTTTGCACATGCTGCATTCTCCATCCAGAGCACTCTGTCCACCCACCCTCGCCCCACCTTTCATCTATGTTCTATTAATAGTTACTGTCGACTCAACGTAAGTGACTGAGGCAAAAATCTTAATCAATGGAGGTTTATGAAGCCAAAGTTGAGGACGTTACTGGGAAAAACACAAACCACAGACAAGGCTGTGGCTGATTTTCTGAACAGGAATTTGGAAGTTTCGGTATTTTAAGGCATACAGGTGGTAAAAAAAGGCAGGATGGGGCTCATGAGCCAAAATGGTCACATTCTTATCAGACCCAGGAAAATCTACATTTTACGTAAGATGAGGCAAATGTTAGAGGATAAAAAGGGAGTGAAGGACACATCTATTATGTAGATGTCCCTGGGTAGGTGGAAGAATGTCTGATCCTGTCTTGTCTCTGTTCTGCACCTGTGAAGATAAACTTGTAATTCATTATTAGTGTGGAATTGGAACAGATTTTAGTTTTAGGAGCTAGATGTGGCCTGCAGAGCTGCAGTTACAATGTGCACGTCCTTGCTTATGGGAGGCCAGCAAGGGATTTCCTTGTGAACAATCTACAGGCCCGGTGCTGCACAGGCGTCTGAGGCCGTCACCTTCCCTTTTGCATAAGGAGTTGGGGGTAGGAGTGGGTCTTGAGATTTTTATTTGCTTTTATGTTACTATTGCTGCCAAAAAATTATCCCAACACTTAGTGACTTACAACAAAAATAACCATATAGTGTCTCTCAGGACTTCTGTGGCTCAGGAATTTGGAAGAAGCTTAGCTGGGCCACTCTGCTCAAGTCTCTCATGAGGTCACAGTGGGATGGTGGCCGAGGGGGATCATCCTGAAGGCTTCTTCCCTCACCTGTCGGCACCTGGACATCCGCACATGGGCTCTTGAGCACGGTGGCTTCAGGCAACCAGGCTTCTTACACGGCCACTCAGGGCTGCAAAGGTGCACATCTCCAGAGAGCCAGGCAGAAGCCACATCACCTTTTACAACCTTGCCCTGGGAGACATTCCGTCGTAGCATTTCCACCACATTTTGTGGGTCGGGGTCTGCCCAGGTTCAAGGCAGAGAATACAGAATCCACCTCTGGGTGGAGGAGTATCATTGTCATAAAAAGAACATGCATAAAAGAGGGATATTGCTGCCACCATCTCTGGAAAGTGCCTTCTGTCGCAGGCAGGAGAATTTCTACTCATCTTTTATTCTGCAGCTTAAATGTTGCTGACGCACGTCCACACAGGCCCCGAGTCCCATTCGAGTCTTAAACCAGAACCCTGTCTTGCAGATAGAGATACCCTCTTTATCTTAACCCTTCTTAAAGTACTAAGAAAGTAATTACTCAACTCTCTTTCTCTGTGTGCCCAGCGTTTGCTACACAATATGTTCCCAGGAAACATTTGCTGAGTGAATGAGTGAATGCAGGGCTTGAGCCAGGCTCTTCTTGTTGGGCCAATAAGGAGCAGGAGGCTGGGGTGCTGTTCCAGGTACCTGGAACAGAAACCAGGGAGCAGGGCTGCTTCCTGGGTGTGCAACCTGTGCAGTTACATGGGACCCTGAGCCTAGAGGGGCCATCACCATCTTAAAATTCTTAGTACATTTTGAACAAAGGGCTCAGCACTTGCATTCTGCACTGGGCCCCACAAATCAGGCAGTGGGACCTGCCTGGGAGACACGAGCCTCCCCTCATCCCTCAACCCACTCCTGGCCATGCCACCCAATCAGACCTGTTTTTCCAACATGGCCCTTTGAATATTTCTCCCCTCCACCACTTCTTCACTATTCTGGGCATGCTGGCGCCAGCCCGTCTGCATTGGAATTCTGGCTCAACCTCCCATTAGTGTGGTTTTTGTCAAATTGCTTAACCTATCTGTCCCTCAGTTTCCTCTTCTGTCAAATGGGGTGGCTAATGCTAATTATTTGATAGTGATGTTAAAACAGTTAAAAAGTTAATCCCAGTAAAGGGGTTAACAGAGTCTGGCACATAATATGTGCTCGATTAATGACAGCTGTCATCATTATCCCCTGCTACGGTCTGAATGTTTGTGTCCCCCAAAATAGATATGCTGAAACCTAATCACCAAGGTGATGGAATTAGTAGGTGGGGCCTTTGGGAATGATTAGGTCATGGAGGCTCTGCCCTTGTGAATGAGATTAATGCCCTTATAAAAGAGGCCCCAGAGAGCCGCCTTTCCCTTCTGCCACGTGAGGACACAGTAAGAAAGCACTGTCTATGAAGCAGAGAGTCCTCGCCAGATGCCAGATCTGCTTGTGCCTTGATCTCGGACTTCCCAGCCTCCAGAACTGTGAGCAGTAAGTTTCTGTTGTTTCTAAACCACCCAGCTTAGTGCGTTTTGTTATATTAATAGCAGCCCCAGTGGGCTAAGACCCGCCACCGTCACTGTCTCAGCTCAGGGTGCTTCCTCTCTTGTGGGGAGAGCAACAGCCTCGGAGGTTAGTCCTCTTTGACACCTAGAGTGATTTTTCTAAGACACAAATCCAGCCCCAGCTTCTTTGCTTAAAATGCTTCCATGTTAAACTGCAGCTCTTTCCATGGTTTACAAGTCCCTGCTGGATCTGGCCTCCTGCCTCACCACTCTCTCCCTGGAACTCTGGGCCCTGGGACGGGGATTGGCCTCCCTCTCCACATGCTCTCTGCCTTTGGGGGCCTCAGTGCTCCTTGCAGTAGCTTCTGTTTGACAACTTTCCCCACCTGCGCCCACCTGGCTCCCTTCTGCCTGTCTCTTGGGTCTTATCTCAGACATCACCTCCTCTGCGAAGCCTTCCTGCATCTGCCCCCCTTCAGTGGGAGTAGGTGTTGGTGGGCACAAAGCACCCTCCCACCCGTCCTCTGCCCCTCCGTCCTGGCCACTTGCCAAGTGAACCCACTTCCCTGTCTGAGCCTCAGCATAATCAGGGATGCTGGCTTTTAGCTCACAGGGAGACTGACACCCAGAGAGGGAGGCCACTTGTCTGAAGTCACACCCTGGGATCTATTGTCCTGGGAGAACTGATCTTCCTGCTCCTGGGAATGAGGAGTGGGGAAACAGAGTCACTCCCAGAGGGCCACTTGCCAGTTTGGGCTTCTCAAGTATCTGAGTCCATAATAAGAGGATTGTCACCAGTCTGAGTCTCCCACTCCTGGGAGACGGTCACTGGATCATCCCCACAATCCTGCACTTCCCCTAGTCCCTCTTTGCATCACAAAGTCCTGGGTGGTAAGTGGGGTGGCCTCCTGCTCTGTGTTGGTCACGTCCCGAGGACACTACCTGGGTGTCTCCCAAAGCCACTGACGGCAACGTGGCAAGGTGCTGGTGGGAAGCTCTGGGCTGGAGACAATCTTGGGGGAGTCTTTCAGAGTCCCCAGGAGATCAGGTGTGAATCTTGTGGAGCCAGCATCACGGTGTGGTGCTTTTCCACCCAGGACAACAGTCTGCTTGTCAACTGTTTCCCGCCTCTACTTTCCACCACCCCAAACCGGAGCCACCACACGATTGCTGGATCCGAAGGGTCCTGGGCTGGGTTTTGAGGTCACCCTGTAACCTGGGCTCAGCGATCAAGAGCCCCGCATTCCTGGCATTGCATCTTGACTTCACTTTACTAGATAAGACTCAGTTTCCTCATCTATAAAATGGGGAGAGCAAGCCCTCATTGACAAGGTGGTGGTGGGGTCTGCCAGTTGCCAGTGCTGTAGAACAAAGAATGCCAACACTTAGGAGTTTGGAGCCATGGCAACATGTATTTTACCCACAAATCTGTAATTCCGGCCAGATTCTGTGGGCACAGCCCAACTCTGCCCCGTCTGGAGTCGGCTAGAGAGGCTTGCAGGCGGGGGCCGGAGTCATCCGAAAGCTCATTCACTCAGGTATCTGGGACCTCAGCTGGGGCTCTCGGCCAGGACAGCTACAAATGGCCTCTTTGTGTGGCCGGGGCTTCCTCGTGGCATGGTGGCTGCCTTCCAGGAGTGAGCCTCTCAGGGGAGAGATCTGGGCAGGAGGCATATGCCCAGTACAACCCAGCCTCCCGAGTGACGCTGGGTCAAACCCTCTGTGTTCTATTCTTAGAGGCGGTCACACAGTCCCGCCCAAGTCCCCGGGCAGGGAGAATAGATTCTACCTCTTGATGGGCAGTGGCAAGGTTCCAGAGGAGCATGTGGGATGGGGGGCGGGCATGGTTGTGGCCATTTTTGGAAAACACAACGGGCCACTGGAGGGTAGGATGAGAAAATGCCATTTCAGTGTTTAGCACAAAAGTGCTCTATAGTTGATAGCTGTTATTATTATCCTTACTATAATTGGAAAGACCCAGCATCTCTTTGCATGAAAATGCCTTAGATCCTGTGAGAGCTAAAGGTGCAGCAGGAAGTAGGATTATTTCCACTGGGACTGCCAGAGAAATTGGCCCAAGTCACCCAGCGTATCAACACCCAGTCCTAGCCAGATGGGCCTCGGACACGGCTGCCTCTGCTATTAGCAATGCTGTCTCTCCCTGGGGTATCCTTCCTGGCCTCAGTTTCCCTTCTGAACAGTGTCCTGGTTCTGCCGCCTCAGAGGCTGATGGGACCAGGGTGGAGAATGTGCCCCTTCTTGGCTGTGCCCAGCCTTGGCCACCAGCCATGCCCGTCCTTTCTCAGGCCAGCGGAGCTCGGCCGCTTCTGAACCGGCATCTGGCACTCCCTCCAGGACGGGAAGAATGAGCCTGCCAGGTCGGAGGGCAGATCTATTTTGGAACCTGGGACCCCATGGAGGCCCAGAGGACCCTGTGACCCAGAGAACCAACAAGCTTCTCTGCGTTTTGTTTGTTTTTGTTAAGTAAGCACAGCATGTCCCTCATAGAAAAGTCAGAAAATACATGTTGGCAAGAGGGAGAAAAATAAATGTTGCCTGTGCTCTCACCAGCCAGAAGCAAAAACCACAGCTAGCATTTTGGAGTTTTTTTCCCCCAAAATAGTTTCCCTGTGCATATAGGCACATATATTTTTTGGAGGGTTTTCTAACAAAAAAAAAATTTAAAAAAACAGTCAAAGGAATATTGCCTAGACCATTTTTAATTTTGTTTTACTTATTTTGAATTTATCTTCTGGGAAAAAATCAGACAAGTGCACAGGATAATATATACCTCTATATGTTCATCACCCCAAGTGAGCACATGTCAACATTTTACATATTTGTCTTAGATTGTTAAAGAAATAAAATATTACAGAGCCTGTTGGTATCCCCCATAACTTCTCAGTCGCATTTCCTATCCCTCCCTGCCCATAGGTACTTATATAGGTATATAAACAATGTATAATATTTTTGTGTTCTTGACCAGGCGTGGTGGCTCACGCCTATAATCCTGGCACTTTGAGAGGCTGAGGTAGGAGGGTCGCTTGAGGCCAGGAGTTTGAGACCAGCCTGGGTGACACAGTGAGACCCCGTCTCTACAAAACAAATAAGAAAACTTAACCAGGTGTGGGGGTGTGCGCCTGTAGTCCCAGCTCAGAAGGCTGAAGCTGGAGGATCCCTTGAGCCCGGAAGTGCAAGGTTGCGGTGACTGATGATCATACCATGGCACTCCAGCCTGGGCAACAGAGAGAAACTCTGTCTCAAAAAAAAACCAAACCAAATCAAAACAAAACAAAAAACACAAAAAAACTGTGTTCCCAAAACTTAAGTATATGCTATTATACTGGATGCAGTGTCCTGCTTGTACACTATGTTTTCCAGATCTACCTAAATTACACATATAGATCTTGTGACCAAGATCATTTTCTTTTCATTGCCGTGCGACATGACATTATATAATTATACCACTCTTCATTTATCCAGCCTTTGGCAGATGGACATTTGAGTCAATTCAATTTTCTTCTTATTCCTAACACTACTGCTATCTTACACAGGACCCTTGTGCCGAGAGCAAGGGTTTCTCTAGGATGCCAACTGAGAAGTGTTCCTCCTGGGACATGGAACGTATGAAGTGCCAGCCTGAGACAGGCGACAAATCGTGCCCCGAGCAGCTCTGCTGAGCTGACTCCGGAAGGGCGTGGGCGCGCCCAGGGCCCTGCACCCGCCTTCTCTGAGTTGGTATGGTAAGACTTCATCTTTGTGCCAACGGGGTGGCTGCGAAATGGTACACATAAGTTTATAGCCTGATTTTCCTACTTCGCAGTCTGTTACAGACTACTTCCCTCAGTAGAATATTATTTTGTAAGTGCGAGTTTCATGGCGGCACAAGCTTCATGCCTCTGTTGGGGTGCTGCTGGGATTCTCTTAACTCATTCCCTGTTATTGGACACCAGGGTTTGTTTTTGCAGTGCATTGCAAAATTGGCCACAGATACCATCCATCCTTGTAAGCACGCTCCTCTGCAATGTGACTTTGCAGCTCTCCTATTAAAAGGCAGAGTCTATTTCTCCACTCCTTTGAATCTGACTTTGGCCACCTGACTTGCTTTGGCCAATGGGACATTTTCAAATGTGAGGTAAGCAGAGGCTTGAAAAGGGCTTGTGCACTGGGACTGGCTCTCTTGCTGTACTTGGGACCCTGAGACCCCCCCGGCCCGCCGTGTGAATGAGCCCTGGACAGCCTGAGACACCCTTGGCCAAGTCATCCTGTCATCCCAGCTGACCTCGAACCATCCACCTGGGATGGTCTAGGGAGGCCATCCTAGACCATCCAGCCCAGCTGAGCTGGCCCAGACCAGGCCAGAAGAAAAGTCCACTTGACCCACAGAAACATGAGAAATAAATTTTGGGGGTGGTTTGTTAGATAGCAAGAGCTGATACAAGTCTAATCAGCTCTTTCCTTTGTTCGGCCAGTTACTGGCTGTGGACCTTGGGCAAGTTGCCGAACCTCTGCTTCCAGCTCAGTAAATTGGGGGATTCGATATCCACCCCTCAAAGTCCCTGTGAAGGCTGAATGAGGTGGCACATGTCAGTGTCACATGGCAAAGACTCGGTCCCCAGGGGCTCATCTTTCACGTCCTGGTGGTCTGAGATGTGACCTGTGATCTTTCTCATTTCTCCTTGGTTCTCCCTGCTGCATCTTTCTACAGAACTTACTCATCCCTCCAAGTTTTCTAGAAGGTATCAATATTTAACTGTAAATCCAAACGTGAGGACTTAGTATTTAACGGCCTTAGTGTGAACATCCCTAGAGCTCTCCAAGACCTCCAGGTCTCTTCTCCTCTGAGGACTCTTCCTCTTGAAATTAGGCATGACCACACGACTTGCTTGGACAGATGAACATGTGGACACTTTTAGAACCGTTGTGTGGTTCTCTGTGCTTCCTTCCCTATTGCAGACAACTAGAAGCCTTGGGTTGAGATAGCAGCAACATCAAACGGCCAAAACTCTGCCAGCCCCGGTCCCTGTGAGATTTCAATGAGCTAAAACTTACCTAAGGACCCCCACTGGACAAGAAGTATGAGAAAGAAAAAAAGAGTATTGTATTGGGCTATTGGCAAATGGCGCATAACCTCACTGCTATGAGTTGAACTGTGCTCCTTCAAAATACATGTTGAAATCCTGGCCCCGGTTAGCTGAGAATCTGACCTTATTTGGAAATGGGGTCAGTGCAGATGTTATTAGTTAGCTTAGGATGAGGTCATACTTGAGTCGGCTGGGCCCTTCCTTACCAGAAGATGATGCGTTGACACAGAGGCGGAACCCACGTGAAGGTGGAGGTGGAGACGGGAGAGATGCAGTGGCCAGCCAGGGTATGCCAGGGACTGACGGCCACCCCACAAGCCAGGAAGAGGCAAAGAAAGATTCTACCCAGCGTCTCGGAGGGAACATGGCCCCACTGACACCTTGATTGCAGAATTCCAGCCTCCAAAGCTGGGAGGGGATCAATTTCTGTTGTTTAAAGCCATCCAGCTTGTGGTACTTTGCACGGCAGCCTCAAGAAACCAATGCACTTACAACTTACGCTAACTAATGTGACCATCAGTAAAGTAACAGTCATCACAGCGCCGGTTTTGCGAGACTTTCTGTATACAAGGCAAAATGCTCAGTGCTCCACATACAATATTCATTCCCTGATTATTTTCTTACCTTATCGATCGTGTGCTTCCTGTGCGCCCAGCACTTTTCTCCAAGCAATGGGGATGCACAGAGAACAAAACAGCCTACGCCCCTGCCCTCATGGAGCTGGCAGACTTGATAACTGTGTGACAGAGGTGCGTGTGCCACCTTAGACAGGATGGTCAAGGCCGGCTTTTATGAAGAGATGTTTGAATTCTGGCCAACGAGACATAAGCCAAGGTTTGTATAACCTCCGGGATAGGGATGGGGCTTGTCTTTCTCCTTCCCCCTTTCTCCTCCCTGATGTCTAGAATGCAGCTGTGATGAAACTGGAACAGCCACCTTGGACCATGAACTGAACCTGGGAATCGAGGCCACACGCGGCAGAGCAACAAGATGGAAGGAGCCTGGGTCTCAGCCCTGATTGTCTTTCCCTGGCCTTTAACTGAGATAGAGACAAACTTTTCTGTTGATTCAGCCAACCCACTCTTGGTGCTGTCATTTCTATCTTATGGAGGTCTTGCGAGGACCAAATGAAGTAATGCCCACGAGGCAGTCAGAACACAGGCTGGCACAGGATACTCTCCCAGGAAGTGCCGTGCTGGAAGGAGTAACGGAGTAAAGCAATGTGCCTCGCAATCAGTAAACCCTCTCCGAAAGAGAGCTAGTATAATTGTTATTGATGTTATTTCACGATCTTTGCCCATGGTATCCAGCCTTTTGTGGTCATTATTTGGTATGAATAACAACCGATATTTATTGTGTGCTCTGTTCTGCACACTGTTCCAAGCTGCACGCCTGCTAACTCATTGGTCACACTTTGTATGTTCTAAGTCAGCAAGTGTCCACTTCTTAATATCCCCCAAATCATGATGCACTTTACAATTGATGACATCTCGGGTCTGATGGGATATGGTGTCATAAAATTGCCTCTGGATACCCACAACTTCAGGAAGTCCACGGAGCTCTCCAATGCCCAGAGGGCAGGGCTGGGGGGTCCCTGCTGTCCTGTCTTCCTCTGACCTGTTGATCCCAACTCCCCAAGATGTCTATGGCCACCCTCAGGGGCCCTGGGGACCCTCCAGCTTTCACTGGCTGCACAGTCTCTCCCAGGTCTGTGGTGCCCTGGTGAAGGAGTCCCCTTTCCCTCCATGCCCCACACTCTGACCGACCAGGCCTGGAGGTGGGGGTGACAGCGCAGGAGCCCAGCCTGGACTGGAAGCAGCAAACATTTGACCATCTCAGCCATGGGGGTCCCCACCCTCCTCTCTCTTCTGGACCCTAGCTTTGCCCACCGTGGCCATCCTGCCTCTGTACTGATCAGAAACTTGCCCCCAGAAACCTGTCCTGGGCCCCACCTGAATCCTGTCCTCAAGCTAAAGGCACACTGTGCTTCCTGATGCCAGAGCTTCCGCCCTCCAGCTTAGGTAAGTTCTGCCACTGTCCTCGGTTGGCTTTTCTCCCCCGTGATGCTGATGTTCCTGCTGTCAGGGAGAGGCAGCTGACATCCTTCAAGTTCCTTGTCCCCAGGAAGCCATCTCAGACCCCCTACTTCACAGCATTCTCCCTCCTGTTCCTCATCTTTCATTGAACACACACTGCCTGTGGTCACTGGGGACGCTGTCACTGCTGGCAATAAGTAACAACAGCACTGACAACAATCACAGCACCAACAGGGAGCGATTGAGAGGTTAGGAAAACAGACTCTGGAGTTGGTTGGATCTCGTGTCTCTGAGCCTCAGTTTCCTCACCTGTAAAATGGGTTGAGTTGAGTATAGTGTCTACCAATCTCGGGTAGCTGCTGGGGGACGAAATTGGATCAACATACATCACCGTCGGCACCCAGAGCGAGGGCTCAATCAGCAGCAACAACAGCTACTACAAGGAGCATTTACTGTGGGTCAGGGACTGCGCCACCACCTCTGTTATCACACCCGAAGTATTAATAACAGGGTGTTAGGATACTCATTTTGTGGTTGAGGAAAACAGTGTCAGCAAAGCTAGAAGACGAGACATGAAAAGCCAGCCATGCAGTAAAGATGTGGGTGACACCAAGGCCTGGCTTCCAACAGAGCAGACCCTAAGCCCCGAGGGTGGAGATCCCAGCTAAGCCCACTCTGCTGCACACGCCAGCTGCAGGAGGGGCTCTCTGTCCCTGAACCCTGTCCTGGAACATCCTGGGCTCATTCCTCCACCTTCCAGCTGTGTGAACCCAGGAAAGTCACCTAACTTTCTTGAGCTCAGTTTCTGCCTTGGGAAGGTGAGATAATTGTTTCTACCTTGCAGGGTTGTGGGAGGATTCAATGAGTAAGAGGACGGAAAGCTTGAACCCAGAGCCCGATGCATGGTGGGGCTGGTGGGGAAGGTAGAATCAGGCGTGGAAATTCTAAAGGGCAAACATGCATTCCTCACAAATGTCACATCCTTAGCAGGGATGGTTTTCTGAGAGTTGGCAGCAAGATGAAGTTCTATGGATGACTTCTCGAATTTGCTTATTTTCCTAAGTGGGGCATTTTTTCATTCCACACTGGGGCAAGAGGTATGTCCTTGGCCCAGAGGTTACTGTCCATAGATTTATTCATTTATTGAGATGTCTCCTATGCATTAGGTCATTTAAGCCCAACCTCAGGGTCTTTATATTTGCTGTTCCCTTTGCCTGGATCACTGTTTCCCCAGGGGGTCTCTTCTTATCCTTCTAGTCTAGACTTATATCTGCTGTCCAAGAGATCTTCCCTGGGCACCCCATAAAAATGCATCCTTCACATAAACCCTTTCTCCCTTACCCCCTTTGGTTTCTTCCTACCACTTTTATTGTCTGACATCATATTTTAAATTTATTTGTGTATCTGTTTGTTGGCTGTCTCCTTGTGTTCGTCATTTGAGGCTGCTATACCAAACTACCATAAACTTGGTAGTTAGTAAACAACAAAATTTAATTCTTGCAGTTCTGGAGGCTGGCAAGTCTAAGATCAAGGTGCGGAAAGGTTCATAGACCACGTCTTTTAGCTGTGTCTGCACGTGGTGGCAAGGGCGCAAGGGGCCTCTCTTGGGCTTCTTTCATAAGGGTACTAATCCCACTCGTGAGCGTTCCACCCCCATGACCCAATTACCTTCACCAACCCCACCTCCTAACTCTGTCACATTGGGGATCAGGTCTCTGCATATGAATTTTGAGGGGACACGAACATTCAGACCATAGCACTCCCCCATTAGATCGTGAGCTCTTGAGAATAAGGAGTGTATCTGAGGCATTCATTTCTATACCCCTGTTACCTATAGCATACCTGGCATATAGTAGGTGCTCAATAAATATTTGTAAAATGGATGAATGAAGTATTGCACTCTCTAATTCAAGCATTTTCTGAGCACCTACTGTATACCAGGCCCTGTGCTATGGGCTGTAGATACAGAAATACATCAGAGTCCTCAGCCTCAGGCTGCTTGGTCTGAAGGAAAAAGAGAAATTGTAGCGAGTGCCATAGTTGGGAAATTCTAGCTTCTGCAGACATTCATGGAAGTGAGTGAAGGATGAAGGAAGAATGATGTGTTGAGGGCCTATTCTGTGATAGGATGTTTCACATGTCACCTTTGTCTCAATCCACAAAAGAGCCCATTTTACAGATTAAGCATCAAGAACTCAGAGAGGTGAAATGACTTGGCCAAAGCAAACTCATGGTAGAACCAAGGCTGGGACCTGGGAGGTCTAATTCCAAACTTGGTGTGCTGTCTGCTCTCTCTTGAGGCCTCTCTTGCTCAAGAGAAAGAAGTTAAGTCCAGCTTAAGTGACCACATGCAAGACAAATTATATATGTATAGTCATTATTATTATTATTTTTCTCATGTGACAGATACACCCAAGAGTAGTGGCCTTCAGGCATGGCTGGATCTAGAGTCTCAATCAACATCACCAGAACTGCTCCATTTTCAGATGGGGGCTCTTAGGTCACAGTGGAAAGATGGCTTCCTGCAATGCCAGTCCTCTCTTCCCCTCCCCATCCCCCCAGCCCCAAAGAACCAAGTACAGAGGGAAAAAGAATGCCTCATAGCAAGCCCTGGGGCTGGATAATTCAGCACCCGTTCCCACCAGCCTCCTCCCACTATAGAGGCTGTGCAGCCTAATGTTCACTTTTCCACCTGTCCTGCAGGTAGGTGGCCACGGGACACAGTTCTGGCCAGGGAGACGTAAGCCGAAGTCAGTGGTGGGGAGAGCTTTTGCTGCTCTGATAACAGGAGCGGATGTGGCAGGAGCTGCCCCTGCCCACTTTGTCTTAAACACAAACATGACACTTGGAGCATGGACCGTCTTGCAACCACAAGGGAAAGGCGAAAAACAAAACAAAACAAACAAACAAAAAACCCACATTAGCCTGACACTGCGAAGCTGCTGGACTCTTAACTTTAGACTTCTTCCTAAGAGAGAAAAATAAACCTCTATTGTTTAAGCCACAGCATTAAATTCTCTGTTACTTGTAGCTGAAAGCATTCCCTACTCGTATACCTCTTTGTCCCACGTCCTCATAAAATTCCTAGGAATTTAATTTTGGTTCCCAGGGAATCATGCTCCCGTTCTGGAACAGATTGTGGTGGCCAGCAAAGATGGGATGTGCCAACTGGCCACTCCCACCACCTAGGGTTCAAGTGGTAGGGATGGTTGTCCGGTGTAAAAGTT
>VBSM01001118.1:29989063-30003357 GCA_008086735.1 Cheirogaleus medius | reverse complement strand
GGTGGTCTGCTGGCAGAGTAGGGAAGTGCTGACTACACTCCCTACACCTCTGCATCAGCAGAGATAATAAATACCTGTTCTTGGCCGAAGGTTTATTCCATCATTTTCTGGAGCACAGAGATGCTGGCTCATTGATCCTCCAGGATTTTTATTTGGGATGAAGGGGACATATTCAGTGGCATTATCCAACTAGGAGATCTTCCTGGGAGTAAGGACAAGCCATAAAAAGGGTATGAAATGCCAGTGTACACAGCATCCTCTCTGTGCCCCAGGACCCTTCCCCTGCATAATGTCTTGAGCCAGGCAGCCCTGAGTTCAAACCCGCCTCCATCATGCCAGCAGGCAGGCAGCCTTGGGTACATCTCACCTCTCTGCACCTGTGTCTCTAAAACTGGGGACAGAAGAATCCACTTCATTAGCACAAGAAACAGTGGCCCAAGTGCCTGCCCCATGGTGGCCCTGTGGCCAGCAGCAAGACCCAGAGTGCTTTCTCTGCGAATCCTTCCCTGACAATCCCAGGATCCCAGGTAGAAAATCTGCTCCACCTGAGGCAGGAAACACCCACCCAGTGGTGAGCAAACCCGTTCTGCACCCCCCAATTCACCCCACCACATGTGGCTAGGCCATGTGACCAAGTTCCAGTTCATCACACTCCTTCCCCTCCAATGGGCTTGATGCACACAGGCCTGGAGACCTTGGCAGCCACGGGGGAAGATGGCAGAGCCACAATACGGCAGGAGCCTAGGTCCTGGAATCACTGCTGGAGAGAGCCGCTCACTCACCAGCAGCACCGTGTTGAGTTCTCTCTCAGTGAGTGAGAAATAGACCCCTGTGGTGGTCAGTGCACTGTGCATTTTGGGCTTACTAATGTTGACCTCATCCATCGCCCGGGGGCGCCTATAAAAGTGTGCAGGGTGGTCCGCCAGGGAGGGCGTTCCCTGAAGCATCAGCAAGGACAAAGGGTGGGAGGCGAGGACGCTGAAGAGCCAGTGGTGACCACACCACGGAGCCCAGACCAGGCTCCCCTTGAGCTCTCCTCCCCTGACCGCCAGACAGTGGCTCATGGTGGACGTCAAGCCCACAGTCAGGCTAAGGGACTAATAACACCAATAACACAACGACAATAAAAATAGGTGTCTCGGCCAGTATTCAAGATCACTTACCACTCACCAGTCCGGGCTGATTGCATCATAGGCCTGACCTCATCTGAGCCTCCTGCCACCCAGCAGTGAAGGCACCGCTGGTGTCAGCCCCATTTTACAGACAAGACCACAGGGGCCCAGAGGGTGTCTGAGGACACTCTCCAAAGGGCAGAGCATTTCTCTTTTCAGGTTTTTTCCAACACAGCCTTCCCTTGGGGCGTGCACCTTCAATCCACCACACGCGGGCATCATTCATGGGCTGAGGACACAGCAGTGAACGAAATAAACGGCAATCCTGGGGCTGGCCCAGTTCCCAGGGTCATGGTGAAGGTTAAGCGCATGGTACCTGGTGCTCAGGAACTGCTGGGAATCGCCACCATTGCCATCGCTTTGCATCCTGTCAGGATTGCTGGTGTCGCTATTGGTATTAGTGCAGGTCCCTCCTGAGGTCCCTTCCAGCTTTCCGACTGGCCTGGCTGCTGCCTGTCCCTAACCCCTCAGTCGGTATTGGAGAACAGAGTTCTTCCACCTCTCAGCTGCTGTGCCTGCAGTGGGGGTGGGGAATGGGACTGCACCTCTCTCCCTGAGAGGGGACTCCAGCCCTGCTTCCTGCTCCAGCCTCCCAGCCCTCCTCACCTGGACACCCTCCTGCAGGGACCCAAGCTTTACTCCCCTGAGAAAGAAAGTTTCCACCAGGAGGAGAAGACAGGACCAGAAATTGTCCCTAAGGCCTAAGTGTCTACTAGGGAAGGTTTTTCTTTTTGAGACAGGGTTTCACTCTGTCACCTGGGCTAGAGTGCAGTGACGTTATCACAATTCACCGCAACCTCCAACTCTGGGGCTCAAGAGATCCTCCTGCCTCAGCCTCCTGAGTAGCTGGGACTACAGGTGTGAGCTACTGTGCCTGGCCTTTGGCAGAGTTTTTTGAGAGTCTGGAGGGAGGAGGAAGAGGCTGGAAGAAGCATCCCCAAGCCTGCCTTCTCCTTTCAGGACAACTGATCTTCTCCAGGGTCCAGGGACAGGTTCTTCCATATTCTTCCTGCTTCCCTGTCCCACCCTGGCTCCTGCCCACCCCCCACCACTACCTCCCCTTTCCTGAGGGGACGCTCCTTCCCGCCCCCCAGGCCTGCCCCAGGCCCACTGGAGAGCAGCAACTGGTCTTTCTATGCCCTGCTTGATTAAAATGCAGAAGGCGCCTCTGTCCAGAAAACTTGCCTTCGCCTTAATCACTCCCAGCCTTCTTGGCTGAGTGGCCACTCGCTGCTGGCTGCCCTCATCCCACACTGGACGGGATGGGGGAGCAGAGGCCCGAGTGGATCACAGGCCAGGCCTCAGACTGCCGTCCAGCGCTCAGGCTGGGCAGGACTGTTTGTGAGCGGAGGGTGGGGTGGGCAGCCCAGCGGTCGCTCCCCGGGGCAGGACCGGGCAGTGGTTAGGGGTGTGGGCTCTGATGTCAGACGGCCTGGGTTTGCAGCCTGACTTTGCTATTTACTAGCTGTGGGTGAGTTAAGCCCGCTGGGCCTCAGTTTCCTTATCTGTCAAATGGGGCTGATAATGGAAGATTCCATACTGAGAATGGTGCCCCGTGCATTGTTAGCGCTCGATACATCACTACACGGCTTTAGCCCCAGACCCCCACTGTCGCCTCATCCCTGCTGCCCTGGCCTCTCCCGCCACTTGCATCAGAACTGCTGTCCGTCCGTCAGGCACTGGAGGCCACCGTCCAGGGGCGGGCCCTGACAACCCTCGTCACCAAACAGTCACCAGGGCTACGACGCTGAGCTCCTGTCAGGTGCTAGGCGCAGCGCTGCACGCTGCTTATTTTGGTGTAACAAGTTCTAGGAGGGCATAAGGCAAAGAGTTAAAATCGTGTCGGGTCCATCTGCTCATGGCTTCCTTTGTCTGCCGAACAATGGGCTCTGGACGCAGCCCTGTCAGTGCACGAGCGAGCCCTGCGTCAGGCCTTGTCATCACTGAAGTTTCCACCGTGTGGCTGGGCCACCATCAGTGGAGCCAGCTGCCCCGACGGACATCTGGGCTGCAGCCAGTTGCCTTCTAACAGGGGTGCAGGGAAAGTCCCCGTTGGTGTCTCTTTGTCCACAGGGGCATGTTTCTCTAAGATGGACAGTGTGTGTCCTTTACATGTGGGAGTACCGCCAAACCCCACCTCTCCGGCAGGCTGCTCAGACTCTGTCCCCGGAGTGTGTGTTGAGGGGTCTGTTAACCTCATTCCTCCATCCTGGCCGTCCCCAGCCTCCTGCCTCTCTCGTTTTCTCGGTCAGTTCCAGGTGGCTCGAGGGCCAGATTCCTCTTGCAGCCGGGCTGTGGACGCTTGGTGGTCAGCCGGCCGGCGCCGGTGTAGGTCAGTGTTCGTCTTCATCTCGGAGGACACCGTCACAGGCACCCGCAGGAATCAGGGATCTGTGGGGAAGGGGTTTGGGCACATAGAGGAGTGCTTTGCAGTTGGGGTTTTGGAGCCACGTGCCCAGGTTCAAATCCCGCTGTGCCCTCTGCTGGCTGCGCGACTTTGGACAAGTCGCTCAACGTCTCAGCTTCAGCCGGGTCGTCAAAAAGCCAGGCTAGTAGGAGCGTCTAGCTCAGATGGCTGCTGTGACATTTGGATGAGTTAGTGCACACTCAGGGCTTGCAAGAGTGCTGGGCACATTCGCTGTTGGGATTGTTGGCACTGGCCGTACAGTAATGAGACCCGGGGGATGTCAGGAGGTGACAGCTAGTGCTTATTGCTTTGCATGAACGGGCTTACTTAATCCTTACAAGCAGGGCAGCCTGAAGCTCTGAGAGGTAAAGGGACGTGCCACCCGGAACTGGAGGCCCACCGCCTGCAGCTCTGTGGGGTGTTCCTCCACTTGCACTGTGGGCTTGTTCGGGTCCCAGTGGGGAGGGTGGCTGGTCTGAGGGTGGCCCGCCCCGGCTGGGAAATGGGATTTCCAGGGCTGGCGCCCAGTCTAAGCACGAGCCTTGATGAGGAACAGATGCACACACAGTCTGGGGCCCCCGTCCAGCCCTCGTCTGTAGCCCAGGGTGGGGGGTGGCGATGGCTTCCAGATGGGCTCGGCTCTGAGCAGTACCTTAAGTGACTCAGTCTGGGTTTCCAGTGGTGAGGGACCGAAGGCCTCTTCCTTGGTTCTCAGACCCTCTGGCTCTGGTAGACACCTGACACAGTACCTGGGTTCGAGCCAGGTGACCTTGGGAAAGTCAGCCCTGCTCAGAGCTTCAGTTTCCACATCTGAGAAACAAGCATTCTCCAGCATGCTGGCTTGGCAGAGCAGCTATGTGCAGGGAAACCCAAGGAAAGACAAGAGAGGACTTCCCAAACTAGAGAGGGCTGGGCACATGGGACAGAATCTCCCAGACCAGGTATCTCCAGGAAAGTAGGGCTTTTGGGTTTGGTTTTATTTTCTTTTTGCATTTATTTTCTGAATATATTAATATAATACATACCCATGGCACAAAATCTCAAAAGTACAAAAGGGGACATAGAGAAAAGTGAATCTATCTCCCACCCCGGCTCTCCAGACACCCAGACCCCTCTTCCGCGAGGCAACTCCTATCACCAGTTTCTTGCAAATCTGCCCAGAGATATTGTATGCACATGCAAGAAAATGCACATCAGAATTTTTTACCCAATGATGGCAAACTTCACCCACACTATTCTGTGCCGTCCTTTTGTTATTGAACAACACGTTTTAGTGATCTTCCCATGTCAGTCTATAAAGAGTGCCTCGTTCTTTTTGATGCCTGGCCAAGATGGTTTCAGAACATCACACAACTGTTGAGTGTGGACACTGACCAGTGGTGCACACACCCTGCAGCCACACGGGGCTGATGGCCGGACACCAGCTCTGTGTCTGCACAGTTACCAGTGCACGGATGGGCCAACATGCGCTTAACTAGTCTTCAAATGATGAGCATGGGCTGTTTCTAATGTTTTTCTCTTTCAATCCAGGTTGCAATAAATATCCATTTTGTACATTTGTGGGAAGATCTATGTAGGATAATTCTAGAAGTGAAATTGCATTCTACATCCCCATGTTAAAAAAAAAAATCTCTGCCCTCACCTCACACCCTACACAAGAATTAACTTGAAATGAATCATAGATCTAAATGTAAGACCTAAAACTTCTAAACAAAAACATAGGAGAAAACCTTCGTGACCATGGGTTAGGCAAAGATTTTTTAGATAAGACACAAAAAGCATAAACCGTGAAAGAAAAAAATGATAAATTGGACTTAATCAAAATTTAAAATGTCTGCTGTTCTAATGACATTCTTAAGAAAATGAAAAGGCAACTCACAGATTGGGAGAAGATAGTTGCAAAAGTTTTACCTGATAAACGACTTCTACCCAGAAAAAAAAATTTATATACATACACATCCATACAGTGCTTTCACAACTCACTAATAACAAATAATCCAATAAAAATGGGCAAAAGATTTACCTAAATCTTCACCCTAAAATAGGTTTTGATGGAAAATAGGCACATAAAAAAATACCCAACTGTATTAGTTATCAGAGACATGCAAATTAAAACCAGAATGAGATACTATGACACACCTCTTAGACTGGCTAAAATTAAAAACAACTGACAATACCAAGTGCAGGGGAGTGTACGTAACAAGTGGAACTTGGGAAAATAGTTTGGTAATTTTTTATAAAATTGATCATTTGCTTACCATATAACCCAACTGCCCTGCCCTTGGGTAAAAGAGTAATGAAAGAGAAATGAAAATTGTGTTCAAACGGAAACTTGTATGCAAGTGATTATAGTAGCTTTTCTCATAGTCAGCAAAACCTGGAAACAACTGTCCACCAACAGGTGAATGGGGAAACAATGGGGTACTACCCAGTAATAAAAAGGAACGAACTATTGATACAAGCGGAATGTAGATGCATCTCAACGGCAGTACGTGGAGTGAAAGAAGCCAGATGCAGAAGGCTGGCTCACTGGGGGAGGGGAAACGGGAAGGCATTCAGGACAGAGAGGGGCCTTGGCAAGTGGCCACAGGACTCATGATGTGCTGGCACCTCGGTGTGAAGATAGGAAACCCGCTGGCAGGGGCAGGGCTAGAGGGTGACAAGAGGCCCTCCTACTGCAGTACAGAAAGAATGAGAAACTGGCACCATGTGCAGCTTCAAACCCAGGCCTCCCATCCCAAGCTGTGTGTCCCCAAGCGAGGGACCGAATCTCTGTGCGTCAGCTTACTCTCCTGGGAAATGACCCCTTCTCTGATGGGCTGCCTGGGGAGTGAACTGTGCCTGGCACAGAGGAGTCGCTCAGAAAGTGAGTGATCCGGTGCCCCCCAATGCCTTCCTCCCTTCCTTCTCTCGTTCATTCCACAGCCGTCACCTGGGAGTCTGCCATGTGCCAGGTGCCTCCCTGGGTCCTTGCCACATGGTGTAAACGAGGCAGATATACTGTATAATCCGTGCTCATAGTCTGGTGGGGAAGACAAGCACAGTCAGGCGAGGGAAGCAGATCGTAAAGAGGTAAACAATTAGGTAAATAAGATAATTTTAAATCACATTGAGGGTTAGGAAGAAAAATTTTAACAGGCACTAAATAGAGAATGACTTGGAGAGGGGCATGATATTTAGATAAGGTTATCAGGGAAGGCCTCTCCAAAGAGGTGACTTTTCACCTGAGACTCAGGGGAAGAGAAGGGGCCAGCCACGTGGAGATCTGAGGGGAGAGCATTCCAGGCAGAGGGTATAGCAAGTGCAAAGGTCCTGAGGCCAGAATGAGCTTGGTGTGTTTAAAGAAACAAAAAGGCCAGTGTGGGGAGGGGGCAAGGAGAGGAGGGCAGGAGATAAGGTCAGAGAGGGAGTGGGGTGATTATGGAGGGCCTTGTGGCCACCATGACAAATATGGATTTTATTCCAGGAGTGGGGAAACATCTAGTTTGCACCAGCCCTGACACGGGGTGAGGCACCCTCCGGATCCTTGGTCCTGGTGGCTCCTGGTCTTCTGCTTCCCCCTTTGTGCTGCTCAACATGGATGGGCAGGCTCAGCCAGATCCCTCCTGACGCCTGCCCTGCCCCACTCAGCAGTGAGGTCCAGCCTTCCGGACTAGTCCTCTTGACTGAAGGCACCGATTCTGTTCATTCAAAGGCATTGTCCCCGACCACAGTCCCCTGAAATCACGAAGGTGCCAGCGAATGTTCATCAACTGAACAGATGATGAACTCATTGCTGCTGCTGTTAGGAAGGAGGCCCAGCGTGAGGGCTCTGAGCTGGGTCTCAGCCTCTCATAGACCTGGCTGTGCCCGTGGGCTCCACCTCCTACCACCTGGGGGACTGAGCCTCAGTTGTTTCACCTGGAAAATGGGAAGAAGGTGGCAAACATGTGAATAGATGTTCACTTAACCTCAGCAGTAATCAGAGAAATGAGGGTTGAATAATGACGAGGCACACCCTTCAGCCACACCCCCTGGACTGGCAAAAATTGGAAAGCCGGGAACAATCAAGTGTTAGCGAGCGGGTAGGAGATGCGTCCCACTTTCTGCTGGGTGTGTGGACTGGTGCAGTATCTAGGAAGGCAAGTAGGCGTATATCCGAGGACCCAGGCGTTTTCCTCCTGAGTAGATACGCCGGGGACATTCTCCTGCAGGTCCACAAGGAGATGGGAAGAGGCTGTGAGTCACTGTGATGCGGTTTGAGGAAGTGAGTAGTAGATGATAACCCATGTCAGTTTCGGGAAAAGGAAACACCAGGTGGATGGAGGAAAGAGTGAAAGACTGGAGGGAATCTGTAGCACAGGATCATTTCTGTGAATTAAAAAAACCTCACAAATATAAAAAACATCCCTGTGTGCTTTAAAAGGACTCACCCACATGCAAGGACAGAGGGCAGAGCAGGTGCCTGGGTCAGGGGGGAGGGGAAGGGCAGGGTGGTGTAAAGAGGGAACTTCGAACCAGTCCAATTGAGCAAGGGACACTTTGCAAGAATGGATAAGAATGATCAACTCAGCTCTTGGCACCCGAAGTCCAGATAAAAAAAAAACAGGAAAAAGAAGATAAAGTGGGGATGACAGAAGGGCAGTGACAGGAGGGAGCACCTTTCTCAGGAGGAAGCCACGTGGCTCCAGTGAGCCAGAGCGCTGGGAGCACTCAGAGGGGGCTGCAGCCCGCCGTGCCCCGTGTTCTCTCCAGCCCCGGCCCAGAACCCAGCGCGAGCCTTGCTCCTCCTGCGTCCTGGCCAGGGCTGCCCTCTCGTGGCCTAGACAATGACTCAGACTGAATAGAAATTGGCTGTGGCCCAAGGTGTCTGACTACAGTGTGGAAGGAGGGAAGGGAGAGAGTCTCGGGAGGCTTCCTGGAGGAGGAGTGGCTATGCTGAAGGACAGATGCAGTTTGGAGTCAAGGCAATTGATGAGCAAATGAAAGAATGAATGGAGTTGTCATGTCGAGTGCTACCATTACTTAGCCCTACTACGTGCCGGGGTTTACATACCTCCTACTGTTCATCCTCCACCGCCCCTGGGAAGGGGAGTTGTTGCTTTCAGCCTCATTTCCAGCTGCAGAAAGGCAAGCCTCCTTTCCACCCGCTCTAACTGCCTCCACCCCGAGCGGTCACTGTTGCTGATGCCTAGTGTGTGTTTTCACACGCAGGTTTTCACATACATGAATCATACACACATGTGTATTTCTCTCCTCCCCGGCCCCTGCATGGCAGCTTACCATGCACACTGTTCTGCAACTTGCCCTTTTCCCTCAACCACCCACCTGGGGGTGGCTCCGGGCCACTATGGCGCAGGCTTCCTCGTGATGCTTCTTTGCTGCATGGAACCCCACTGTGTGCTGTGACATTGTGTCTTAAGCAGACCTCCTCTACACACTGAGGATCGTTCCAGCTTTTTGTGCCACATACCCGGGTACACTTGTCATTTCGCAGGGGGGCCAGACTAATTGGAGGATAAATTCCTGGAAGTGGATTGCTCGGTCCGGGGACATGTGCACTAGAATTTTGATAGATGTCAACTCACCTCTACAGAGGTTGGACCAAGTCACCCTCTCCCGAGGAAGGTGGGCGTAGTGGCAGCTTACCGCCAAGCCAGCCAAAGCCCAGTGGTTTCGATTTTTGGCTCTTTGCCAATCAGATATGTGAAAAATGTGTGCTTTTTTACTGTCATTTAATGTGTGCTTTTACTGTCATTTAATTTGAGTGAGGTTGACTGTCTTTTCCGGTGTCCAGATCCGTCTGGAGTTCGTTTTCTGGAAGAAGCGTTTTTGCCGTGTGGGAGCCATGCTGAGAGTGCAGCCCTGGACACGCGTATGTCACATGAGGCTCATTTCCTTGGGCTGAGTGGGACATGCCCGTTGGGGGTGCCTGTGCAGGAAGTGGCCGCCTGGCGGATGGCAAGGTTTTTGAGTTCCTGTTCCTCTACTTACTTTCTGAGCCGAGGATTCCCTGTCTGTAAAAAATTGGAATAGTGAACTCACTTCAGAGGGATCTGTGGAGGATGAATTTAAGTATTTAATGTTTGATGCCTGGCACAGTTCCTGGCTCAGACTTAGTGCTTAGGAAACGTTTGTTGAGTTAACAAATGAAATACATGTAACAAAAAATTTTTTATTGAGCACTTACTATGTATTTAAACCCTTTCTCATGTATTAACTTATTGAAACCTAACAGTGACACCACTAGGGGTTCTCTTATTATCCCCTTTTAAAGATGAGGAAACTGAGGCACAGAGAGTACAGAATCTTGCTTAAGGCTCACAGCTGGTCAGTAGTGGTGAGGGGATTTGTGGCCTCGCTCTCTGCTCTCGCCCACCTCACCGCCCTATTCCCCCAGCCTAGGAGAGAGATGCCATGATTAACCCCTGTTCCGGTTGTCTATTGTTGGAAACAGCCCTTCCCAACTTAGAGGCATAAAACAGCAACCATGTTATTATGCTCGTGGGTTTTGAGGATCAGGACAAGGTGGGGTGGCTTATCTCTGCTGGGAGGACTCTACAGCTGGGGGCTGCAACAGCTGGGACTTCTGATGTGGCTTTTAGTCCACCCTGAGGATGGCAGGTCAAATGGAAAGGCGTGGCTAGGGGTGAGGCTGGGAGTTGAGGGGGGAAGAGAGAGGGAGTCGGCAGACCCCAGGGCTGATAGCTTAAGAGTCGTGGAAATTCTTGGGTTGGCACCCCCAAGAGTAGCTTCTGCTCCAGGCCTCTGCACGTGCTGTTTGCTCTGTCTGGGAAACCCTCCCCACCCCTGTCATTAACACCTCCTCATCCTTGAGTTCTCAGCTTGGCTATCTGGTCCTGGAGGAGGAGCTCCTGGCCTCCGGAGGCTGTGGACAGGATCTGCTGTCCCTCCTCCCAGATTTTGCCCTCTGTGGAAGCTCTTATTACATCATCAGAATTGAACTGTCTGCAGCCTGAATGCTCAGGGGACAAGGTCAGGGTCTTTATCACCAGCCCCCAGCACAGTGCCAGGCACCCAGTGGGCACTTTATGCATATTTACTGAGTGAATGGATAGATGAGACTGATGGATGTTGAATGGCTTTAACTTGACTCTCAGTTTCCTCTTCTGTAAGTTCGTTTGCAGAGTTGCTGTGAAGGTGGCAGGATATAAAGGATGGAAAACGTGGGGTTCATAGAAAGAATTCAGAAAAATGGCAGTTATGATGTATATCGAGGAAGGAAAAGCAAAGGAAATGGGATACTGTACCTGAAGTGCTTAGCAGTGTCTGGGATGTAGTAGGTGCTTCAAAAATATAAGACATCATCATCATCATCATCATCATCATCAGTCATCGTTATCACTGTTACTACTGTTTTTATCATAAGAAGCACATTTCCTGAGTTAGAAGGACCACATAGGATGGCTTGAAATTTTCTTACAAGTGAAAATGGAAAAGTGTAATGCTCCACAAGTCACCTGAGGCTAGATATCTTGGCAAGAGGCATGTCATGGTGACTCGCGTGGGACGTGGGGCTCCGGTCTTCTCCTAAGTTAGGTTTCCCCTCAGTGCAAGGAAGGGCCTGGGCCAGGGACCTCCAGAGTCCCGCACTCTGCACTGCTGTGAGCGCCATTCAGCTGGCCCCTGTTGCGACTGTGCCCTTCAGCCCGAGGCCGGAGGCAGCCTCCCCCCTGCCCTCCTGTGCCCGCCCCCCTCCTCTAGTCCTGCCGGGATTGAACAGCAGCCGGTCCCTCCCGGTTCAGAAAGGCGCTAAATTGCGGTCCCGGCTGCTGCGCTCTTCTCGATTGAGCGGCGCACTCTAGTGGCAGATTGTGGGAATGACATGCAGGGCAGCCGTAGAGGGTGGGCTGGGCTGGGGACAGAGTGAGGGGCGGGGGTGGGGGTTGGGGTTGGGGTTGGGGGGAGCCTGCAGAGAGGGTCCTGGTGTGGCCCCGCTGGAATAGGGGGGCGGGAGGGATCAGGCAGAAACCCCCCAGCTCGGGCCAAGCTGTCGTTGGAGGGCTCAGAGCAGCTGAACATCCCTCCCGGCTTTGTCCAGACTGTCCCTTCTGGCTGTGGGGCCCCAGCCAGTTTCCGAGCTTCTCTGTGAGCTTCTCCAAGCTTCTCCTGGAAGACAGGATTAGGGGATGACCACCCCGCAGCAGAGAGTCTCCTTCCCAGGAGGTGGCCCGGTCCTCCAGAGAATGTGGCAGAGGCTGGGAACAAGAGGATGTCTGAGATGCAAAGGTTGTAAGAGGGGCTTGGGCCCCGAGGAAACTTCATCTTCCAACTTGAAAACATTCACAGACCCCTGCTGAGGACAGAGGACCAGGCCTCCCTCGGGGAGAGAACGTGGCCAGGGACTTGCAGGACTGGAAACTTCCACTCTTATCTTGGTCTTCTAGAGTGGTGGACTTTAGAACTTCTACAGAGTCAGACTGCTGGGCCCTGAGGTCAGGATCAGAATTGCAGCCACAAATCTCAACCCCCAGCACCCCGGGCTGGAAGTCATCTGAGAGCCACCCCCGCCCCCAGCTTGTTCTGGAACGAATGAGTTTGCTCTCAAACTTGTTCATGATTAGTAGGTCTGGGTGGGGGCCCTGAAATCTGAATTTTTAAAAAGCTTCCAAGCTGATGCTGTCAAGCCTCCCAGATTTGGGCAATAGATTTAATCCAGCCATGCCTCCTCTTCTTCTATCAAATGGGTAAACTGAGGCCCAGAAAGGGGAAATGACTTGGCCTGGACCTCACGGATAGCTGGTGACAGACTGGAATTCGATCCTGGACCTCCCAGTGCTGAGGCCACCTTCACCAGCAGCCAGGGCGTTTCGGTGGCTCCAGGGAACTGTCAGCCTCAGAGGTGCCCCTGGCCCCCGAGACGTGGCACACAGAGCACAGTCGGGTTCCTGGGGCCACTTCTGTGATTCCTGGGACTGGCAGGTGCTGGGGGACATGGTGTGCACTCTTCTGCCTTTGGCTGAGCCCCTTATTTAGAGGGGCCCCTCCTCTTTGTCCAGTGCCCCCCAAGCTGAAAGCCTACTCTGTCCCCAATGCACCCTGACCCCTCTTAGCCCTGAGCATTCCAGCGAAAACCACCCCGCATGTTTCAGATTCTGCTACTCCAAACTCATCAACATCATGGTTTTGTAACACTCATTTGATGCCCAAGAAGCATTTGGAAGTTTCTTTTTGCTTTTCCTTTTATTAAAAAAAAAAAAAGTTGGATTCTTAAAACAACAGAGCATTTCAGAGGCACAAAATTTTGCAGAAGGGAAGCTGATGGCCTGGTCAGGCTTGGGTGGCTCTAGTTGTCCTCAGGGAGGCAGGACAGAGGAAGTCAGGGTGAGGGTGGCCTTGGGGGCCAGGCCTCCAGGGGCCTGAGCTGAAGCAGTGCCAGGGGATCCCCACCTGTCGGGTGGAGGGCAGGTCTGAATGTGGCACTCTCCTGGGGTATGTGACATTTCATCACCTAGAGCTTCTGCCCCAGCCTGCTGGCCCCCTCAGGGCTCAGACACTTGCTTCTCCTGCCCACTGCTGCTCCTAGCCGTTGAGTCCCATGCCAGCAGGTAATGGTGACTATGAATTGGCAATGCCCCTTCCCGGGGATTCTAGGGAGCAAAGGAGGAAGGGAGTTCTACGATGGCGGGATGACAGGCAGTGGGAACAAACTTGCTTCTAAGCTCGGACCAACTTGGAGAGTCCTCCCAGGGTCCTTCCTGCCTGGGGCGAGGGGGCATCACAGTCAAAGACCAATGCTCAGGGTGGCAGTGTGGGTGCGGGTGAGTGGGGGCTCCCCCCTTGCTCCTGCCCCAACAGTTTCCTTCATCCTCTCCCCCAGAGACCCCTGGAGTCTCCTCTCAGCCACAGATGTGACAACCATCAGGTAGGAGGCAGAGCATGACGGTTCCGTGTGTGACCTCGGGCAAGTCCTTTCCTTCTCAGGGCTCAGTTTCTCCACGGGGACAATAGGCAGGAAGTGCCAGGGTAGGGAACAGAGTGGCTGGATAATCTCAGAGCTCCTTCCAGCTTTGATGGCCTCTTCTGGGCTGGGCTGGTAGTTTCCCCAGGGGTGATAGCCCCACCTGATCCAGCGCTCGGGTCCCCAAAGGCCTAGGGAATACTGTCAGCTTGGGAAGAAGGCACATGGGAACCGTGAGAGGGAGGCCGGTGGGGGGGTGGAGAGGCGTGCAGCAGGCAGCTTCCAGGGGACAGAGCTGGCAGGCACAGGGCTGGCTGTCATGGCTCCTCTGCCGCCAACTGGGGGAAGCTGTCCAGGCCAGGCCGTGGGAGGCCTTGGAGCCTTTTCCGCGGGCTCCTGGGAGAGCTGGTGGCCAAGGGCTGCGGAAATGGCCTCCAGGGATTGGCCGGGGGACGAGGCGCCCACAGCCGGGTTCTGGCTCTCCTCTGGAGCAGAAGCAGACTGGCCTGTGCTGTGGCCCGGGCCTCACCCCTTGGGAACCCCTTCTCTGCAAAGGGGGGGTGGTCAGAACAGGGTCAGGGCAAGGCCTGGAGAAAGATGTCTGCTTTCTTTAAGGAGTAGACAGAGAGAGCCGCAGGGAGGGCACAGGCTCGTGGTCTCTCTCTTAAAGTGAGTGTGTGTGGGGACGTGCTGGGGGCAGAGCCAGCGGAGGACAGGAAGAAACACAGGAGCGAAGGGAAAGAAAGATGGATAAAAGGAAAGGAAGAAAGAAGAGGACGGGAGGGAGGGAGGGAGGGAGGGAGGAAGGAGAGGA
>VBSM01001118.1:29959969-29988963 GCA_008086735.1 Cheirogaleus medius | reverse complement strand
CCGCCCCCCCCCCATCCATCCACTCATCCCACAAATGTCACCCGCACACCTGCCACATGGCAGGCCTTGCTCTAGGCACTGGAGAGACGGCCATGAACAAGGCAGACAGAGACTGGCTCTCACTGCAGTTCACACTCCAGTAAGAAAAACAGACACTGGACAGGCAAACACAAGAGTGAGCAAGATCATTTCAGAAAGACGTACATGCTACGACGTGATACGATGGAAAATGACTCTTGGGAGGGGGAAACGCATGGAAAGCGTCTCTGAGGAGGAGATATTTGAGCTGAGACCCGCGTGATGCAGGCGCTGCGGTAGGGTTGCCGTGAGAATTAGAGTCGCGTGTACAAAGCACGTAGCACAGTGTCAGCACATGGTGAGCGCTTTGTGGATGTTTGCTGCTATGAATATTATTAATTATTATTATTATATGGGGGAAGAGCTTTCCTCTCTTGATCCTTCAATACAGCCAATCAGCCACCAGCTCTAGACGCTGTGAGAGGTGTGGCCACAGCAGCCAGGGCTGTAGAGACCTGTCTGTCTGCCTGTGTGGGTGCTTCCCTGGGTCTGGGTCTTTTACTTTCTCTGGTCCCATCTCAACCTTGCTCTCTGTCCCCAACTGCCCAGCATGGCTCCTAGAGGCTCCCATCTCTGCTATCTGCACTCCCAACCCAGATACCACCTGTCCTGAAGACACCTGAGGTGTCTCTGGTGGTTCAAATCCTGGCTCCGCCACATCCCAGCCGTGTACCCAAGGTTGCCTGGCTTCAGGTCCCTCATCCCTCATCCCTTATCATGACTTTAGATTCCTCTTTGCACATCCACCTATGTTTGAATTCCAGGTCCACATGTCCTTGGCTGTGTGACCCTTGGTCAAGTGACTCAAATTCTCTGGGCCTCAGTCTCCTTATCTGCAAAATGGGGATAATAATAATACTTTCCTCATAGTGTCATTGTGCAGATTAAATGAGTTAATGACTGTAGAGAACTTAGCACAGTGCCTGGCACATAGTAGCTGCACAGTTAAACTCTTGATTCCGTATCATTGCTGTTAATACTTACCATTCACATCTTACCAACACACTCTGTGGCCTCTCTTCTATTTAAATCAGTGGTTCTTAATAGCCCCCAGGGGTACTTGGGAAATCTGTGTAGTGGTCCCAGTTGCCACGATGAAGAGGGTTCCAGTGGCATTTAGCAGACAGGGATTGGGGTGCTGCCTGGGAGTGCTGAGAAGGCTGAGAATCCCTGGCAGTTCCGTCCTCCTAATGTATATGGGGCTGATCCCAGCAACAAAGACCCTCCTTTGAAAGGACACTGGGAGAGTGACACATACTGGACAATATGGCCAATGGTGGCCTTTCGGGCCGACGTATGGGTGCTATTAGTGGAGGCAGTGTCCCAAGGCCACTCAAAGTCGCCCGCTGGCCCTGCCATCTGCAGCCCCGCACACCCGTCCTGGTGCTCACCTCCAGGGCAGCGCCTCTGGATGGGACATTTCCTCGACTCAGACAGCAGCTGGCAGGTGGCCGCCTCCTCCCGCCCTGCGCGGCTGGCCTCCCGGACCCGGGTCTCCAGGCCCCAGGCTGAGCCGCAGGTCTTCCCGTTGTGTGTGCAGGGGCTCCAGCCGCCCCAGGGGCTCAGTTCACACTCCTCTGTGGGGTCAAGGGAGAGACAGACAGACAGCGGGGTCAGCTGGCGGTGAGGGCCCTTCAGATCCACGGGCGGGGCCTGAGGGGTTCAGGCCCCCGAAGACACGGTCTCCACCTGCAGCAGACGCAGTCTATTACTAGGATCAGAGGGGAGACATTTACAAAGCTACTTATAAGGGCCTGGGGTGGGAGCTATGCTAAAGCACACGCAGACTGCGACCGGCCAGAAGCCAGAGCGACCGGCTGTCTAGCTTTAAAGGGGGAGGCTTCCCAGAGGAGGTGACATATGCTCTCAAGGAAGAGAGGGGAGCTCCTCAGGTGGAGAAGGACGTACATTCTAGGTAGGTGTGCAGAGCCTTGAGAGCCCAGCGACCCCGTCTGAGAGACTGGGCAGCTTGAGTGGGGGTGAAGGTTCTAGAAGGGCAGGAGAGGAGGCTGGAAGGTCATCTGGGAAGCACTCGGGATCAGGATGTGGGTTTTGTTTCTATTATTTATTTATTTGTTTATGTATTTATTTTTGAGTCAGGGTCTCACTCTGTTCCCTGGGCTAGAGTGCAGTGGTGTCATCGCAGCTCACTGCCACCTCAAACTCCTGGGCTCAAAGCGATCCTCCTGCCTCAGCCTCCCAAAGTGCTGGGATTACAGGTGTGAGCCACCGCGCCTGGCCAGGGCACGGCTTTTGAACTTGACCATGTGTCTTTGATCAACCTTAGAAAGCAGAAGCTACCCAGTGCTGCTGTGAGGAAAAAGGTCATAGACATAACAGTTCTTAGTGGGGGGTAATTTTAAAATATATGTAAATAAATAAATGTATATATATTAACATATAATGTATTTCACATTTGATTATTGCAAGAGTCTCTGAGAAGTAGGCCCAGAGTATGGGTAACTATGAATAGCCCCATTTTGCAGATTAGGACACTGAGGCCCAGAGCAGGCCAGGGGTGTGCTAAGGGAACACAGCAAGGGGCTCACAGTGGACACAGCAAGTTCAAGAGGTAGCGGAGCCCAGGCCTTAGAACAGCGGTCTTGTCGCTAGGTGCATTCATGGACGAGTAAAGGCAGAACCTGCTGCGTGCCAGGCACTGTCCTGGGTGCTGAGGGACTGCAGACAAGACCCGCCCGGGCCAGCCTCCTGGAATTCACCACCTAGAGACCAGGCTGGGAGGCAGGGGTGATCAGAGCAGTGACAGGTGCCACGGGCCCCCAGAGGCGACCTGGGTCATGGAGGAGGAGACTCCTGCACCGAGTCTGGAAGACGGGGTGAGATGCGGGGGGGGGGGGGGGGGGGGGGGGGGGGGGGGGGGGGGGGGGGGGGGGGGGGGGGGGGGGGGACGGGGAGGTTAGCCAGGCTCACAGAGGGACAGGAGGTGAAGGAATAACTCCAGCAAAGTCCCCAGGGGGATTCTGCTTGTGATACCCACCCAGAACTGGACAAGCTGGAGCGTGAACTCAAACGGGGCAGGCACAAATGCCGAGGGTGATGCAGCCTACAGATGGGCCCCAGATTGCTCAGGGCCTGGGCGGCTCTGCCTGAGGGCAGTGGGAGCCACAGAAGGGCTTGAGCAGAAGAGAAGCCTGCGCAGACTGTCATTTTGAAATAATCCCTCTGGCTGCTGGGTGGAGCGTGGGCCGGAGAGAGTGAGATGCGAGGTAGGGAGGCAGGCAGGAGGCTGCAGGCAGAATCCTAGTGACAGGCAGCGGGTGGCACGAAGGCGGTAGGTGGTGGGGAAGGGGGAGGGGAGAAACAGGCGGGTGGGGGTGGGGTGCGCTTGGGAGCATTATGCCACTTTGTTTTTTCCCCCAAAAGTTCTTCCTGCCACCCAACATATCATGCATGTATTCTCATGCCTCTCTTCCGTCTCCCCGCTGAAATGTCACGTCCATGAGGGCAGAGGCTTTGTCTGCCGTGCCCTCGGCACCTAGGAAAGTGCGCGGCCATAGCAGATGCTCTAGTAAATATTTCCTAAGTGAACACAGGAACTGATTGGCTTGGATACAGGGTGAGGGAGCGAGAAGCGTGAACAATGAGGCTTGCGTCTCGGGCACGGCCACTCAGGGATGGCGGCAGCGGCTGTCGACAGAGGAATCCCAGAGGAAGCATCAGGCCTGGGGGAGTAGAATCAGGCACCCAGGAGGTGGGTGGGGTGCGGGTCTGCTGCCCAGGGAGGGGTACAGCTGGAGACGGCGGGCCAGCTGTTGGAACGACCGTGAACGCGAGCCCAGAGAGGACGCGTGGGCAGAGATACGTGGCCCAGGTGAGCGTGCCGAGGAACATTCTCGTGCAGGACTCACAGACAGGAGTCTGACAAGGGACTGTCGGGAAACAGTCAGAGCGGGAATAACAATGACCTTGACATGTACTGAGCGTTTGCTGTATGCTAGCTACTGCGTCGCGCTCCTTAAATTGTATTTGATCCATTTGATCCTCATAACAACCCCTCCGCAGAGGTGGGTTCTATGTTCCAGTCTAACTTTTACTTTTGACCTTTGGAGAAACTCAGGGACAGAGATCTGAAGTGACTTGCTTAAGATCACTAAGGCGTAAGTTTTGGGGCTAGGATTTGATCCCTGGTCTGTCTCATTCCAAAATCAGTGCTCTTTTTTCGTACCCTGCTGCCTCCCTTGGTAATAATAATGATGCCAATGCTGGCCGTAATAGTATCCCTAAGAATCGTGGGCATGTCGGCGCTGGTGTACTGCAGGATTACCACGTGTAGGTGCCCGGAATACCTGACGTGGTGCTGTCGGGCCTCCCATCGCCACGTGGCATTCGACTATGATTTCTTCCGGGTCTCCTGACACCTCTCACCAAGCCCCTGCTCCGGGGAGGGAGAGGGAGGGGCGGGGCGAGGAGGTCCCACTCACCCTGGCACTCCTGTGTGTTCTGGTGGGCCAAGGTGCCCGGCGGGCAGGTGGGCAGACACTTCCCCTTGTACAAGTAAAACCGCCTCTTGCACCGGATGCAGAAGTCCTGGCTGAAGCAGCTCTCGCAAGTGGCCCCACATTCTGTAACAGAGCCGGGACAGCCAGGTGAGGGTGGCTGCCAGGGAGGGGGCCCTCTGGGTCTGCCTGGGGTGAGAGGGCCTCTGAGCAGCCCCAGGCTCTGCAGCATTGGGGTCAGGACTCAGTGTCTCCTTTGAGGCCCAGACTTGGCTAAGGTCAAACTGGGCTGCCTATGAAGGAGTTCCGGTTCTCATTTGAGCTGAGGCTCAGAGAGAGCAAGTGCCTTTCTTGAAGTCACACAGCCAATCTGGGCTGAGTGAGGACTCCCTGCTTCTTTTCCACCCAGGCTCAGAGGCAGTGATGGCTTGTCCCAGGTCACAGTGAAAATTAAAGTTAGGAGTTAGGACTCCTTTTCCCATTTGAGCTAGGACCAGAGAAGGTGAATCACACGCCCAAAGCCACACAGCAAACTTGGGTAGAAGTGAAGGTTCCCTGCCCTATAAGTGCTGATTAAGGCTGAGAGGGGATTGACTTGCCTGAGGCTGCGGAGCCAGCCTGGAACCAAGCAGGTGTCTCAGAGTCTGGCTCAGGCACACACCTGCGTCCCCCCTCTGGCTGTGTTGGGGTGAGAGGGTGGGATCTGGGCCAGTGGGGTCCAGGAGCCCGGCACTAGCACAAGACGAGGGAGGAGCCACGTACTTTTGCACCTGTTGACCTCCTGGCCGCGAATGCCGAAGTAGCCGGGGGGACAGTCGTGCACGCACTTGCCGTACTGGCGGATACCGTCCCGGCGGATGAACAGGAAGAGCCTCTGCTGGCAGGTGGAGCAGCCGTTCTCCTCTGAGCAGATGATACAGCCCGTGCAGTTGCCCCCCAGGCCAGAGCCCACTGCCAGCCAGACCGGGGTGGAAGGAGGAGGAAAGGGAGAGAGAGATGGTCAAACTATGTGTGTGAGCAACTCAGACCGTCTCCTTGGGATATTAACTGGGCACGTGGCTGCCCAAGCAAAAGACTACATTTCCCAGTTTCCCTTACAACTAGATATGGTCATATGACCAAAATCTGACCAATGGGAAGTAAGGTAAAGCAGTATCTGCAACTTCCAGAAAGCCATCTTAAAGGGTAGGGGCATTCCCTTTGCATCTTCTCATCCGTTCTGTTGGTAGAATGTGAACACGATGGCTGGAGCACAAGCAGCCATTTTGGATCATGAGGTGGAATCTATATCCCGTGAGGTGGTGGAAAAATAAGATGAAAAGAGCCTGGGTCCCTGAAGAAGGAAGAAGTATTGTACTAGCCCTAACTTGCCTGTGTAGACTATTATGTGTGAGAGAAATCAACATCTATCTTGCTTAAACTGCTGTTATTCGGAGTTTCCTCTTACAGGCAAACTTAATCCTTACTAAAGTAGTGTGTATTTTTGAGTGTGTAGGGGGTGCACATGCATGGGGGCTGGGGCGAGACCTTCGGCCTCTTGCTTGGTTTCTGAACAATACTCCATTCCTCACTGCCACCAGCATCAAGGGCTCCCACTACCATCAGTAACAGCAAGTTGAGGGCTGGGGAAAAACAGGTGGGAAATACTCTAGAACCTTAAAGAGCTTCTCCAAGGCTCACAGGGAGTCTCTGTTACCCCGATCATCACTTCAGGATCCCCGATTAAGCCACTAATGGAGTTAGGGATTGTCAGCCCAGTGAAGTGGGTGCTGGTGTTGTGACTTTTCTTCTGTTCCCAACCTCCAGGCCAAGTGAGGAGGCGCAAGGGAACCCCTTACAAAGATGGGGGTGCCTGCAAGAAGGTGCCAGCATCTCCTGTCCCAGCTGGACATAAACTTCGCAAGTGTTCGCAGCCCTGCAGATCTTCTCCCTCCCCACTTCTCTTTGGGCAGAGAAAGGAGATCGGGAGAGAGAAGGGCAGAGACAGTGGTGTTCGAGTCTGCGCGTCCTTCGTGGCAAGCACGAGGAGGTTGTCGGTGGCCAGGGCCACCTCAGGAGGAGCCAGGCGTCAGTGGTATTGCTGCTGCCTCACACAGGAAGGCTGGCTGCTGGCCGGTGCCCCAGCAATAAGAGGCAGCAGGGTAGGCCATTGGGGCTAGGAGGTGGGGAGGGTCAGAGAGCGAACAGGTGTCATTAAGGGACAAGAAAGGACAGGGCAGCCTCTTAGAGGCAGCAATTGGGGCAACATTAAACTGTTTCCTGTTTATACCCCATTGGGGTCAGACTGTTTAATGAACTGGTCACACACCTTGGCTCCCCTAGGCCCCATGGCCACCCAGCAGGGGACATTCTTGGCTTTCCAGCTCCTAGTCCCTTCCCTGTTCCTACTGGTGCCCCAACTCCCTTTTAGGGGAACTCCCCATTGTGTGAGGCCTGGTGAAGGCCAAATCCTGGTGCCTTCCCCCGGGAACAGAAAGCAAAGAGGCCTGGCCCTTCTTCAAGTTGGCAGTGGGTAGGCCCTGACCGAAGCCTGGCCAGATACCCACTCCCCTGGCTCCAAGTCCTGGGAGTGGGACACAAGAGCGAGGGGGCACACAGGAATGGGGTTCATGGGGTTGCAGAGCAGGCTCTCTGGCCAGCCTTGGCTGGGGCCTTTCTGCCTCCCCTCCCTCCCCCAGTGGCTCCATTACTTCCTCCCCGCCTCCAGCTCTCGGATGAGAACTGCCCCTTCCCCAAACCTCATCTTCAGCTCCCTGGATCCCAGGACCCTCCACATCCTGCTGATAACCCTATTTCTGTTGCTTATATGGAGGTGCACAGTGACTAAGTCGTACCCTGGGATTCTGCCCCCAAGCGAGGGTGGCAATGCCCACAGTGACCCTGCCCTGGGAAGAGAAACTGTAACAGGGAAGCAGAATAAAGGTTTTTGTGCTTCCAAAGCTCTATACCTGGCAGGGACCCCAGGGCAAAGAGAAAGTGTGATGTCGTAAGAGGGATTCCCAGGGCCAGCGAGAGAAGAACATCAACTGAGAATTTAGCAGAGCTCAGACTTCTCATCTCCTTGGCAAAGAAAATTTAAATTTTGATGCTCTCAAGGGTTGGCAAACACGAGAGAAAATGTTCACTTCTGGTAGAAGTGTAAACTTTGAAGAAAAATCTAGCAGTCTCTAGTAAATTTGAGCATGTCTCTTTTCTAAACACAGCAATTTGGTTTCTGGCATAAACTCTAGAGCAGCAGTTCTTAAACTCTAGCACACACCGGCGGCTCCTAGAGAGCTTGTGATAGTACAGATCGCAGGGTTCCACCTGGAGTGTCGATTCATTAGGCCTGAGAACCTGCATTTCCAACAGCTTCCCAGGTGATGCTGATGCTGCTGGCCCAGGGACCACACTTTGAGAACCACTGGCCTAGAGGAATTTTTGCATATGTGCACAAAGAGACATGTGCAAAGATGTTTACTGCAGCATTATTCAATAGCAAACAATTGAAAAAACGAGCTCTCTGTCAGAAGAATAGATAAGCACATTGTGGTATAGTCATACATCACAGCCACATACACGACCCAGCTATGACAAATGGCTGAGGCAGAGTTACAGGTATCATTGTGGACATATCTCAGAGACAATGCTGAGAGGGAAAAGCAAAGTGCACAATGAATCATATGGCAAGAGCCATTTATATCAAGTTCAAGAACCTGCAGAACGACACTCTGTAGCATTTATGACAACTACATGTGTATTCAAAGACATAAGAGACTAATAAACACTGAACTCAGGATAGAGGCACACAATGTTCATTATATTATTTTTAATTCTTGACTGTAGGTTTGAAATAATTTACATTAAAAATGCACCCAAGGAAAAAAGAGTTTAGTCTCTACTGTGTCCTGGGCTAGGGAGTGGGTGACATTGTTTTTCCTTGTTCTCCCTGCTTCTCCCCTCCCCAGCCCTGTCCCATCCTCAAGCTGAGGTCCTGGTCAGGGGAAGGTGGCAAATTCTGGAGACGTGGGACGGGGATTCTGAGAGCTGTGGAGGCTCACGTCCCGATCACCGTAGTAGTTGTCCCCCATGTCCATTCTTTCCCTTGTCCTCTGTAATGAAACCCTGATTTCAAGCGGAGTTCACGTCTTCTAAGACTACATTTCCCAGGCACCTTTGCAGCTATATGTGGTCATGTGTCTGCGACCTCGCCAATGGGATGTGAGTGGGCGTGTCCCCGTGCCGTCCCCGGAAGTGCCTGCGCTATTCTCCTCCCCTTCTCCCTTCCGCCCGCGGGATCGCAGACCTGATACCTGAGGCCTTGGCAGATCCAGGTGGCAGGGAGACCTCACAGAAGGACACCTCGGCGCGGCCGCACGAACCCAGCACTGTCTACTGCAGAGATTCTTTTGTGGGAGAGGGAGGAAAGCGTCGTCCTTCTTGTTTAGGTCCCCGGGGCTTTCTGACACACGGCAGTGACTGGTGATGTCGGGTCCCCAGCCGCGCAGGCCAGCACAGAGTGACGCCGGCGGGGACCAGGGTGCCCGCCTCTGTGCCTCGGCACTGCGTAAGCCCACTGGACCTGAGGTGCGACCCCGACGCCAAGGGGTGAGGGGACCCTCACCTGGTTTGAGGTGATCTCTGCCACTTGGCAGAATAGGAGTTCCGATTACAAATTATGCTCCATCACTGCAAAACGAAGTGGCATTTCCTAGAAACCGGATCTGTGGACGGAGACTCACTCCGCGACATGAGTGTCGTTGCCCGTTTTGCAGCTGAGGGAACCGAGGCTCAAGGAAGTGAAATGGTGTGTCCGGGGTCATGCAGACTCAGCAGGGGCAGACCCACGTCTGTCCGCCCCACACGGCTCTCTTGTGAGCGTTTGTTCAGGGCCTCCTGTGCCAGGCAGAGCCTGGGGCCACAGTGGGGAGCCACGCTTGGCCCCTGCCCATATGGCACTCAGCCTGGCGGGAAGGACCGAAGCCCACAACAGTGATAGCAAAGTAGGATGCGATAAGGGTTCCAAGGTGGAAGAGCTTAGGGACCACTCAGCCCCACCACTACAGTTTCAACGGGGACCCTGAGGCTACAAGGGGGGACTTCCCCAAGGTCAGGCGGACAAACTGCAAAGAAGCCGCAGTTAGAGCTACAGCAGTTTTTGTAGAACGACGGCTCTATATGCTCAAGGCAAGAGAACCCAAGAAGAACCGTCCCTGATCTTGGAGAGTGTTGGCCCGCAGGATGGATCTTCAAGCCCAGGTCTTTGAGGGGTGGTGGCTCTGTCTTCTGCTGCATCTTTGGCCCTGGCAGTTGGCGAGGGTGCCCTCTAGTGTCTGTATGTTGTTACGGCATCTCTGACTTTTTGAATTCTCATGGTCTCAGTGGCACATCTCTATAACCCATTAGACAGAGAAATGCCATTTCCCCTCCCCACACTCCACCCCTAAGGTGACGAGTTTAGGGACTTGAGTGCTGACTTTTTGAATAACAAGTAATGACAACTAGAGTTTGTACAGTGCTGCTCTAGAAAGAGCCAAACTTTGATGGTTCCTAAACTTGACTGTGCATAAGAATCCCCGATCCAAAGAGTGGAAACGACTTATAAAGACTTCTCAAGTATCTGGTTTGGGCCCAGGAATGTGAATTTTAACAAGTCCAAAATAAATGTAATAGGCATTTTGGAGGTGTCTTCCCAGTTCATGTCTTCTTTCCCTGAGAACTTGCTGTGGCAGCCGTGTTTGCACTACATGGCCCTGATCCCGCCCAATGGTGGTTTCAAACAGCGACCAGCAGCTCATCAGTCTGGGCTAATGAGACCGTCTGTCTTGAAAATTTTGACTCTGGGCTGACAGACAATGGCTGGCCTCTTGATCTGGAAGGCAGCCTGTTCCAGTACACGTGTGGCAAGCCTTGGTGGGCACTAGCTAGCAGAGACTCCACCCCTCTGCACTCTCAGACTTTGAGGTTGATGCAGTGCCATCTCCACCCAGATGCACTTAACTTGGACTTGCCCAGTCAGAGCATCAGGTCCCCTGGACTACAGAGGTTGTTAGTTCAGACACAGGCACACATCCCAACGGGAGCTAGTTTTGGGATTTTTGTTTGATTGAATGGGTGCGTGTGTGTGTTTGTGTGTTTCTTTTCTACTCTTTGGATCTGGGAGGATGTAGCCAGAGCTGATGGCTGCCACATTAAGGGAAGAGCAAGAATGGAGGCCACACAGCAGCAGCAGAGACAGATTCCAAAAGGAGTCATCTGTGCACCTGGATTCACCCCTGGGGGATCCACAAATTCTCTTCTTTTCTCAAGCCACTTTGAGTTAGGTTTTCTGTCACTTGCACCAAATGACTCCTGACTAATACAGAAGCAGAGAGAGAGAAAATAAACAAATCAGATGCAGAGAGAGAAGCAGCAACCAGAAACCTCAGGGGCTCCTAAGACACACAAAGTTTCTGACAGCCTTCCAGTCCCTCCCAAGGCTTGGCTTGTCCCATAGCTCCAAAGAAAGTCACTTTTTCACTTGGGCTAGTTCTCTTCTGTCAACTTACAATCCAAATGGATGTAGCTCACTAGTTAGGAAGCAGATCCTGGTTGGCAGGGGTGAGGAGGCTGGATCCCCAACCCCCAGCCTGACTGCTCGGATACCCCAAGGGACCCTGGGGTTCTAGGGAGCACCCTTTGAAATCCCCTGAGTCCTTCTGCACCTCAAGTGCATCTTGGCCTCTATTGCTGCCTTCTTCCAGCTCGGATGCGTATTTCTAATTAAGAGCATTTGAGCTCTAATTGCAACCTCCCCAAGTTTTCTTGGGACATACATCAGAGCAGATGGCAGGCACCCCACGTAATTTCCCTTAACAACTGTCTCCCGTAATCAAGACCATCTCCGCCCCCTCCCCCCCCTCAAAATGCCAGTCAGCCCCAAAAGTATGGCCCTGTGTTGCTCCAGCAGCTGGAGAGGCTTAGAATGACATCTGAGTCACTCCGTCTTTCTCTAAGCACCCAAGGGATGAGTTGAGACTTGGATGTCCATTTTATGGAGAATGGTAGTGGAATTAAACACACCAGGCTTGACAGTTTACAGAGTGATGAAGGCTCATGATGACTCTGAACGCATGCATTAACCCAGGGTTGAGTCATTCATTCATTCCTTCAGCAAATAATTACTAAGCCCCTACTCTGTGTCAGGTCCAGAGGGGCTCAATGGTTATGAGCTTTGGGGGAAGCTGTGTGGCCATGGGCAAGGTACTTGACCTCTCTGAGCCTCAGTTTTTCTAGCTGTAAAATGGGAGTAATAATGCTTATATTACAGGGTTATTGAGATGGTGCATGAAAACTCAGCTCAGAGCTGAGCACACAGCAGCATCTGATAAATTGCAGCTATTATTATTACATCGAAGAGGATGATGTGTCTTCAGCCATCAAGGGACTTAAGACTCTAAGGTCATGTGTTATGGTGCAGGTGCCCAGGTTGAAATCCTGGCTCTATCACTCATTGTGTGACCTCGGACAAGTGCCATCATCTCTGTGGGCCCCAGTTTCCCCATCTGAAAAATTGTGGCAGCAATTCCTACCCCGACAAGCCTTATCATGAGGGCTGTGCAAACAAACCAGCAGGTATCGGGCACATAGTAGGTGTTTCTCTGTACACAGTTCCCTTCCTGTTCCCTCAGCATCGTGATGCACAGTGGGATTGTTAACCAACATTTGGACCCTCCTCCTCCTTCACAGGTAAGCAAACGGAGGCCAGAGACGTTGGTGAGGCTGGAAGGTGGTCAGCAGGGTGCAGGCACATGGTCTTTGCCCCTCTGGATGGTGAAGAGCTCAGGGCAGAGACATTAGGAGGCAGCTTTGGTCCTGGGTGAAGGGCAGGTTTATTCTTTCTGTTGGGAACAGAGAATGACCTGTGTTCTTCAAGTAAGGGTTCCCAAGCTTAGGGTCAGGGTCACCCACATCATGAGAATAGTCCCAAGCCCCTCGTTTCAACTGGAGCCAATGGCTCAACGTTTGCAAGTGATCTCTGTATTTTCTTCTATTTGGGGATTTTGAGTGGATTTAGGGTCACCTCTGCAAAATCATGCCTTCCATCTACCTTCTCTCTGCAGGGCATTCCTTGAAGGGGGTCACAAAGCACAGGATGACATCTGGGACCCTGAAAATGACATGTTCTCCTAGACAAGTTCATCTTCTTAGCAGCCCATGGTGAGTCTGTTACTGAAATATCCTCAACACCCAAGCCAAGAACAACTCTAGTTCTATACTTTTTTCAAAAGAGAATAATTTGGATAGGTTGCCAAAATTTTTAAAAATTAAGGTATTTCATATTAAAAAGCCAGACTTAGGACTTCTCTGGAAAAAGGCGGGACATCTGGGCCTGCAACAGTGGGCCTGCATTCTCAGGGCAGTTAGTGGTTGGAGTTGCATAAATGGGGCATGTGCTCTCCAGTTTGCCGCAGTCCCTGCCACTCCCTATTATTGTCCCTGATGCTGAGGGCAGAGGTCAGCTGCCGTATATTGTCATCCCTGAGCTGTACCTTATGGCCACTTCACTCAGTCACATTAGAAGACAAGGTAGAGCAGGGTTCTCAAACTTGGGCACGCACCAAAGTTACCTGGAGGGCTTGTTAAAAACACAGGCTGCTGGCCCCCCCTCAGAGCTGCTGATTCAGTGGGGCTGGGTGGGGCCCGAGAATCTGAATTGCTAACAAGTTCCCAGGTGCTGCTGACGCTGCTGGTCCCGGGCCCACACTTTGAGAGCCACTAGTGTGCAACGGGGTTAAGAGCCAGACTGGTTGGGTTCAAATCCCAGCTCTGCCCCTTGCCCTTGTCCATGTGACCTTGAACTAGCGCTTTAGCCTCTCTGTGATTCAGTTTTCCCATCTGTAATACAAGATTCCTACGGGCTGACCTCACAGGTATGTTGTGAGGACCTGGGCGGGGCCCGACACTTAAAAGGGTCTCCATGGTATCCCTGTCACTACTATTACTGTCACCACCTGCCCTGCCTCTGCTGGCATTTGTGATCCTGGAATTGCTTTGACAGTCAGTCCAGAGCTTTCTATTTTGATGCTGACATTTTTGGGGGTAGAGTTTCTTCATAATTGGGGTGTGCCCGGGGAAGTGTGTCTTGCGTGAGAACATCGTGTGTCATGGTGGACTAAGGATTTAATACAGCTGTCTTGCGGACTCCTTGGGGATGAGAAGGATGGGGAAGGAGAGAAAGACACCACTGTCCCCTGCCCCGAGGCAGTGAGCCTGAGGGGGCTAGGCCCTGCCCTGGTCCCTGCTCTGTCTTTGGGGAGGATCCAGAATGATGTATGGGGGGCCCCACAGAGAGAGTGCTGTGCAGCCCATCCTCCAATCGCTGTCTGGCAGTGGGGGATGCATGTAACTGATGACCAAAGGAAATAAACAACATCTGGGCGCCCGCCTGGCCGCTCAGGCCGCCACATATGGGAGGCAGTCACCACTGCTGGAGGCTGGCTCAGAAGAGCTCCTGGCACATTCCTGCCTGGGGGGTAGATTACACCATCCCAGCGAGGGGGTGGGCCCTGGAGACTCCCAAGGGTGTGGGGCTAGAGGTCTCCAGCCCACTGGACCCTTCTTAGTAAAGGAAGGGGGAAGGAGGGAGGAGAACCCAGAGGGCCTTATGTTCAGCAGAACACCTGGGTGGTCTTGGCTTTGGGGCCTGAAAAAACACCACTTCCTGGCTGGGTGATTTTAGGCAAGTGGCTTCACCACTCTGAACCTCAGTCTCCTCTTCTGTAAAATGGGGACAATAGTAGCATGCAACCCCAGGCACCTGTGAGGATGACATGAGCTTATCCATGCAAAGTGCTTAGCACAGCTAAAGGCAGAGGAATAAGTGCTAGGTTATTACTTGATTCGTGAGAGATGCTCCCTTGAGAGCTGAGGCCAGCTTGGCTTGTTCGCCTTTAAATCCCCATCGCCTTGGAGGTGCCGCTATTTCTTAAATGAATGATAGCTTTTTTTCTTAAATGAATGATAGCTTAAATGAATGATTTAAGAATCATTTCTTAAATGAACGATAGCTTAAGAAGCGTTCTCTTAAACTGTTCTCAGGGAGCTCACAGTCTAGTCAGGAGGACCAGACTCATAGAAATGTAAAGAAAGCTGACGACCTCTGCCCCGCGGGGCTCAGAGCCAAGTCCAACAGGGAGCCCATCAGTGGGTGTGTGTTCAATCAGGCGATGAAATGCCTGTTCCCTGTGTGTCAGGTCCCTTCCAAACTCTCTAGGAATGATTCTCTGGCCACTTGGAATCCCGTATAGACATTGGTTTATACGGGCCGGCTGCAGGAGGGTAGTGGTGTAGCCAGGGTTCAAACCCACATCTGTTGATTTCACAGCCGGTGGTAATCCTCAAACTTAAACCCGCATCAGCATCACCTGAAGTTGCTTATTAAGAACAAGAGGTGCCACCGCCTTTCAATACCTGCTGTTGGTTTGACGCTTGTGGTGTGCCGGGTGTCGTGTGTGCATGAACTCATGCGATCTCCAAAAACCACTCTGTGAGGTCAGCCAGGGCTTCCCAACTGTCAAATAATGTGCACACCAAGTGCCCGCGGGTCTGGGGTTAAAATGTAGATTTTGATGCCAAAGAGCAGGGTGTGGCTTGAGATTCTGCTTTTCTAACAGGCTCCCCTGGGCAGCGGGTGGTGCTGGCCCCAGACCTCGCTCCAGCACCAAGGAGGGAGGTGCTGTTGGTGCTCTTCGTTTCACAGCCGAGGCCACTAAGACCCAAAGACCAGCAACTGCAAGTGGTGGAGCCAGGCTTCCCGCCACGGCTGACCCAGGCCACAAACTCTTTCTCCTGGGACACAATGCCTTGCCCTGGTGCCCGATGATGGATGGGGGGGACGTTGGGGGTGATATTTGGGAGGGGCAACCTGGCTCCTCTCACCACTCATAGGACAGACATTTCCCTAAGTGATCCAAATTGGGGACAGTCCCTGCTCAGCTCAGCATGGCAGGAAGAGGAGGGGCTGGGTTCTTAGTGCCTGAGCATGGGTGTGGGGACAGGTGAGACCCACCTCGAAAGGCTAGACGGCCCTTGAGCGGAAGCATGGAGGAGGCCCGGGCCTTCTGGGGTGCCAAGTGGGGGGCGGACACTGTCCAGCGCAGGCTGCTGTGCCTGGCATTCCTCTCTTCCCCAAGCCAAATCTCTGCTTCCCCATCCCTTAAGGACCAGATGCATTCTGCCCTCCATTAGCTACTCATTAGGAGAAGTCACATTCGTGTTTCTGGTGGGAGCCGTCGGGGCACTGCGCAGCCCAGAGCAGCCACCAGTGACCTTCAGAAAGATTGTATTTAGAAAGAAGGACTATTACTGGATTCCTCATTATTTGGCGAGCTGAGCAGGAGGGAGGGACAGCCAGCTGAGACTGGGACAGGGAAGGGAGTCACCCCTCCAGCTGGCTTCCCCCGGACCCGTCTCCCCAGAGCTCAGCACCCTGTGAGCCATGAACACAGAATTGTCACGAAGCTGTCCCGAGTGTGAAACTGTCACAAAACCAATCTGTCTATGGAACTGTCACAAAACTGTCTTGGGTGTGAAAGTGTCACAATGCTGTCAAGTATGTGACACTGCGTAAGAAATTGTCTTGCAATTGTGCTACGGGCAAAACTGTCATGAAATTGTCAGGAATGTGTGGTTGCCACTCATTTGGAAAAATACTGGGAAACAGTTCCTTTTCTTTTCATGTGATGGGGACAGGGTTACTGTGTGCGTGACCTTGAATGAGTTGCTGAAATGCTCTGTGCTTCAGCTGACAGTCCCTGGTACACAGTAGGTGCTCAATGAGTACTTCGGGATTGGGAGTGGACTCAGGCAGGTTCTGGCTCTTTCTGGCCCTGGTTTTGTCCCACAGTGAGGTGGTCTGATGCGTGACCTTGGCCAGGTCTCTGGCCTCTGGGACCCTCTCTGAGCCCACCCTGGTTGTCGTAAAGTCCTGTGTATAAAGTGCCTGGAAATACCGGGGCAGAAACGTCAGCTGCTGATTCCCTCTCCCTCCCTTGGGGAGTTTATGACGCTCAGGGGTCTTTAGGACTGTGGCGGCCTCTCGGGGCACTTGGGGGTGCTGTAAAGGCTTCAGCTGTGGCTGAGTAGGACATTAGGACCCTAGGAGGACACCTCTGGCTAATCAGGATGCTCAATGTGACAAGGTGGGGGACAATGCCCATTGCTCCAAACCCAGGAGGCCCCCTTGAGCCTTGGGGACAACACAAGCTCCAGGATTCCAGGAAAGGGGGGAACCGTCCAAGGGGAACTGAACTCCACTGAGAAAGGTGCCAGGTTTCGCAGTGAGCTCTACAAATTACCTTCTGCTCTTTTTCACGCTGAAGTCCTGTGATCAACAGAGCTCAGGGAAGAATGAAGACCTTGGTTCCTGTCCCAGCCTGGACTCAGACTCCTTGTGTGACCTTTGGCAGAGCACCTCATCGCCCCATGACTCAGTTTCCCCGTCAGAAAAGACAAAAGATTGGTCTTGATAAAGGGCTTTGGAACTTCTTCTTAGTCAAGGAAGCTTTCGTTTTCCCAAGATGAGATGTGAGAAAAGGGCTCAACTCATGACATGGGTAAGAGCCGAGCTGCTCTGGCTGAGGCCAGGGGAGGGGGCGGGGGGGCTGTCAAGCCTAGTCCTTTGGCTCCCTTTGCCCCACTCTCTCAGGACCCTCTGAGCCCCAAAGTCCTACCATGCTAATGGCAGTAGGACAGGTGGCGTAGGATTGCGGAGCAGTTAAGAGCTCTGGCTCTGGGGGCAGACAGCTTGGGTTCAATTCCTAGCTTAAGCTCTCTTGGCCTCAGTTTCCCCATCTGTAATATGGGGATAATAACCGTCTACAGACATTGCTGTGAAGGTTCAATAAATTGGTGTGTGTGGCGTGTTCGGAAGAGGGTCTGGCATATGGCAGGTGCACGGGGAAGGGACAGCTGTGAGCAGCTGTGCAGCGCTGACACGGGCCAGACTGTCACGACTACCCTATGAGGCGGGTCTTATTATCTTGTCTTACAGACAAGGAAGCTCAGGCACAGAGAAGGTAAGGATTGCTCAGGATTGCACAGCTGGTAAATGGCAAGCTGGGACTCAAAGCCAGGCAGTCTTAGCCACTGGCAGTCGTGATGATTTTAAGTACTGGTGAGAACCCAGCCCCCATGATAGGTCCAACAGAAACATTCCCCTCACCTCATAAAATTAAGCCCTAAGGGAGCTTTGCAATACGATCCCAGCGCTGAGAAAACCTGGGGCCCCATGGCCAGTGGGCATATGGGAAGAAGCTGGGTCTAGAAGCCAGGGCTGGCAGAGGCAGGCCCCCAGTCAGAGTGGCTCTCAGCACCGGGCCCTGTCGGTGTTCCAGGGACAGCCCCAACCCCTCTCAGCCAGAACCCTGGGGACCTGGAGGTTCTCAGGGTGGCAGAGAGTTGGAAATCCAGTTTGGGCCTCCAGCCACACCTGGGACATTGAGCATCTTCAGGGACCTTGCTCTGGGCCTGGCCTCTCCCCATGGCTTCCTCCACCTCCCAAATCCTAGTATAAGGGAGGGAGCCCCGGAGGTGGACTATTGTTCAGTTCTGTGAGTCCTCAGGCAAGTTTCTCCTGTCTCTTGGCCTCAGTTTCTCCATCTGTCAAGTGGATGGTTAACTCTGTGTCTCTAAGGGCCCAACGTTCACTTAGCCATCCAGCCAGCCAGCCAGCCAGCCAGCCGGCAGGTATTTCTCAAATACCAACTCTGCACTCTTTTCCAGACTCCAAGAGCATAGGGATGAGAACAAGAAACAAAAACCTCTAATTTGCTTTTATTTGATATATTAAACAAAGTTAATAGACAAATCTGAGACCCACAGAAACATTCAGAAAGATACACAAAATAGACTAGAAATGTCCATTTCCCAGGGACTTGGTTTTATTCACCAATGACTCGCCAGCACCATGCACAGTGCCTGGTGTATACTGGGTGCTGTGTAAATGTTTGTTGAATGAATTAATGAGCAGAACTGATTTTGCTGTTCTATAGAGAGCTGCCTCATGAGTCTGAGATTGGGGCCAGCTACACCCTCCAAGACTTAACTGAGAGGGAACCAACTATCTCTGCTACCCTCCACCCCAACTGCCTCCCCAGCCTGTGTAAACCAGTGTCTAATGAGGACTTAAGGAGGATTGACCAGCAGTGGCTGGGGCAGGGCAGGGCAGGGCACTTCCCCAACTCCCTAGCCCAAGGGGATTCACAGCTGGGAGACTCAAAACCATGAAGGATAGGGAACCAGCACTTCATCCCCTAGCCGAACCCCCACTTGCTGATCTGCCCCTGTCTACTGGGAGTGAGGGGAGAATGAATGAGAGATGCAGAAGGGGTGGGGCCAGACATGGCCAGCCTGCACTGCCACCAGTTGGCCAATTTGCTGTCAATTTCCTGTCCTGGTCCAGTGGACACTGAAGGAGGCAGCTGAGCGTGATCTAAGCTGCGGATTCCCAGCCCAAAAGGGCACGAGGCAGTGGGGGGCCAAAGGGGTAATGGGGGAACCAGGCTGATCAGAAGAGGTCAAGCTCATGCTCCTCCCCCAGTAATTACATCTGTGCCCCAATTAGGGCGCCTGCCGCACAGGGGGATGGATGGAGGCAGAGGAACATTCAGTGTCCTTCCCCGCCCCGAGTTGTGTAGTGCCGGGAGTTGCGGAGGCCACAGCAGCAGCAGGGAAGTGAGTGCAGCTGTCTCTGTCACCACCCCTTCTTCTGCTCCCCAACACACAGGGGGAAATAGACCCAGAGGGAGGGGAGGAGGGAGTGAGGGAGCAAGACAGGTCTCCCCACAGGGCAGATCGATGGAGTCAGGAGCTAAGTCAGTGATGGGGAAGGAGAGGGCTTTAAGTCACACCTAAATTTTAAAAATTGAGCACTGGGTACTGGGCTTCTCAATACCTGAAAGTTGTCAGAAAGCTCTGAGATCTGCCCAAAGTTATAAAGGATTGAGTTTTAGAGATATGAGAGTGAATTACAGGGGAGAAAAGCACATGTCATGTGTATAACCCTCTGTTACATGTGCAGTCTGATCATTAAGCCAGTGACACACAAAGCAGGCCAAGGATAACTATCCTTAATATACAAAGAACTTCTACAAATCAATAAGAAAGAGGAACAACCCAAGGGGAGGGGGAATGAGCAAAGATATTACAAGTCATTTGGAAAAGAAAGACAAATGGGCCAGTAACCACATGAAAAGCTGCCCCACCTCCTGAATAATTTTCAAAATGAAGATTAAAACAAGAATAAAATAATTCTACGATCTATAAGATAGGTAAACTGTAAATGGCTGACAGCCCCTGCGGAGTGTCCTTCAAGCCAAAGTCACCCAGCTCTAGGGCAGGGAGCCTCCAGCTGACATCTCTTTTGCATTAAAACTCCCCGTTGTTGAGCCTGCCACTTCCATCGGAGTCCGGGGCCCCGAGGAGAGGGACAGCTTACAGCGAGTGTTCCACAGATGTGTGCTGGCTGCACGCAGTGGCCCCAGGGGACAGTCAGGAGAGAGGGTGAACAGAGAAGTGTCACCCGCCTTTGAGGGCGTCCTCAGGAAGGCCGGAGGATTGCCGCATCAGAACTGGCACTTGCTGGAAGAATCGCTCATAGGAAGGGCTGTCCGTGCGAGGAACAGGGAATCAGGGCTCGCACGCTGGGGTGTGGCTTTTTGCAAGACCTTCTTATACAGACTCTTATAAGATTAAAAAACCAGACCCTAAGGCAGAACAATCCCCCTCTTCTCCTCGTAAAAAGCCAATGGATTTGACCATTTGAACAATATCGTAAGTAGTGAGTTCTACTCTGCAAAGGTGAGTACTCTACAAAGTTAGCATATGGGTGTCAGCCTGAAAAAAGATATTTTTAATGTCAAAATCAACAGGGGATTCATATGTAGGTAATACAAGGAAACCCTATAAATTGACAAGAAAAGTTCAGGAAATCCAATTTTAAAAATAGGCAAAATAAAAATAAAATAAAATAATTAAAATAAAGTGAATAAAAGCTATATAAAGATAATTCAGATAAATAAAAAAATTTATTGTATTTTTTGACTCCATTCCCCAAATCCAAAAAAATATTAAAATAAAATAGCATTTGAAAACAAAATTAAATAATAAAATAACAAGTAAAAAATAAAAGTGTATAAAAATAAAATGTGAAAATTCATTAAAATAAAAAATACATTTAAATAAATTCATAAAAATAAAATCCTTAGGAATAAAATTAAAATGTTTAAATAAAAATAAAATTTTAAATTTAGAAATAAATAAAAGAAACTTTTTTTTTTGGAGAGAGGGTCTCGTTCTGTTGCCTGAGCTAAAGTGTGGTGGTGTCATCATAGCTCACAGCAACCTCAAACTCCTGGGCTCAAGTGATCCTCCTGCCTCAGCCTCCCAAGTAGCTGGGACTACAGATGTGTACCACCACGCCCAGCTAATTTTTTCTATTTTTGGTAGAGATCGGGTCTGACTCTTACTCAGACTGGTCTGGAACTTCTGACCTTAAGCAATCCTCCTGTCTCGGCCTCCCACAGTACTAGGATTACAGGCATGAGCCACTGTGCCTGGCCTTTAGCAGCAAATTTCTAACAATTTTCAAAAGAAAGAAAGAAAAAGAAAAGGAACACACACACACACAAAATGGGAACAGGGTCTTGCAAGACTGATGCTGATAGTGTGCTATGAATTAAGGAGTCTGATTGGCTCGAATGGCTGGGGGGACTGGGGCGGGGCTGGGGGAGTGCGGGAGGGGGATGGGCTCAGGAGTGGGAGGGGAGGAGGAAGGAAAACATTGTCCAAAGGCAGCATCTGATTAGATTTTTCCAGCCTGCTGTGGGCAGAGGGCGGGATGTCAGGCCTCACGATGGCCTCACCCATAAATCCCCATCACATCATTTATGCATTGTGATGTGCCAACACCACACACATGTTACATCATTCCATCCTCCCTGCCATCCTCTGAGGTCCACGTTCATGAAGGACAGAGGCTCAGAGAGGGTGGGTCACTGTGCCACGGTCACACAGCACTTAGAACCACCCTATTCTCTGATTGTGGCCTCCTCAAAATGACTTTCTTTTGACAAGTTAGGGCTGCTGAGGACTTTTCCAACAGAGGCAGGGTCATCCCTGACACCAGGGTGGAACACTCTGTATACTAGAAAGAGCCAGCTCCCTATGATGCATGACCAAGATCACTATTAATTGAGCACCAACTGTCTTCCAGGTGGGTCACCTGCATAGTCTTCTTGACTTTCTTGAAAACTATATGATGTAGATGCTACTATTGTCCCCATTGTACTGACAGGCAACATTGACATTCAGGAGTGAAATACTGTCACCCAAGCCTGGCAATAGCAGAACCGGGAGCTGAGCCCAGGCCTGTCACAACCCAAATCTCACACTCCCTGCCTGGCACCAGCCACCCAACAGTCACTGACCGAGCACCCCCTATGTGCTGGGAATGCTTTGTCTATCTTTCATGCTCACTTTGCAAGTTAGCCAACAGAGGCACAGAAGGGAGAGGTGACCTGCCCAAGGTCACTCAGCTAGTAAGTGGCAGAGCCCATGGCCTTTGTGACAGCCTGTGGGCCCTCAGTGTTCATCTGGGACTTGCTAGAGACAACTGGGCCCGCCTGCCCACACCAGAGAGCGCTTGGAAGGGCAGTCACGACCTTAGGATGTGGGCGCTGCTATCCGGCTCCAGGGAGAGTGGAGACTTCTGGCGAAAGGGAGTGATTTTCCCATGTGGTCTGGGTCCCCTGGGCTTGGAAATCCCTTTCTTTTGAGCTGGTGAAACAGATTCCCCCACCCACAATGGCATAGCGGAGCTCCCACGAGCCACAGAGGAGGGACCTTATGAATTGCTGGCAAGATATCATTCCGGGGCAGGCGATGGCGGTCTGGCCTGGGGCAGCGGTGCCCTGGAGTTAGCCTCGCCCGTCAGGAGATGGGAACCAGGCCGTTCCCGGAGGGATCTGGAGGAATCTCCAAGGGTAGGGCTGAGGGTAGGTACGTCCTACATGCTGCTGACTGTTGCACACGGCTAAGAAAGGACATTGCAGCCCACAGAGACCTGGGGGCACGCCCAAAGCCCTCCCCGTCCTGGCTGTGTGCCCTTGGCAAGTTGATTTCCCTCTCTGAGCGTGCAGGGCCTCATCTGTAGAATAGGAGAATAGTAAGGCTGCATGAGGCTATAATGTGGATGAACTGGGAGAAGGCCTGGCATGGCGGTTATGCACCCAAGCTTTGGAATCAATTGGCTGCATTTAAATCCTGGTTTTTGCCAAATCTACTCTGCGAACGTGCTGGATTGAAACATATGAAATTGCTAATATGTGGCTGTTTTCAACTTACAAAAATGGCAATTTCATAAACTTCATCTAATGTCCTCTTTCTTGCTTCAGTTTCCTCCTCTGTAAAGTGTAGATAATAACAGTCCCCTTCACAGGATTGCTGTGAGGATTGAATGAGGCTGGCAGGCATCTGAGCTCTGCAGTTAGCGCTCGGCTCTGGGACTAGGAAGGATTTGAACCCTGGCTGTGTGGTCCTGGGCAAGTTACTTAACCTCTCTGTGCCTCAGTTTTCTCATCTGTAAAACAGAGATAATAAGAGTACCCACTTTGCAGGTTTATTAAGAGAACAGAATCAATTAATAGCCATAAAGTACTTGGAACAGAGCCTGACATTGTTAAATAAAAGAATGCAGGTGACATCTGGCATAGAGGAAATGCTCAACCACAAAACCAAACCAAAAAGAGACTTTTTAAAAACCTTTGATGCTATTTTTAAAGAAAAAAAGATATGTTTTTAGGAACATACATGTGCGTAGAGATATAAGTGAGGAGTGTGCTCCTGGGTGTCCTGACGGTGCCCACAGCCCAAGGGTCTGAGGGAAGGACTGGCCTCCAGGCCGTGATGGCTCTGTGTCTGGCCCAGGACTCAGCCCAGTCCCTCTCATGGAACCGCACAGCCAAGCCACAGACCCTATGTGGCAGCTTCACGTCGCTCAGGTAACTCTAGAGGCCTTTGAGAGGCACCCAGCCCTGGGCTGGCCTCCGGTTATTAAGAAAGCTCTGCAGACAGGCTTCAGTCTGGGAAAGCGCCTAGATTCCATCTTCTCTTGTGACATTTACCCCAGCCCTGGGAAAAAGGCAAAGCAGACAGCACTCCCAAGTCACACAGGGGGAAACTGAGGCTCTGAGAGTCTCTAAAGCAAACCTGTCAGGCCTGGCAGCAGGCTGCCTTCCTCCACCTACTCAAAGCTGCCCTCACCCTCAGTCTCTCCTGCACCCTCACTCCCACCCACGGCTGGGCGGCCTTGGGTGAGGTGCTTCCCCCCACTTGAGCCTCCAATTTTACAAGTATTGGTCTCTTTTCAGCCCTCACACTCCACTGTTCTATAACCCTTCTCCAGAACTCCAGGGAGAAAATGAAAGTTGACCTGCCATGCAAACTGTAAAGTGCCATACAAACAAGAGGGTGGTTAATGGCAGCATTAGATGGGTTTTCTGGAGAAGTCTACAGCAGGCAGGATTCGCTCCCGTGGGTTTTGGAATCAGGAAGACCCAGGTCACTCACATATTTGCTACATGACCTTGGATAAGCCAGTCCCCTCCTCTGAACCAGTTTTCCTCTTCTGGAAGTGGGGGGAGGTGGGGCGGGGGCAGCCACGTCCACCAGACAGGACTGGGATGAGGACAGACAAGAAAGGAACATGCAATGACAGCCACACGATGGCTGTTCAGGGGTGTCTGATGCAGGAGGATATTTAGAGCTCCGATGCATCAATCCACCTTCCAGGGGATGAAATCCACATCCCTGGGGAAAGACGTGGCTGCCAGATTCGTGGTGATTAAAAACGAGCATCTGAACTAAGGACCTGCAAAACATGTCCGGAGCACGCTGCTCACTGACGCAATCCCATGCGGCGTTCAGAGCTCTGGAGCCAGACCCCCTGAGTTCCCATCCCAGCCGCCCTGCCTGCTGCTGTGCCACCACTGGGCCTCATGTCCTCATCTGTAACACAGGGACCCTCCCAGAATCGCCTCTCACAGCTGTCAGCAGGGCCCGTGTCAGGTCACAACCGAAAAAGTCACGGAAGATGGGTGCAGCTGATACAACAGCCTCCACACTTTTTTGACAATGGTAAGAAATACATTTTTATATTAGTACACACACAGTACACACAATACACACAACGGTACCCACACCCACACCCACACACTGATTGACACACACATCCACATATATGTGCACACGCCCCCACATATGTGCATACTTGTACACACATTTCCATATATAAGTCAATTGAAACACACTGCTCAAAATACTAATTAATCTTAACACTTGCAATACACTCTGATATTTTCTAAAAAGGAGCTCGGCAGACCACAGCCTGCGGACCAAATCTGGCTGTTTCTGTACGATCTGCGAGCTAAGAATAGCGGAATGTGTGACAGATCATCTGTGGCCCGCAAAGCCTGGAATATTTACTATCTGGCCCTTTACAAAAAGGTTTGCTGATGCCACTCTATTTTATTCAGTTCTGTTCCGTTCCTTTCCATTCCATTCCATTTCATTCAAACATGCTGGCTGCAACTTACTAAATTTATTGCCCTGACCTGCTGATGGGCTGCAAACCGCAGTTGGAAAAACCCTGAATTCATGTGAGCTTCAGTTTTGTTCACTAGATAGAAGGATGGATGAGTAAACCTTACCCGGGTGACACCTTAGCCAAGCAATGTCCCCTTTTTGAGTGTCAGATTCCTCAGCAGAGATGGGGACACCACTGGCCTGCCTCTCAAGGCCGTGTTGAGGAGCAGCCTCAGGGTGTCCTGTTGGTGGCATTCTCACCGAGAGATTTCAAGGAGACGCTGGGCCCTGTGACAGCAGGGATGGTAGAGCACCCATCACAACACCTAGCCCGGGGCCTGGCCCAGAGCAAGGGCTCGATAAATATTTCTTCATGACAGACGAGTGGTACCCAAGGCCCTCCATAACTGGACTCTGGCCCTATCTGCAATCAGACCTCTGGCCACACGGACCCTTGTGCCCTTCCCACGCGGCCAACCAAACTCTCCCCTCCTCCTGCAGGAGTCCCCACCCTCCTGCCACCTCTGCCTGACAAATTCCTAAATCCTATCCCCCCGATGAGGCTCCTCTCAAATGCCTCCACCTTGCAGCCCTCAGCAAATCCGGACAGGATTCATTGCTATGTTCATGCACAGGCTTTGGAGCCTTCAAAACTCAGGGTCCACATTCCGGCTCAGCTACTGTGAGCTCCTAGGCGGGCCATTGATCCTTTCTGAGCCTCGGTTCCCTGGTCTGGGAAATGGGTATAATACACGGCCGTGGCAGGGTGAGGACTCACAGCTCCACATACAGAGTGCCCACCAAGTGGCCCGCCCTCCCTCAGTGGCCTCCAGGGTCTTGTTCAGTGGCTGGGCAGCGGGGCTGGAGGGCTTCCATCCACGGGAGAGGGAGGTGGGCTCCTCTGGGCTGGGGCAGTACGAGGTGAAAGTAGCAATTCTTTGTACCCAAGATGGCTTCAGAACTGCCGAGAGGGCGAGGCAGGGCGAGTGGAGCTCGGCTGACCTACTATGTGCCAAGTATTCTGCTTTCCGTTTCTCAGCCAGCCCCTGTGTTATGAAGAAACCCAGGCCAAGGCGCAAGGTGGCGTTCTATCCAGACACGGCGCCATCCCTCAGCCCTCAGTGTCCGATTATCACCCTCGCTCTGCTCCGTAGGAATCTCTTTTCGCTTTCAGAACCTCCCCGCACCTGAACCTGGCTTCACCTGGATGCCAGCATCCCTGTCCCTGCTTGCCCGCGTCTCAGCGTCTCTGTCTCAGGCTTTGAGACTTACACAGAAGTATCACATTCACTCCACTTACCAGGCCTGGCGTGGGCACTGCCACAGTCGTTTTATGATAAAGGAAAAGAGGCTCAGAGAGGGGAGGAGGTTTGCTTGAGATGCACAGCAAGCAAGACGCAGAGGCAAGATGAGATTCAACCCATGGGAGACTTCCCTGCCCCACACCCAGGGCACATTCCACTCTGCTGTAAAATGCGAAGGGAAAGTGGGTGAATCCTTATGAAGCCCCTACTATGTGCCTTTGGGCACCTTCCCTCTAGAACTGTAGCAAATCTTCCCAACTTCCCACAGAGGCAGGTACAATTGTTCCCATTTCACGTGGAAACCGTGGATCAGAGAAGGCATGTGGCCTATTCAAGGTCACATATCGGGCAGAAAAGGACTCGGGATTTGAATCTGGGCCTGCTTAAATTCCAGAGCTTCTTGCTCTGCCCTTTGCTGCCTCAGCTCTGGAAGGATCTAGAAGCTCCATGTGACTGTGAGGACCCCCCCCACACCTGGCCCCCACCAGCAGGCCTTGGATATTGGAGAAAGCCCGTCACAGGCTGGCTTCTCCTCATTGCCTAAATGCAGCTCCACATCCAGGGCAGGGGACACGACCCAGAGCCCCCTCACTCTGCCTGACTGTCCCATTACCAGGACACCCCAGCATGTTTCAAAAGAAACGTCCCCATCTGGTTCTGATTCATTGACACTTAATTAACCAAAATGTTGTTTTGTAAGAGACACTTGAAATCCAAGAAACTTTTTCAAGACTTTTCTTTCGTTCTTTCTTAGAAACAGAAAAATTGGGTTTCATCATAAAACAGTGACGCTGGAGCCTACGGAAACACGGTTCTGTGGGAGCCAGGCCCCTGGGGTGACGGCACCGACTGGGCAGCTGCTGGGCCCAGCAAGTCGTTCCTCCTGACCTTGCAGACCAGGCTGAAGGCCGAGGCTGAGGACTCAGGCGTGGAAGGAGCTGGGGAAGGGTGGGGAAGGGTCACCCCTCCATACTGGCAGCTCTTCCAGGGCAGGCCCAGGTCTGCTCACCTTGGTATCCCCAAGGTCCTCAACACGGAGCCTGGCGCACAGGCTGCCCGGTGACACTCGTTAAATGAACAAGCAAATGAATGAATGAATGAATGAATGAATGAAGCACTGCAATACCCACGTGTCTTCAGGGCACATCCCTCTGCCAAAGTGAGATGAGAAAGTCCAAGCCGGTAGGCCCGTGGGGGATCACACACAGAACTCTCCAAGCAGATGCCTTATGAGAAGTGGCGCCCAATGGGTAATGAGTGTGGGAAAGCTATTCCTCTCTATCTCCACCTCTTCCCCATGCTGAGAAGTCCTGCAGTCAAGAGATCTGCAAAACCCGGCATTTCCCAAACCTATGTAGCCAGGACTCCTATGGCTGCCTTGCAAAATACGCTACAGGAAGGATTTGTTTAGCCACTCTCCCCATCCCAGTGCCAACAGGGAAACTGAGGCTGTGGGTGGGTAGAAGGGGGGAAATCCACTCACCCAAGGTTACACAGCACAACCCGGTCAGGGATGGGACTGAAATCCAAGGCTATGTCCATTGCCTCCAACTAAGTGGCGCCCCAAGGCTCTCTCTGAAGATGCTGGGCAGGTGTGTCCCGCAGACAAGAGATCAGCTACGGGGGAAGGCTGCTGAGAGCGCCTCCCCACCCTGGGGCAGTGCAAGGAGCAGCTGTCCCTCTCCCCCCCATCACTCAGCTCCTGGGGAGGTGGTGGTGAGCTGTTGAGGGGAGGGGTTCGAATTTTTCATTTTTCTTCCTTTTTTTTGTTTTTAGAACTGAGAAACATATTAAAGATCTAAACCAGATCCTCTTCAGCTATGGAAACTGAGGCTTTGAAAAGGGAAGACCAACACAGCTCAGGAAAGATCTCAGCATCATGTCAGACAGATTGGGGTGGAAGCCTCCTTTGTTCCTTACCTGCTGTGCAACCTTGGACAAGTCAGTTCCCCTCTCTGAACCTCAGTTTCCTCATCTAGAAAATAAGCATCTCCCCGTTCCTTCCACTAGGCTGTGTGAGCAGCCGAGGACACAGTGGACAGGAAATGAGAGTGATGGATGCTTACGAGTGCCCACCAGGAGCCTGTGCACCCAGCCGCTCATACCATACACACTGGCTCATCTTCCTCACGTGTCGGATACTTAGGATTATTATTCCCATTCGAAAGATGAGTCAATGAGAGGAAAGGTGGTTAAAGGACTCTCAGACGGGTAAACTGAGGATTGGAGAGGCAAAGTGACTTCCCCGAGGTCCCTCAGCTGGTAAGTGAGGAAGCCGGGATTTGAACTCAGGTAGGCTGGCTCCAGAGGCCATGCCCTTAACCACTAAACAAAGGCCATTCACAGAGCAGTGCCGCCACGGAGCCCCAAAGTGCCCCCAGCTCAGCGGAAGCCCACCTGCCTCTCTATTCCTTTGGTCCCTCTGTCACAGCAGGGGTTGGGGCCCGTGGGACCACATCTCCCCCACCCCATCCAATCCCACCTACCACAGCGTCACTCTTCTTCCTGCTCCCCACAGGAGGGACTGTGCCCATGCAGGGCTTTTTTTTTTTTT
>VBSM01001118.1:29934470-29959869 GCA_008086735.1 Cheirogaleus medius | reverse complement strand
GGCCTCCCAGAGTGCTAGGATTACAGGCGTGAGCCACCGCGCCCGGCCCCATGCAGGGCTTTTTACACACATGGACTAGAAACCCCCAGAGGGCAAGCCACTCTCTTCCTCTCTCTTCCACGTAGCCCTGCTCAGACCCAACGCCAGAGCTGGAGAGAGAGAAGACGCCAGTTCTTCCACTCACCAGCTGGACAATGGAGCAAAGTTACTTAACCTGTGTGAGCCTTGGAACCCCCACTTTACAAAATGGGATGGCCCCTGTGTCATGAGGACATAGTGGGGAGTCAACGAGATAGTGCATGGAAAACCCTTGGCACGGTAGGTGGCATTCTCAGAGCGGCACCCAGAGGCCAGAGGCCAGAGGCCTGCCCAGCTCAGGCAGGGGACTTGCTCACCAGCTTCCGCTCCTCGGTGGCACAGGCTCTGCTGACTCTCTCTCCGGGTGGACAGCCTCAAACTCACCTCCTGAGGACATTCTGACTCTTGCACATGGGACCTCGAGGTGAGTGTGCATGGGGCCCCCGGTACATTTATAATCTCAACCTTGGTTCAGCTTCCCAATGGCCCTAAGAGGTCAAGATGGAAAAACTGAGGCTCTCTGAGGGGCTGGACTTCTTCCAAGTCGTCCCCAGAATAAGTGGACTTGAATTCAGATCTCATGTCCGGCTGAGCTCACCAGAGGGGCCCCACCGAGGATCACTGCCCTCTGAGAGGTGACACCTGAGTCAGAGTCAGTGATGGGGCAGGGACTGGGGCATCTGAACTTCCAGCCCCAGGCTCTTTATGTCACCTCCTGGCTCAGCATGAACGCTTGGGATGGCTTCTAAGCCATTGACTTTGTCTCCTAGTCCCCGTGCCCCCACCCCTCCCACCCCAGGCTGGCTCTGGTGGCTTGTCTCTGCACAGAGCCATGCTCCTCCTGGCCAGCGATGTGGCTACTAGGGGGAGATTCCTGCTAGTCCTTCTCTCGGTGGAAAGCTTCCTTGGTCCAGCTTGCTCAATGGCTCTCTCACTGGGACCCCCAGAGCCTCAGTCTCCCCATCTGTAAAGTGGGACTGCCGCCTATCTGGGGGAGCCAATGTCCCAGGGCTTTGGGTAACAGGCAGACGCCTCAGGGGGCCATGCCTGGCTACCCTGCTCGGCCTCCCCTCATACCTTGCTTCTTCCTTCGGTTCAGGGCAAGCATGTCCACGGCGTGGGCGACGAGCAGCAGCAGGCAGAGTGACGCCCGCATCTGGGCAGCCTGGTCCGGGCGGGCGCGCGGGGCTCCTGGCACCCGAGCGGCGCTGCTGGGGCTCCCCGGGCGGCCCAACGGCCCGGCGGCGGCGCGGCGGGCGCAGGGGCTGCTCGGGACGTGCCGGGCGCATCCGCCGGGCGCGGGTCGGTCCGGCCGCCAGGGACCTGCCGTCTGCCCAGGGGCCCGCGGCCAGGTCGTGTGAGGGCGTTGGTGATCCAGGCACTGCCCTGGTAGGGAGGAGCCGGCGCGGTGGGGCGGCGCGTTAACCCGCTCGGGGACCTGGCGCACGCAGGGGTGGGGGCGGGGGTCGCCCGGGCCGGGGTCCGGGAGGTCGGTCTGTCCCGCAGCCCGCGGTCTCGCGTCGTTCCCGCCCCCTACACCGGCCTACACACGTGCACAGACCCGCCGCGCCGGCCAGTCCCGGGGACGCACACGCGCGCGCACACACTTGCACACTCAGGTGCAGACGCGTGGCCACCCAGAGACCCTTCCCCGTGTCCTGCGCCCACTCCCCGCCTGTGGTTTTCTTTCTCTCCCCCACCCCACTCCCCTTCTCTGTTTCTTCTTCCTCCTGGCCCTTAAGGACCACTCCTTCCCTCTTCCTTCTCGCGGTCCCCCTGCGCGTCTCCCTGCTCTGCTGCCTCTTCCCTGGACTCCGGAGTCTGGTCTGTTCCTTTATCACTTTACTGGTGCTGTCATTCTCCTCTCTCTGGCCCGCCGTCTCTGTCTTCGCCTAGCCCGCCCTCTGTTTCTGCCTTTTCTCTGTCTACCCTTCGCCCCCATTCCTCCCCTGCTCTCCTCCTGCAGCACAGAGCGAAGACGCCAGTTCTTCCGCTCCCCCGCTGGACAGCTGAGCAAAGTTACTTAACCTGTTTGAGCCTTGGAACCCCAGCTTTATAAAATGGCACAGTTTGGGTGGGCTGGCTCTGCCATTCCATCAAGGTCCCCAGGGTGTTGTCTGCCCCTGTTCACAGAGCCTTGGGGGAGGAATGGCCCGGCTGGGACTGTATGGGGGCTCCCGCCGCCCTGGTGCGTGGATTGGGGGCTCCCGCTGCCCGGCTCTCACTTTTCCTCTCTGCTCCAGCTCTTTCTTCCCAGAGAGTCGCGATAACCCTGAATGCTTCCTGTGCAGCCTCTGGGGAGCACCTACTCTTTGACTCAAAGTGACCAGCACCTCATAAATTTGCTTGTGACAGGGCTGGGGACCTGGACTGTGTTTCCTCCAACCTTATCACCAGACTGGGAGCAGCTGGGTCGATTTTAACCCTTTCAGAGCCAAATTCTTCCTCCAACCCCAAAGCACACTCCCACCCCTTGTCACCCCATCCACCTAAAAGAATAAGAATAAGAATGCAGGCTAAATCAATTTTGAGACATATGCTTGTCATTGTTAAAAACTTTACACATAATATAATTTTCAAAATAAGCCAGTGAGTTTCTATTCTGATTAAGCCCACTTTTCAGGAGTGGAAAGGGAAGCTCAGAGAGGCCAAGTGACTTGCCTAAGGCCACACTGCAGGTCAGTGTTCTGTCTGGGGCCAGTGCCTGCCCCTCTCAGCTGCTACTCAGACACAGTTTCATGAGAAGAAAGGAGCCTTAGTGGCCAGAGGAAATTATCCTTGATACCCTCTTGCTGAACAATGATCCTTCCTTTTTCCTGTGTGTAGCTTGATCCAAAAGAAATCGAAGGTAAATGGAAGGTCTCCTCCAGCTCCTTCTCCTACTTCAGTGAGGGACACCTGAAGGCATGTCAGGTGGTGGGGGGGACACACAGAGGATGTGGCAGCTGAAGAGACAGCCCTGGCCTGGCCATGCTTTCTGTGGGGCCCTATGAACACGGGCAGATAGCACCCTGGGGAGCTTGATGGAATGTCAGAGCCGGCCCGCCCAGACCGTGCCATTTCACAGGTGGTGCCACTGAGGCCTCAGGACTGGGGTGCCTAGATTAGGTAGTCCAGCAGGTTGAGGACAAAGCTGGAATGGGCATCCAGATGTCCATGGAATGTCGGCACTTTGAGAAATGAGGTGGCCCCAGAAGATCAAGCCTTAGGCAAGTGGGGAGGCATCCCCTTGGGTCCCCAAAGTCCAGAGGGGGCAGCTTCCATGGGAGCAGGGCCAGAGAGGAGAGACGGCATTGTGAGTCATGCAGACGCCAGGGCTGTGGACAGCCACACAGCTCTGCGGGACGCAGCCTTTCACCCCTTCTTGGACTTCCCCCCAGTCCCCTCTCCCTCTGCTCCAGCTACCCAGACCTCCTCTTGTCTCTCAGACTCCTGCCATGTGTCCTCGGCAGGGCTTTTTGCTGTTCCCTCTGCCTGGAAAATCCTTCCCTGGATGAGACAGAAGACCATTCCCTTTATCCCCGTGTCCTGCTATGCCCGCCACAGTACAAAGCACCACCGGCCGTTCATGTCTGTAACCCACTTGTGAGTCTTCTATTTGAACCCTGTGCCCAACACATAGAGTGATTAATAAATATCTGTGGGATGAACAAAAGAAAGAATGAATGAATGAACACTCACTCATCCTTTGATTCAGGGGTCCCCAACCTATGGTGAGTTGTATAATTATTTTATATATTACAATGCAATAATAATGGAAGTATAGTTTACTATAAATGTCATGTGCACGAATCTTCCCAAAACCATCCCCTGCCCGTGGAAAAATTGTCTTCCATGAAAATGGTCCCTGGTGCCAAAAAAGTTGGGGACTGCTGCTTTGATTCATGTGGGACCTCAGGTCCTGCTCTCTTGAACTCTCTTGAGGTCAGTGTCCCCATTTATCCAATGGCACAGATGGGATTTTGGGTTCTGTGAGAGCCCTCCCAATCCTTCCAGAATCTGATATTTCTAGGATTGTAAGGCCCAGAACTCAGGGCCTTTTCCCACCCTGAGATGCTCAGAGGGTCTTGGGTTCTCTGTAGCTCTAGGGGGCTGTCTGGGCATCTCAGCCTGCCGTCCAACCCCTCTCCCCCAATACAGGTGCCCAGGGAGGACATTGAGGCTAGCGATGCTGATGGCGTGCCCAGGAGCTGTGCACCCCGGGGGCATCACTTAAGGAACCACTGTCACAAATAGATGAAGACAGGTATAATGGCTGAAACATACGTTTCAGCGCACAGAATGTGTTCCTGATCAGCAAATCCTCCTCCATGGGTAAGGAGGACTCAGGCTCCTTCCAGCTTGTGTTCTGCCCTCTGGTTTAAAGCTCTCTGAGAAGGGGTAGGGCTTATGGGAGGCACACAGTGTGTCCGCCCATGTCCCATTGGCCAGGACTTGGTCACATGGCCACACCTACCTGCAAGGGTGGCTGGGAAATGTAGTCTAGCCATGCACTACATTACATACGGGAGGAAAAGCGAGAGTTTGGTGAACATCTGGCTCATTGACCACATTGGGCCACCCTTATTTCTTGCTCCAGTGATGCGGTAGCTCCTGCCTGTATCTGCTGTGGCTCCTACAACCTTTTCTTCCTAAGCAGACAGAGGACTGACTGTATTTTCCACCAGGTGAAGCCTGAACTTCTCAGAGACACAAGGGCTGCATCATAGCCCCTGCTAGGGGGCCATCTGCTTGGGGGACCAACTTTCCGATTTGTCAGGAACAGAGGGGTTCCCTGGGATGCAGTGTTCTCTCATGTATAGCGCTGTAGAACCGCAACCACAATCAAGACACCTACTGTGCCACCATCACAAGACTTGTGCTACCCCGTTATGGCTCCACCCTCCCTCTCCACTTCCAGCCCTAACCCCTAGCAACCACTAATCTGTCCTCCATCTCTATAATTACGTTGTTACACAAATCTTATGGAATTGAATCCTGCAGTCCGTATCTTTTTGAAATTGGCTGTCTTCATTCAGCACAATTTCCTTGAGATTCATTCCAGATTTTGCATGTATTGCTTCTTACTGCTCAGCAGTATTCCATGGTATGTATGTACTATCGTTTGTTTAGCCATTTAGCCGCTCAAAGACCTTGGGGTAATTTCCAGTTTTTGATTATTAAGAAATAAAGCTGCTATGTACATTTGTGAATAAGTTTCTGTATATCCTCTTTGGTGAAATGTCTATGCATGTCTTTTGCACATTTTTAATTGTCTTTTTTTTTTTTAGTTAATGTTGTGTTTTAAGAGTTCTATAAATTTTCTAGATAGAAGTTCTTTGTTGGATATGTGATTTGCAAATAGTTTCTTCTGGCCTGTAATTTGTCTTTTTATCTTCTTTTTTTTTTTTTTTTCGACACAGAGTCTCATTCTGTTGCCCATGCTCGAGTGCCATGGCATCAGCCTAGCTCACAGCAACCTCAAACTCTTGGGCTCAAGCAATCCTACTGCCTCAGCCTCCCAAGTAGCTGGGGCTACAGGCATGTGCCACCATGCCCGGCTAATTTTTTCTGTATACTTTTAGCTGTCTGGCTAATTTCTTTCTATTTTTAGTAGATACGGGGTCTCGCTCTTGCTCAGTCTGGACTTGAACTCCTGACCTCGAGTGATCCTTCTGCCTGGCCCTCCCAGAGTGCTAGAATTAGAGGCGTGAGCCACTGCGCCTGTGTCTTTTCATCTTCTTATTAGGGTCTTTCATAATTTTTTGAGTAGGTCCACTTCAACAATTTTTTCTTTTTACAAATTATGCTTTTGGTGTCAAGTATGAGAACATTTTATAGTCCCAAGTTTCAAAGATTTTCTACTATTTTTCTAAAAGTTATAATTTTGCATTTTACATTTAAGCCCATGATGCATTTTGAATTAATTTTTGTGTAAAGTGTGAGGTTTAGGTCAAGGTTCATTTTTTTTTTTTGGACTAGGGATGTCCAATTGCTCCAGTATGATTAAGTAAAAGCTATCTTACCTCCATTGAATTGATTTTGCTCCTTTGTCAATTGGGCATATTTATGTGGAAATATTTTATTTTGGGGTTATCTGTGTGTCTTTCTGTCTACCAATACTATACTGTTTTGATTACTGTAACTATTCAATAAATCTTGAAATTGGGTAGACTTATCTCTCCCAATTTATTTTTCTTTTTCAAAATTATTTCAGCTATTCTAGTTCCTTTGACTTTGCATATAAATTTTAGAATAATCTTATTTATGTCTATAAAAATTCTTGCTGAGAATTTGATCCAAATTGCATTAAATGGGTATACTGATTTGGGAAGAATTGGCATCTTTATTATGTTGAGTCTTCTGATCCATGAACATATCTCCCTCTCCATTTATTTAGATCATCTTTGATTTTAAAATGTGCTTTGTCATTTTCATCATACAAGTCCTGTACATGTTTTGTTATATTTACACCTAAGTATTTCCTTTCCTTTTTAGAAATTGTAAATGATATTGTATCTTTAATTTTTCTGTCCATGTGTTCATTGCTAGTGTATAGAAATACAGTTGATTTTTGTGTGTGGATCTTAGCCACCTTGCTAAACTCACTTATTAGTTCTAGGAGTATTTTTGAAGGTTTCTTGGGTTTTTCAACATAGATAATCATGTCTGCTACAAATAGGGACAATTTTATTTCTTTCTGATCTTTGTGCCTTGATTTACTTTTCCTGCCTTATTGAACTGGCTAGAACTTCCAGCAGTATACTAAGTAAAAGTGATGACAGTGGACATCCTTGCCTGGTTCCCAATTTTAGTGGGAAAGCATTGAGTCTTTCACCATTAAATATGATGTTAGCTATAGGTTTTTTTGTTGATATTCTTTATCACGTTGAGGGAGGTCCTCTCGTTGCAATTTTTCGGAGAGTTTTTATTATGAATGGAGGTTAAATTTTGTCAATTTTTTCTGCATATTGATATAATCATTTAATTTTTCACCTTTAGCCTGTTGATATGGTGTATTGCATTGATTGACTTTCAAATACTAAACCAGCCATCCTCCAATGGAATAAACCCTACTTGGTCATGATGTACCACTCGTTTTATATATTGCTGAATTCTACTTGTTAATATTTTGTTAAGGATTTTTGTGTCTTCATATTCATATTCATATTCATGAAGAACATTGGTCTATATTTCTCTTTTTTGTTCTGCCTTTATCTGGTTTTGGTATTAGGGTAATACTAGCCCCAGTCGCACCAGAAGAACAAAGCAGACTAGAATAGAATTGCAAGGACTCTAATAACTAAACTGTCATTGGAACTATAGCCCACAAAAGTAGATGAGAACCTACGTGCTACACCTAAACAGTGATACTACCTGCTAAAATAAAGGAGTAAATAGGATCTGAAGTTTCCTAACATAAGCGCCTAAATGTCTAAGATATAATAGAATATTGCCAGAAAAAGCACAATTTTAATAAGAAAAGACAATCAACTGATGCTAATACCAAGATGACTCAAATGTTGAAATTGTCTGACAAGGATGTTCAAGCAGCCATTATAAAAATGTTTCAGCAGGAAATTATGAATTCTCTTGAAACAAGTGAAAACAGAAAAATCTCAGCAAAGAAGTTATAAAAAAATAACCAAATAGAAATTATAGAACTGAAAATTATAACAATTGAGAAGAAAAACTTGCTTATGGACTCAAGAGTAGAGTGGAGATAGCCATATTTTCCAATGTTGGATAAATACACCAAGGCATGTTCTATGATGTCTCCCAGAACTCCCTGGAGGGACTGAGCTTCAGTTCCCATGGTACTAACTGTCTGGATAACCCCTTCATGGGCTGCCTTCCCTTCCTGTTTTACTCCTTATGCCCCATACCATGTTTCTTGGGGTCAATTCCCCCCAAAACTTCTTGAACCCCAATCTTTGTCTCAGGGTCTGCTTTTGGCAATCCCAAGACAAGACGGTATCTTACTAATTCTCGTGATCACCTTTAAGGTAGTGTAGGTAAAACATAGCATAGCACGTAACCCAGAGTAAGTTCTCACTAATAACTTTCATTATATGTGCCTCAGTTTCCTCATCTATAAAACAGAGGCACTGAACCCCCTACCCGCCTCCTCTGGACTTCATCTTGTCCCCTTAAATCAAAACCTCTGCAGCCCCCACCTTCATTCTCTATTTCATTTGTTTTTTCTGAGGGAAGGCAAACAACCTTGTCCCTGTGCGATGTGCAGACAGACAAAGGAGCTGCTTCAAGCCAACCGCCCCTCCCTCACCAGCCCCAGTGGAATCACAACCTCCACGGTGGGTTGGGTTGTTGTTCTTTTTAATACCAGTGTGAAATAAATTGAAAAATTACCCATAAAATACAGGTCTTCAGCAGCTGGCTTGAAGTTTCTTTCCATAAACAAACAAGTTTAAAGAGATGCCTTAATGCCACCCGCCAATTCCTCCCCCAACCTTTTATGTCCCCATGTGGAAGTGGGGTCAGCTGGAAGATTTGGCCTCCTGGACAAAGGCAGGCTGCTGGGGGCCACAAGTCCCCCCTAGACCTTTGGACTGACTGGTGCCTGTTATCCCTGTCTGTCTGCTCCGTGAAGATTCCCCCAAATTCATCCTCTGTCCCCTTGCCCCAGTTCGTACACTCAGCATAGACTTGGGAGCCAAACTGCCTGGATTTGAATCAGAGATTTTCCACTTATTCAGTGTGACTTTAAGCAAGTTATTTAACTTGTCACTGCCTCGGTTTCCCCCATTGACAATAGAAATACTGTAAGTATCTACTTCATAGGGTTGTTTGAGGATTAAATTAGTTAAATATACATGAAGCTCTTAGAACATGGCACAAAGTCATTCTGTATAACTGTGTTTTAGCTATTATTAGTTTTATAGGCACAAGAGAAATTAGGATAGAAGATAGAGCAGGAGGCTTAGCGACATTTGGATTTTCCCACAAGGAGCGTTCTTTGGAGTTTCTTACAGGATGTTTACAGAAATGTCTGCCCGACATGCTGCAGTTTGCAAAGCTTGCTGACGTCTGCTGTCTCTTTGGGCATAACATTTAACTATGCAAGGATTCAGGACAGGGTTATGATTATGCCCAGTATCCCCAGTTTACAAACGAGGAAACTGAGGCCCAATGAGTGAACTGACTTGTCCATGGTCTCAGGAAGTGGTAGAGCCAGGACTCCATTTTGGTAACTTGAGGACACAGGATGAATCTGGATCCTTGTCACACACTGACTGAGACCAGGTCAGAGCCCTGATCCTGCATCACACGCTGAAACTTGAACCTGATCCTAGAACATTTCATAACCCTGGTCTCAGGTGGGGCTCTGACCCCATTCTTGATCATAGACTGAAGCCCAGACTAAGCCTCAATTTTGGTTTCAGTCAGAACCCTGAATCTTGTTTCACGCTAGGCTCTGACTCCAACCTCAGATTGATCCCTGATCCTTGTTATAGTCTGAGTCCTAATCCTGGTCCCATATTGACTCATGATCCTGGTTCCATACTGAGCTCTAACTCTCGCCCCTGACTGATCCCACTGTGTGAGACTCTAACTTGGAATTCCACCTCTACCCCCGCACTGGATGTGTTGTATAAATCCAATTGCCTGTCTTCCACAGGCTTTAGTCCATCCTCCTGGGAAACGGTAGAAAAGAAAACTTTCAGCACCCTATGGAGAAAGCCCAGGCATCAGAGCAGAATTTACAAACCAATGGAGGAAGCAAGTCCCCCATCTCATCTCCTGTGTTTGCAACCCCCCCAACCCCTCCTCAGGGGGGACAGCCTCAAAGACCCAAGTCCCCCTGACGCCATAACTCCGAGGAGTTCTATTGTTTGGGTGGTTTTTAGTTTTGATTATTTAATGCAGTTGTTGCTGGTTTTACATTCACAGCCTTGGTCAGCTGGGGTAGGGTTTTTCTTCCCCCTGAGGTTGAAGTTGTAACACTCTTTCAAACAAAGGAAAACATTTTAAAAAAACAGCACTGAAAATATTTCCAAAATATGTTCACAATCAAGTTAATCCTTTGGTCATTGGCTGGGGGTGAGAAGGGAAGGACAAAGAGAGATTTTTCATAACGAGGGAACAGCAGGTCTCTGGTGGGCTGCCCTCCTGGGGTTGATCGTCTGGTTGAACAGGAGCTGGGGAAGGAAGACAGATGGTGGAAAATGCTACAAAGGAGAAGGCAAGTGGGAGAAGGGGTACCACTTGCCTGGGGGGCAATGGGAAAGCCACTCACTTGGGTGGTTAGATTTTGTGTGAGAGCAGAGACCTGGGGTGAGAATGATTTAAATAAGGTGCAGGTGTGTTCTCTCCCATAGCAGCCCAGATGTAAGCCATGCAGTTTGGGAAATGTCTCCACCGTTGCTAGGGAGCTGCCCAAGATAGCTCCCAGCACCTCGTATTCCAGCCGGTGGGCGTGGTCAGCCCGCTGCCCGGCCACACCCAACCGCACGGGAGGCTGGGAAATGTAGTGTTCACCAGGACAGCCTTGTGCTCAGATAAAATCAGGGAAACATTATTAACCAAGAGGAAAGGAGATTGGATATGGGGGATGCCTGACGGTCCTTGCCACAGGCGCCAGCAGGAAACCACTAGCCCCCACTTCCCTGTATTCTGCACGTTCATTTCTTGGTCCTTCCTGGTGCGAAGTGGAGGGAAAGATGGCTGCCCCCAGCCCTGAATGGGCCTGACCCCACAACCCCTGGTAGTTCCCGCCTTCCCTCCCACTACTCAGCAGGGACCAGTCCCTCTCTTTTTCTCTCCAGTCTCCCCGTGGGCCTCTGTCCTGCTGGACATCCTCCTGGATGCTCTCTGTGACACTTTGCCACCCACTGGAATGACAGAACGTGGGCTTCACAGTTGGGCAGAACAGGAACAAGGGTGCTTCTCTTCTCTGAGTCTCAATTCCCTTATCTGTAAAATGGGATTGAGAACATCCATTAAGTAATTAAACAAAATTTTTATCTGCAGCTGCGACATACCAGGCATTTAAATAAACCTGTGTAAACACATCCGAAAGCAACGATAACACAATCCATGCTACTGCGGTGGAGTGCTTAGCTCTTATCCAATGCTAATCGCGTCACGGGCATCTGCTCAGAAGTGCTGCTCCTCCCACGGCCCTGTTTGTACCCTTTTCTCCTGCTTTGCTTGACTCCTCTTTCTCTTCCCCCTCCTTGCTGCATTCCTGAGTGGTCTGTGGCTCTGTTCTGCCCTCTCCATCTCCGCAGCTCTCCCAAATCCTTCCCCAGCTCTGACATGTCACCACACTTTGTCCTCCTGGCTGGACAGCGCCTCTGGAGGTCCTGTGGGCATCTCAAACCCAGGGTGTCTGGCACCAAACTCAGCTTCTTCCCTTCCTGGCTTCCGACTCTGGGACGGGCCCATGCACTTCCTCACTGGGTCTGTGGAGCCAAGCTTTGTTCTTGGGGGGCCCCCACCCCCTCGGCCCCAGCCGGCTGCCCCACTGCCCACCCCAACACACACAGCTGTTCGGTCACTATTCCTAACATGCTTGTTTTGCATCAACACCGCCCCACCCCGCCCCCCAGCCCCGTAGCACACACTGTCACTGTCCTGTCCACGTTCACTATGAGCAAACTATGAGCCAGAGGCTGGATTCAGCTTGCCACCTGTTTTTATAAATAAAGTTTGACTGGAACACAGCCATGTTTATTTACGTATCACCTGTGGCTGCTTTTGCACTACAATGGCAGAGAAATTGTGAAAGAGACCACACAGCCCCGCTAGTACCAAATTATTTACTCTCTGGACATTTACAGGAAAAGTTCACTGACCCCTGGCTTAAAACGCCATAATGGTTTATTATTTGACACAGCTTCTGAGGGCCAGGGATTGGGGAATGGCTTAGCTGGGTGCTTCTGGATCAAGGTGTCTCAGGAGGTTGCAGTCCAGGTGTTGCGGGAACTGGAAGATCTGCCTCCAAGGCGACTCGCTCACACAGCCAGCAAACTGGTGCTGGCTGTTAGCTGAGGGTCTCAGTTCCTCTCCATGAGGGCCTCTCCACGAGGGCCTCTCCACGGGGCCGGCTGAGTTCCACCACAGACAGCAGCTGGTTTCCCCCGTGAAGGCTTCCATGCTAAACACTTTACGTACAGCCTCGTTTAATCCTCACGAATATCCTTAAGGGACAGATATGATTATTATTGACACTTCCCAGTGGAGGAAAACAGAGCTTGGAGAGAGGAAGTGACTTGCCCAAGTCAGGGACAGAGCTAGGACTGGACCTCAGGTCCCTCGGGCTCCAAAGCCCTCCTCCTAACCACGAGGCTGTCCTGAATCATCATGGAGTCCCTGCAAGTGATCTGGGGCTGGGGGTCGGGGATCATTGCGGTTTGATTTAGACCTTCCCTTGCGGGGGGCGTGGTCCTGCTCTCCAGCATCACCTCCACATGTGGCTCCCCCTTCTCCCCGAGCCTCTATCAAGTGAGCCCATGGCCCTGTCCAGGCTGCCCTCCCAGTAGTTCTGCCGTCCTCCTCTCCTCTTTCCCAGCCCTGCTGCTTCAGTCTTACCTCGGGCCGTCTGGGCTCCCACCTGGGGGCAGTCAGAGGAGGTGATGCTTCCTGCGGATGTTCCTTGATTTACCTGCCTGCCCCTTCCTCCACCGCCCCCGTGCACTCTCAGCTCTTCTCTGTCCATCTTCTTGGAAGATGGAGATGCAAAGGATGACCCCAGAGCTGTAGGAAGGCCCCCAATGCACCCCAAAGTTCTGCAAATGGCAATTCCTGGTCAAGCCCTATTGCTAATCAATTGATAAGAATAATAATAATAATATAACTTACTTTGTTCAGCCCTCTACATTCACAAATGCCTGAACCTTTGAGTCAGGTTCAAGTTCCTGCTTAGTCTTTGCTAACATGTGTCCATGGGCAGAACAGTCTTTCTTTGGCCTCCGCCTCCTCATCTCAGGATTGCTTGAGGAGGTTAAAGGACATTGTGTTGTAACGTGCGTGGCATCACATTTGGTGCATAATAATTGCTAGATCCATTATGCAAAGAACATTCAGTCCTGCACTGGAATGAAAACCCAGAGCTCTTTCTACTCTACCCACTGATCCATCCTCTTACCCACCACCCACCCATTCACCCACCCAGCCGGTCTCCCACCCTCCCATCCACCTTCCTCCCATCCATCCATTAATTCGACAGTTGCTGAGAGTCCACCATCCACCAATCACTGTTCCAGGGACTGAGACCTGACTTTGAGCTAGACAAAGTCCTGCCCCATGGAGCTCACACTGTGTCTGTGGAAGGCAGACAACACACAAACACATACACATTGTACATGAGACATAAGTGCTGCAAAGAAAAATAAAAGAGTAACTCGGGGAAGTCCTGTCTGACAAGGTGACATTTGAGCAGAAGCCTGAACTAGTGAGGGAGAGAGCCCCGTGACAACTTGGGAGGGAACAGCTGTGCAAAGGCCCTGAGGTGGAAACAGCTTGATGGGCCTGAGGACCAACAAGGAGGCCAGCGTGGATGAGGCAGAGTGCGGGAGGAGAGGTAGGACACGAAGGGGCCAGCCAGGGCCAGACCACAGCTGGCTTTCTCAGTCACTGCGAGTAAATGGGTTATATACTTCAAGAATTGGCTAACAGGGCTCCCCGGCAGTAGAGTGACTTCTCATCTGCCAGAAAAGGGCCAGAGAACTCTGGACATCAGTACCTCCTGGTGTCTCCTTCTTCAACCCCCCAACCCAGTGGTTTTCACAACTGCAATTGCAACTGGTGCCAGGGGTGGGGGGTTTTGGGAAGCTGAGCCCGTCCTTCTCCAGGTAAGGAAGGGGAGGACACCCATTACTGAGCCTGTCACACACCTTAGCCAGGTTCATCCTCATCCTCCTCCAAGGATGGCATCCTCAGCTCCATCTCAAAGAGTGAGCCAAGCAAGGCTCAGAGAGGTCATGCAGCAGGCTTGAGGTCACATGGCCAGGGGGTGGCGCCAGATTCACCCAACTGTCTAGTCCCATAGTCTCACTGTTTCACTCAAATTGAATCTTTCAAAACCTTACTAGAGCGCCTACTGGGTGCCAGACTGGGAAGGAGCGGCAGGTGCAGATTCGCTCCTGGCCAGTTTGGGAGGGAGCTTCGCAGTCACACTCGCCCGGCACTGCCCATCTTTCCACCTGCGGGGGCAGAGGCTCAGCCAAGGTGTGTCCTTCGGAACACGCAGTTTAGAGAGGAGGAAGTGGGGATATGCAAATCAGCTCCTTTTACGACAGTTCTACATGGTAGGAAAGGGAAAAGAGCCCACATTTTCCTCTACAATTTTAGTGGCTTGACATAGGGCCTGACAACAGATGTGTTCTCGGACTGTTGGCTATAAAACAAACCAGCTTCCCCCTCTGATTGTCACTGTGTCTTGGGAGATGGAGCCTGGGACTTCGCTGCGTCCACTGTGGGTCAATATCTGCCCCCAAACAAGCATTTCTGGTACAAGTGGGAACTTCTTAATTTATTTCTTAATTGATTGATCAACTGATTTCTGTGTCCCTATTGGACAAAGGGTTTGAGGCAGCCTGGGAAGGGAGGGAAGGGTGGAGACTGGTCATCTTCTGTGCTTCTTACATTCCACTCATTGGGAACATCAAGAAATGAAAAAAAAAAAAAATCCAGCTGCTACATAGCTGGGGAACAAATTCTTGGTATGGAAGTAATTCCGCTAAGGCTAGCCTCCTCGGAGTACATTCCAAATGCTTTTCCTATTTTCAGATTTAATTAGGAGACATTTCTATGGTGTGAGTCATCACTTAATAATAGGGAATGTTTATTAGGGAATGGATGGACAGAGGACAGGACAGTTGGACAATTCAAATCTTGGTTCTTCGAGTCACTGGCTGTGTGATCTTGAGTGAGTCACTTTACCTCTCTGAACACCAGTTTCCTTGTCTGTAAATTGACATTTACCTGGCAGGGATTTGGGAAAGTCTAAACTAGATCGTGCACATGAAAACTTGCCAGTGGTGGCACATGGGAGGTGTCTAATATTCATTGCCTTCTCTTCCCATTTCTCTTCTCATTGATCTCTCGAGCAACCTCGAGGATCGTGGTGGATGTGTTGTTTGTTTTTTCCAGGATGAACGAGAACCTCCTAGAAGCCACTTAGCCACTTCTCTGAAATGGTATTTCAGGTCAAATCCGATGCACTGTCTGACAATGGTATCTCTTTGTCTTTTCCTATAGAGCCAAGAACAGGTTATAAAAATATGTCTTTGGATGGGGTGGGAAGCTCAGAGGAGAAAGACATCCCTGGGTGGAGGGGGCGTATTCGTGGAAGAATCCCTGGGGAAGAAATGCTAGGATTTGGTTAGATGCTAGGAGGTGGCAGTGTGTGGAGGCGGGACTGAGCTGAGAGATGCTGTTATTGGAGGTGATGATGGTAGATTAGCCCAAAAGCCACTGAGAGCTTAAGAGTAGGAGAGAAGATGAGTTTCTACCGAGGAAAGACTGAAGTCGCTCACTGGCTGATTGGTGCTTGGGGCAGGGAGAGAGCATCTCTTTCCTCCCTCTCTCGGAAGTCCTGTTTCCCTGGGATAATAGACACTGTTCTCTGCAGAGTGTGTTTGTCCACTACACTTTCCTTTCCCCTTTCCTGTCTCTGGGGTACTCCTCCCCAATTCCATGAGACAGGTTGGAACTCTCAGTGAAGATGCCTGTCACTCTGCCTGCAAGTGGAGAGCTTTCCAGGTGGGGCCAATCTAGATCCTTTCTTTCCGCTGGGGCTGCAGGGGAGGCAGTCTGTCTTCCTGCTGTCAGGATGCAGCCCTGGGGCTGCTGGTGTCATAGTAGTGCCACATGGAATGAAGCTGTCTAAAACGGGAAAGGATATTACCAAGCAATGAAAAAAGCAAAGTTGAGTGTGGAGCTTCCTTGCTGATACTGTCCATGTGCTTAGATCGAGCCATGCCTGAACTCCATCTGGTTTGCCCTCGTGGAGCAGTAAAGGAATAAGCAATTCCCTTTGCTTATTTAACAGGATTTCTGTCACTTAGCAACTAAATGCATTCTGATTAATACAGCTGGCAAATGAGAGACAGGTTTTCTCTTCAGGAAAGGACAGAGTAGGGAAGGAACCCACCCGGCACAGAGAAGCTGAGCAAGAGTCTGTACTTCTCCGCTGACTCACTGCAGCCGTGGCTCAAGTTGCTGTCCTGCTCTGGGCCTCAGTTTCATCATCTGCAATATAGGCTACTGTGCACAGGAAATAAAATCATCTATTTATGCCCTACCTTGTTGCAAAATTGATTTTAGGCAGAAGTCATAAAACCAGAGGTTAGGAAAAGAAAGGAATAATGAAATTGTGAGAAGGGAAAAAAAGGCAAACTGGAGGATGAGGTCAGGTTACTGAATGCCTGCCGTGAAGTTGCTAGAGGTGAACAGAAAAGTTTGTTCTGAGCTTCCTGGTAGCCAAAGCAAGAAAAAGGAAACACTGTTATGTGGAGTTGTAGGGAAACAAAACAAAACACAAAGAAAGAGTTCCCAAGAAAAAGCCCAGCTTTTCTTGGAATAAAAATCTGAAATAATTTTTCTTGTGGTTCCCCATTAAAAGGACGTTGTGAAACAGCATGAGCAAAAAATAAGGACTAGTACAGGTTGAATATCCCTTATCCAAAATGCTTGGGACCAGCAGTGTTTCAGATTTTGGATTTTTTTTTTTTGATTTTGGAATATTTGCATATGCATAATGAGATATCTTGGGACTAGGACCCAAGTCTAAACACAGAATTCGTTTGGGTCTCATATACACCTTATACACATTGCTTGATGGTAATTTTATCTTTCCCTTAGAGACATTGAATCAACTGTGCATTGAGCACCTGTGTTTTGACTGAGTCTCGTCACATGAGGTCAGGTGTGAAATTTTCCACTTGTGGCATCATGCTGGTGCTCAAAAAATTTTGGATTTTGGAGCATTTCAGATCTCCAAATTAGGGATGCTTAACCTGTAGCGGGCTGGGGTAAAAAGTTGCAACATATTTAATAGTGAGAAGATTAAAATCCATAATAAATCCAAAGCTCCTACAAATCAATAAGAAAAAGTTGAAATACTCCATCATAAAATGGGCAAAGGGGAATAAACACTCAATTTAAAATAGGACAAATAGCTTTCAAATTAGCAAAAAAGAAAATCAAAAGAATGGGTAATCCCAGTGTTGGTGAAGATATGGGGAAATGGACATACTCAGATGCCTTTACTTACCTTGAGCTCTTCTAATGACCTGACATATTATATATTTATGTCTTTACTCATTTGGGGGCTGTTTCCCCAACCAGACTGCAAGTTCCATGAGGATAAGGACTACTCCTGTTCACTGCTGAATTCCTAGAAGCTAGAACAGTATGCCCAGAAAGAGTAGGTACTCGATAAATATTTATCAGTTGCGTGAGTGAGTGACTGACTGAATGAATGAATGGTGTAAATTGGGTGTAACATTTTGGTAGGCGATTTTGCAACACCTATTAGAATTCACATGCACATGCACTGATTCAGAAATTCCTTCTTTAGCCATAAGCTCAATAGAAACATACAAATACTCAAAGCAATGTGTACAAGGATGTTTCTGGCAGCATTGTTTAAATAACAAAAGTTGGAAATGACCTAAATGCCCACGAATACTGCACTAAGTTATGATACATTCTCACTGTGGAATATTATGGACTCTTTAAAGAAAAAAAAAAGGATAACAGCCCATTGATACTGATGTGGTCAGATCTTAAAGACATATTATTATATTAAAAGAAAATAGCAAGTCACAGAACAACAGTATGTAACATTTATGGGAGAAACAAAACAAATTCCATCTAGCTAGCTGTCTAGCTATCATCTATATATCTGTTTAACCATCTATTTATCAGTGATCAATCTATAAATAGATATACACAGAAAAATATCTTGGAAGGAAACTGCAAACTGTTAACAGCGGTAGCTTCAGAAGAAGGGTATAAAATGGGGAGGTATGCAAAGGACTACTTTTACTTTAAAAATTTATTTTAGACATTTAAAATGTGCACAGATAGGTGTGCAAGTTGATAAAGTTTCATAAACTGCATCCCCCCTTGCAAGCAGCACTCGGAGGAAGAAAGAGATGCTGCCAGCACCCCAGCAGCCTTGCTTGTTGTCCTCTCAAGGATAATGATCACCCTTCTAGTACTTTATCACCGTAGGCTAGTTTTGCCAATTCTTGAACTCCATATAAGTGGAATCATTAGGTGGATACAATTTTGTATCTTTCTTCTTTGGTGCACTATTCTGTTTATGTGTTTCATTATTTTTACTTTTTTATTGATGTATTTCTATATATTTCAAATAGTTAAAGAGAATGTACCACTTGTATTCTACCTATGTGACTCAGATAGTTGACATTTATTAAATGAAAGCACCAACACCAACGCCGTGTGTGATGTGGGGGCTATGTCACCCGTCGCCACCTTCACCTAGTACAGCGGGGGTTGAGGATGGGGCAGGCTCACAAGATCACGCAAGTGAACCAATCGATAAGCAGGTCTGCAGGCTGCTCCTTTCGGATCCCTCATCCCAGAGCAGACAGTCTGAGTCCTGGAACCTGTTTTTTGACGGGTTTCTTTGGGCTTTGGCTGAGGCTTTTATGAGAGTTGGAGGCTGGGCTGATGGCGCTCCTTTCCCACGATGACAACAGCTTCCATGCAGTGAATTCCAGGGTGCCAGATGCTGGCAGGTGCTTGCAGGCATCCACTCATCTTCAAGCAACAGCTCACAGGGGAGAGGTGACTTGGGATATTGGGGTTTGAACTCAGGTCTGTCTGGCTTCAGATCCTGAACCCTTAGCCAGGATTTTACGGTTTGGTGGTGAAGGCAGAATGGATAGCCAAGAAAAAGACGAAAACATGCTAACCGAGACACTTGTAGCTGCACAGAAATCCGCACCCCAGCAGGTGTGGCTGGGCCTGGCAAGGGGGGAGAATAGGATGTTGGGACCTCAGGGGCACCGATGGACACTGATGCAAAATGTGAAAGAAAGGCCCGCATGCTGGTGGGGTGGCAGCCTGGATGTACAGCCAGGGGACAGGGGGCCACGGTGCTCATCCTGGACCTTCCAGGTCTCTGCATCCTCCTTCGGGGCCCAAGGGGCCGCAGTGTCTCCCTCTAGTCAGTGGGGAGACAGGCTTGAATAACCCCCTTTCATCTGCCATCCATGATTCTTTTTATGCATTTCCAGCAGTGTGCCAGGACAGCTGGTATAAGTTGACAATAAAATTTTCAGGTAAATTACCACTTTATTTGTTTATGCCTGTATGTTTGCATTTATTTATTTATTGTTACATCTCCTTCTCCTCCTTCTTTCCCTGCTTCTCCGTCTTCTTCTTTTTTCTCCGAATATGTAATATTAACACATGTTGTGCAAGAACACACGGTGCAAAAGTGTACAACTGGGGAAACTAATCCTTCCTCCTTCCTGTTCCCAGCCACCCAGTTCCCCTTCCGGGAAGCAGCAACTATCTTAAGTTTCTCTCTTGTGTTTCCATGCAGAGATGGCGCACGTGTTTACGAGCATGCGCGCAAACATTCTCGCCCACTTTCTTTCCTTACCAAATGGTAGCACGCTCTGCAGTGCTCTGCACGTCACTTTTTGCAACACTTTTTGGAGATCATTCTTCATCAGTGCATGAAGAGCCACCTCTGTACCAGCTGCATGAATTCCATGGTGTGGATGTGCCGCCACTTATTTCATTGGTTCCCTACTGATGGATGTTTATGTTGTTTCTTGCCTTTTGCTATCATCGTAAGGATGCAATGGCTGTCATTGTGCAGATGTCATTTTGCAAATACGAGAATGTACAGAATAAACTCCTAGAAGTGGAATCAGTGGGGCAAAGGGAATTTGTATTTGTAACTGGCTCGATAGCGCTAAATGACCTGACACTCCAACAAGCGTGGCAGCATGCCTGTTCCTCACCACACAGCCACTTAGTACTTTTTAACTAATTTGCAATCTGTATTTCAATTTCATACACTGTCCCAGAAATGTCCTGTATAGAATTTTTTTCCAGTGCAGGATGCAGTATGGGATCACATATTGCATCTAGTTGCAGGGTCTCTTTAGTCTCCTGTAATCTGGAACAATTTCCCAGCCCCCCTTTGCTTTTCATGACATTGACATTTTTGAAAAATTTAGGTTAGTTGTTTGATAGAATTTCATGTCCTCAGTCTGAGTTTGTGTGATGTTTCCTCATGATTAGACTCAGCCTATGCGTTTTTTACAGGAATACCTTAGAAGTGACACTGTGCCCTTCTCCATGTATCACATCAGGAGGTACATGATGTCCATTTGTCCCTTTATTGGTGTAAACTTTGGTCACTTGGTTAAGGTGATGTCCAGTTTCTCCACTGTAAACTTGTTACTTTTCCTTTTGTAATACATAATTTTTAGGGAAATACTTTAATATCTTTATTAAATATCTTATTCTTTGTCAAAGCTGTGGTATGTTTAAAATGTGAATTTCATAACTAAGAGTGATGGGAAACATTTACTCCTGTGCTTAAGAGCCATTAGGTTTCCTTTCAAACCAGTGGTTCCCAACCTTTTTGGCACTGGGGACCATTTTCATGGAAGACAATTTTTCCACCAACTGGGGGCAGGGGGATGGTTTTGGGATGATTCAAGTGCATTACATTTATTGTGCACTTTATTTCTATTATTATTACATTGTAATATATAATGAAATAATTATAAACTCACCATAGGTTGAGGAACCTGTTTTAAATGAATTTTGATGGCCAGGTGTGGTGGTTCACACCTGTAATCCTAGCACTTTCGGAGGCCGAGGTGGGAGGATTGCTTGAGATCAGGAGTTCGAGACCAGCCTCAGCAAGAGCGAGACCCTGTCTCTCCTAAAAATAGAAAGAAATTAGCCAGACAACTAAAAATATATAGAAAAAATTAGCCGGGCATGGTAGACTATGCCTGTAGTCCCAGCTACTTGGGAGGCTGAGGCAGGAGGATCACTTAAGCCCAGGAGGTTGAGGTTGCTGTGAGCTAGGCTGATGCCACTGCATTCTAGACTGGGCAACAGAGCCAATTTTGTTTGATGATGATTTTCTTTTATTATATACATTTGGAAGTTATTTTAAAAATACACTGAATGGTCTAAGTGTAGCCCTACAGCTCTTGATCCATGGTGATAGTACTGATGTTTTTGAATCTTAGTTTCTCTCGTAGCTCCAAGGATGATTCCGTTCCTAAACTCACCTGGGTTGCAGGCCCAGGATAGGCTTAGCCTTCCCGCCCTGAGAGTAGCCAGAGGCCTTCCTCCCGCCATCTGTGCCCACAGGAAGGGACGGAGAAGTGCCTCTTGCTGCTCCTGGGGGGCTCTGGCCATCATAGGCTGCCAACTGGAGGTGGCACAGGCCAAGATTACAGCTTGGCCTGGTCCTGTAGTCATCACCCCCTAACCGTCCTCCCACGCCCGGCCCAGGGGCGGCCCCTCCACCCATTGCATCCTCCAGATGCTAAGCCAGGGACCCCCTCCAGTCACGGAGGCCTCGGGCACCCAGTGCTGCCCCCGCCACCCCAAACTCTCCCATACCACCTTCCCCACCCAGCCCAAACCCCACTGTCCTGGTGCAGGGGTGGTGCTGAGGGAGGGGAAGTTTCAAAGTATTTTAGCCGCAGATCTCTTTGCCCAAATAAAGTCCTACTCAGAACCTGGCCCATTCAACGTTGCAAGGTGGAGTCAAAACCCTTTGTGGATTCTATTTTTCTCCCTTTGCGAGCATTTCCAATATGCATGCCGATAGTCATGTAATCTAGACAAGTGTGAATTAAAGAAATTACTCAGAGTCTACACCTACAAAAGGTAAAACTTTAAAACTCTTTCAAATAATTTTACAGCTAAAAATATATTTAACGTGAGTGCATTTAGGAATATTTGATACAAGGTGCAGGTTCCAAACGAAGAGTGCCAGGGGCCTCCACACCTCCCAAATATGCCAGAGTCACCTGGCTTTGTTCGTCTCTACACTCTTCCCTTTAGTGTCGTCACACTCAAACTGCATATTGATGGGATTAATTGGATTTTTTTTTTTTCTGAGATGGGGGCTAGAGTGCAGTGGCATCATCATAGCTCACTGCAACCTCAAACTGGGCACAAGCGATCCTCCTGCCTCAGCCTCCCAAGTAGCTGGGACTACAGGCTCACACCACCACACCTGGCTAATTTGTCTATGTTTTTTAGAGAGGTGGTCTCACTCTTGCTCAGGCTGGTCTCGAACTCCTGAGCTCAAGTGATCCTCCAGCCTCGGCCTCCCAAAGTGCTGGGATTATAGACGTAAGCCACTGCGCCTGGCCAAGATTAACATTTAAGGTCTCTCTTCTTCCACTTTAGCTCTAAGAGGCAGCCTAGTCTGCCATTGTCTACCCCCAGACCCCCACCTCTGAGAATAGGGCATTATCATAAAAGAAAAGATTGATCAATTGAACTGCAGTAAAATTAAGAGGCTCCTTGAGGTAAGGTGCTCAAAAAATATCAGTTGGATAAAAGAAGGAATGAATGAATGAGTAGATGAATGAGCGAATCCATGCAAGCAGCCTGTGAGGTCTGAGGGTGCAGACACCCCATTTGCATGATGGTTGCTGAGAACCTTCAGGGTTTGGGTTTCTGTCCCCACTTTGCAAACCCTGCTGGTGCTGAGCCTGGGGCCAACATATAACCCTGGGGAGTAGGGTTATGCTGATGGGGTCTGGCAAACTCTGCCGGGCCCCACTGCCTTCTCTCCTCGCCCCCAAACCTGCTGTTTCTTTGAGAGGGGGAGGAGGAATTCCTGCTTCCAAAGGGACCAAGTGGGACTCCGGGGGTGGGGACAGGGGCAGTCCTTCCCTGTGGCAGGCTGGTGTTTAATGGGAAGGTCCTGGGGCCACATCTAGACATGGCCTGCATGGCCTCTAATGGTGCTCCTACTCAGAGGACACTGCAAGGCTCTGGCGGGGGTTGGCCATGAGGAGACTTGACTTTTCCTCCCAAGCACTAGGGGGTATCAAGAATGTTCTACATCTTGATCTGGGTGGTGGGTACATTTTCAAAAAATTCCTTGAGCCATACAGCTCAAGATGTGTGCACTTTATTTATGCAATATACTGATGTAAAATGTTAAACATAATAATCTCTATGATTTAAGCCACATTTAATCAGGTATTCTGTTCCTAGCAGCCAAAAGCACCCCAACTAGTACATTTGTCAACACAGCTTGGGCACTCAGAAGATGTTTGTCGGGTGAGTGATGGTGATGACCGTGCAGCAGCATTCTCACGGAATAGAGTACACTCACACCCATGGACATCTGTCACCCTCACCTCAGTCCTACCAGGGAGGGTTTGTTAGTTTCCTCTAACAGATGAGGAAACTGAGGCCCAGAGAATTGCACTGACCTGCCCAGAGTGACACAGCGAGCCTGTGACCAATCTGGAATTTAACTCCAAACTCAGTGTTCTTTCCTCTACATTTCTCTCACTCCCAGGCACATCCATCAACAAACATTTGTTGAGCTCCTATTGTATACACTTCAGGGAAACTTTCTCTGGTCTCTGAGCTTATGGTCTAGGAGAAGAGCAAGGATTTTTCTAACAATAACAATTGTTATGTTTTTCAAAGTACTTACATTTATTAGGCACCTACTCTGTCCTAGACCAGCGTTTTCCAACGTGGAGTCCATGTACTGGAGGATGTACGCTACTGGATTGCAGGAAAAACATTAGTACTTCTATCAGTATATTTGATCTCATCTTTTTTTTAAATTTCCATGTTTGTATATATTATATAACATATTGGCACAGTGATATGTTTTTATTTTGTAAATATATAAATGTACGTTTATTGGGGGCAATATTCACTGATAAGAATAAGAGACCTTTAAAGACCCACTGGGTCACCTGGTTAAATGATCCCATTTGACCCTCACAATACCCCTCAGGGCCAGATGTGTTACTCCAGGTTACAGATAGAGAAACTGAGTCTCAGGAGGTTAGGGGTTCAAGGCCACACAGCCAAGTAGGCAGTGAAGCAGGGACTAGGACCCGAGGCTGGGAGGCCCTAGCACTCCTTGCTGCCAACCTTCCCCTCGCTAGGGCCCCATTTCCCCCTTTTTCAGATCCCTTCTGAGACCTCCAGTTTCCCCCTTCCCATTGAAGGACAGGCTATGTTCAACTCAGTCTAGAGGGACCCCGAAATACAGTGACGAGGATGTAATTCCCCCCTAGAAAACACGTGTTGGTAGTGGGGGGAGCACTGGGAGTCCAAGGGATTCCCCTAGCCCCAGGGGGGTAGAGGACAGGCAAGTTTCTCTCAACATGTGCCTTCCACGTGGCTCCAAAAGTATGATTGCTGCTCACGGTGGCAGAGCCAGGAGTCTGGCACCTAGATCGCCCTTGAGTGATATAGTGAAATCCCAAATTCATCTCACCGTTTTTGCAGAACTTAGCCATTACCCCACCTGATCTAAAATGCATTTTCATGCTTTTAGCTGTGTCTCCTGGGATTCACTCCCATATTTCTGACCCTTGCAAATATAAAGCTCTCGATGTACCCATTGCAAACATCACATGCTGACTCCCTGGTATGAAAGAGGAGGGGTTGTAGCTCAATTATACCCATTTTTACTCTCTTTTCCTCCAAATATTATCAATGTCAATTTTTGGGTTGATTTTGTATTAAGTGTTTTCATTATTATGATTATGCAAATATTGTTTGCAGCTGAGTAAGTACTCTATTGTGATGCCATTTCCTTTCTCTTAAACTCCCCACCCTTTCCCCTTGAATTAATAATCACTTCCACAAGCACACCAGCATTTGTTATTTTTTGTCTTTTTAGTAACAGCCATTCTAATTAGGACAAGGTGGTATCTCGTGGTTTTGATTTGCATTTCCATAATGATTAGTGATGTTGAGCAGTCAGACAGGAGGAATAAGTCCTGGTGGTCTGTAGCACAGTAGGGTAGCTACAGTAAACAGCATTCTGGTGTATATCTCAAAATAACTTGAAGAGAAGAGCCTGAATACTCTTTACCACAAAGAAATGATAAATATTTGAGGTGACTGATGTGCTAAATACCATGATTTGATCATTATACAATGTATACATACATCAAAACATCACACTGTAGCCCATAAATATGGACAATTGTGGCAATTAAAAACAAAGTAAAAAAGTAAAAGAAACCATCCTTAACAATACTCTTTTAAAAATTGCCTTATTTAGGGAGGATCGCCTGAGGCTAGGAGTTCGAGACCAGCCTAGGCAATAGTGAGACTCCATCTCTGCAAAAAAAAA
>VBSM01001118.1:29909388-29934370 GCA_008086735.1 Cheirogaleus medius | reverse complement strand
GTGTCTTCTTGAGGAAAAATAAATATAAGACCCTGTCTTATTTTTGGGGAAATATGGTACCACTAGGAATTCCCTTGTCTCTCTCCTCTGTTGAAACCACAGACTACTTTATCTCAAAGTCATCATAGAAGATTTACAAAATAAAGATGGCAAGGATTCCCTACCTGTGTCCAAGTCCTTGTCCAAGCCTCTCTCTCATGGAAGCTGGGCTTGGTCATGTGACTTGCTTTGGCCAATAGGATAATAGGAAACACAACACAAGCAGAAGCTGGAAAATCGCTTGTGCACTTGCGTCTTTGCCCTCTTGCGGCTCTGGGAACCCTGTGATCACCACCAGGCTGGCGATGAATCCAGGCTGGTTTGCTGGAGGATAAGAGACCCATGGCCAAATTATCTGCCACCCCAGCGGATACCAAGCCAACCACTAGACATGTAAGTGAGGCCACTGATCACCGGTTGCCCACAGACACATGAGGGAGGCCAGCCCAAATCGCTTGGAGCTCCGCCCACACTACTGAACCACAGGTTCAAGAGCAAATAAATGGCTGCTGTTTTTAAGCCACTAAATTTTGAGTCAGTTTATTACATAGGAAAAACTAACTGATACACGTTTTTCTCTTCTTGGTTTAGTTCCTCTTTTTGGTGGAGTATATCCTCTGCTAGAGTGGTAGTTTTAAACCATGTCCACAATTCCTTTGACATTTGTCCCATCAGAAGATGGGGTTTGTGACACTTTCCCCAGCTTAGGCCTGGGCCAACCTTAGTAATGCAGCAAAAGTGACGCTGTATAACCTCTGAAGCTCAGTTTCCACCTGGTTCTCCTGAGATGCTCATTCTGAGGGTGGGGGTCAGCCACCAAGGAACAGGTCTGGCTACCTGAGACCACCATGCTGGAAAGGCTACATATAAACACTCCAATCAACAGTCCCAGCTGAGCCTAGCCCTCCAACCATCCAGGCCAAAGACATCAGACACATGAGTGATGCCATCTTGGACCCTCCAGACAGCTCATTCCACCAGCTGAATCCTCCTGAGTGACCTCTATGAATATCACATGGAACAGAATAATCACCCAGCTGAGCCCTGCCTGAGTTTCTAACCCATAAGACGAATCCACTAATTTTGAGGGCGATTTCTTACACAGTAATAGATAACCAGAACAGGCTCCATTTTGTGATGGGTGGGCCTGCAAAGTCTCTTTGGGAAGGGGCAAGCATTCTGGAACAGAAGGAATTTGGGGTCATTTGTGCAATCTACTGCACGTATTTTAAATTTATACTTTCATACTCTCTGTTCCTTTTAAATGGCTTCCTGTTCTTGTTTTATGATTGCAATATCTTTATCTCTTAAAGGATACTAATTGTAGGAATTATTTTTAAATGTTTTTCTGCTCCCTGTATTCTCTCTTTCTCAAAGTCCTTTTCCCTCACCCTTATGACTTGCTTCGATCTCTGTGTTTCATGATAGAAATTTCTTTAAATTTCCAGTGATTCTTGGCTGTCCATTCACATTACCAATCTGACTGGAGATTGTGGACTGGTGGGCTTCTGTGTAGGGTCTGTGTAAGGTGGGTGATGGAGAGGCTGGTTGGCTTCTTCTATGGAGCACTTTCCCCCCATATTGTTGTATCTGTAGGTCTTTGTCTTGGAAAGGGTTCTACAGATAATTTTCTGCCTGGGGGTGGTGGTGAGGACATAAGCATATCCAAAGACATTCTAGAATGAGACAGATGAAGACAACTGAGGATCTCACCTTCCCTGGTCCCAGTGTCCCTGGTTTTGGAGCCTCTTTATTGGATCTTCCCAAATATGAAACCTCCCTTCACTGGCCCAGATGTGAGAGGGGCTATTACCTGGCTGGGCAGGGTGAGGGTTGGGGATCTGGGGGTCTCATGCTCCTTGTACAGATTTCGAACCACCCCTCATCCCGCTTTCAATCCCCACCTCTCCAGCACTTCCTCTGATACCTGGGATCTCTAGTTTTTGAGCTTTTCAGGCAAATCTGCTTGTTTGTCTTTGCAGCAATCCACCCATACAGCAGCCACCTGCCCCATCCACTTAGGTTTGACTTTTTTCCTCTCTGCTAAGTCACTGGATGCCTCACTATCTACTTCCCTTCTTTGTACATTGTGGTTCAGAGTTAAAATGTCTCCCAGTTTTCTCAAAGACAGTGCTTGCATTTCTTTTTCTTGTTCTTGTTTTGGGGAGATCTTTTAACAAGAGAGGGGAAGTAGAAATGCCTTCGGTCCACCATCTTAAAAACACCATTTCATTAGGATTTTAAGTGGGAAAAGCACCATTATATTGGGCAGAGGTGTGTAAGGGTGTCAGCAATGTGGGTTTTGTGACTGTAATACAGCCTGTATTATACACCAAGATGGCTTCATGTTCTGGTTTTACAAATGCACTTGATATAGTTAACAAAATAGCAAATTCTGTATTAAGGAAAATACAGAGAAGTCATTGCTGGCTGGGCAGCGTGCAGAGAGCAGAGCAGTCCAGGCAGCTTTGGCCAAAGATCCCAGGGGTGGAAAAATGGGGTGGAGGCATGAGGCTGACCTGTCCCTCCTAAACAGCACTGTCCCCTGGCTCACCCCTCCCCACCTGCAGGTCCCTGCTCAGGGACCCCTGCCCACCCATCACTTTCTATCCACTAACTGTGCTTTATTTGGCCCCATCTGATTGCCTGGCAATGGATTCTATTTTGACTTATTTATCTTTAGTGTCTGTCTAGCCCACGAGACCATGAGCTCTGGGACCAGGGGAGTTATTCTTTTTCACCTCCATGCTCTCAGTGCCTAGAACAGCACTTGGTACATCAGTAGGTGCTCAATAAAGAGTTGTGGAGTGAACAAACGGATGAGTGAGGATTGGGTGAATCCATAGTTTTCTGTGAGAAGGCAGAGCTCTGAGGCCACAGATGGAGGCCCAGGAGGAATGGCCCAGCCAGTAGCTTAGAGCTGCCTGCCATGGCGGCCACGATCTTGGGCAACCACAGATGTTTCCCCTCTAATAACTCCCTCCTAGGAGGCCAGGGGGCTATGAGAATGGGAGAGAACACAAAGTCCCTTTATTCGGGGGAGTGGATTCCATCTGGAGGCAAATTATTACCTCCAAGGCCACCAGCTGCCCAGCTGGCCCTTCACCATGGGCACCCTCTCAAGGATGTGGGCACAAGCCTGGCCAGGGCCAAATTGCCCTGGAAACTAGTCTCCCCTCTAATTAACAGGGAGGGCGACCAGACCCACTAACAGGGTAGGGGATGGGATGGGGGTGGGGTCAAGTTCATAAACTCCCCAAAGAATCAAGGCCTCCTTGTTTATTTTCCCAAAAATGTTCCCCTTTAACCAGAACAGGGTGGGGGCCGAGCAGGCCGCAGGCTGGGAAAAAAGCTTTAACCTCCTGCCTGCTCAGCTCAGCACGTCGCAATTTGACTTGCATTTTTTAATAATTACAAACTTAATGGAAAAATAACCTAACCATCAAATGGGCCAGGGACTCATGGCCCATGTTGGCGGGAGCCCCGGCAGCTGTGAAGACAAGATGCAAGGGGTATAGAGGAGCCACTGGAAGACAGGGGATGGCCTTTGTCTAGAGACACCCTCTCTCCAGAGCCAGCTTTGGCTCCCTATTGCCTCTTGTATCAAATGTCTTAGAGCCAATTTTACTCAGGCCCTACATGGAAGGCACTGGAACCCAAAGGGGAAAGGAAGCTGCTTAGGTTGTGCATTGTGAGGTTGGTTGGGATGAGTTATCAGAGAGAGCCCTGGAGGGAAGGGAGAATGTGTCTTTGTTATCACCTGAGTCCCAGCTGGGTATGGCTGACATGCCAGGCAACCAACCCTGGGAAGCAGGCACAATGATTATCCGTCTTTTACATCCCAGGACTTGAACCCAGGCCTGTCTGGCTTTTAGCCACCACATTAAGTGCTCCGAAGGGCCAACCACAATAATAACAAGCAGCTTCCATGGACTTAGACTTGCCGTGTGCCAACACTGTGCTAGCCAAGCTCTTCACCGTCACCATCTCTTTTAGTCTTCACAATAACACCATGTGGTAGGTGATGTTATGGACCCATTTTACAAATGAGGCACAGTGTTGGTCCAAAGTTCTGCAGCCAGGAAATGGCCTGTACTCTTACCCCCTGACAATAATACTTTACAGTGAGTGGGGTCTGAAATGAGTTTTGTGAGCTCCCAAGAGTAGGAACTTTGTCAATTTTATTCACTTTTGTGTCCCCAGGGCCTAGAAGAGAGATTGGCATAAAGTAGATGTTTAATATATATTTGTGGTGTGAATAAGAATGAACAAAGGCTTAGAGGTAACTTCCAAAAGAACCATCCAATTCATTCTTCCCCACTCCAGATGATCTCAACTTACCTTGAAATGGGCAAGATATAAAGGGACTCCAAAAGCCAGGCTGAGAAATAGGACTTGATTTGAAGGACAGTAGGGAGCCACAGCAGATTCTTGAGAAAAGGAGTCCCAAGCTATGGGAGTGACAGTCTTCCCATGTCTTCATGGATTCCAGGAGTTAGTCACGGTCAATGAACCTTTGGCCAGAAGGTCAAGTTATCTCCAGGGGCATGTGTGGAGGGCAGAAGAGGGCCCTTCTAAGCAGCTGCAGGTCTCCAACTTGTCATGCTCATTGGCTTTGTGGCTGGGAGTGCCCAGTCCAGGTCCACCAGCCAGGCACCTCCCCATGATCCTGGGTCAGGAATACCAAAACATGGTATGTCCACAGCCAGCTGACAGAATCATTGTGTCATTGACTCTTCGAGCAATGGATTCTTTGAAACTTAAGACTCTGGAGTCTTCAAGGCCCAGAAACACCCATCTCAGACTCTGAGACTATAGAAAATATTCATCTTTGAATAATGGTAAGTGCAAAACAACTGAGTGCTTACTACTCCAGGCACCGTTTACAAATATGAACTCATTTAACCCTCACGACCACTCCATGAGGTGGTGACTGTTATGATCCCTACCTTACAGACGTGAAAACTGAGGCACTGAGAGGTCGTGAAACTTGCCCGAGGTCACCAGTTAGTGGGGGTGAGGCAGGCAGCCCTGGGGCTCTAGAGCAAACGTATTGCCTCGTAGACGCTCAAAATCATGGAGACTTAGACTCTCTAGATTTTAGAATCATAGAAAGTTACAAGGGCAGGATCTTACACCACCAAATCTTAAAATCGTAGCATTTTAGAACCTGCCATCATTGACTTGTTGAATTCTGCAGTCATAAGATCTGGGCATTTTATAGTCCTGGATTTCCCAGACTCTTGGGGACTTTAAGTTAAAGGAGTTCGGATCCTGGGATATTAGCGTGACAAGATGGACCTTGAGTTACAGGCCCAAGCTCAGTCCTCTCACACAGCAGACAGGGAAACTGAGGCCCACATAGGAGAAGAGAGAAGACCGAGAGAGGCAGAGCCTGGTGGACTCAGTGTCACATTTGGAGAGAGAAATTCGAGCTAACAAAGAAAGGCCCTGGGCAGGCAGGAATCTGTTTGTGATTAGCGGTGGGTTTTAATGCCGCTGAGGAATGTGCCCGATGAAGTTACCGTCCCCGCAGGTGGCTGCCTCCTTTCTTCCCCACTCAGATGCCTCCTCAGAGCCCGTCCTGGCCAGGCTCAATATCCTGTTTATACCGCCGACAAATTGAATTTTCAGAAGTTGGCCTCCTAACGAAGCCAGCTTTATAAGCTGGAGGTTTCCTTGCCTGATGCTATTTCCTGGTGGACAGCCCGCACTCCAGGAGCCCAGGGGACGCTCGGAGAGGTCTGAACATCACTCTAATCACGAGGCCAGGAGGGACAAGAGGCAGGAACTGCGGGACAGGTGGCTGGGGGCATGGAGGGGACCAGGGGCAGGAACAGAGTTAGAGTGTCCCAAGGAGGAGGTGACAGGTCCACAGGGGGCTCCATGCTTCTCAGGCCACACCTGAGAATCTGGGGGCCCCTGATCTTAGATATCAATCAAATGGGACTTGCCAGAGGAGGGACAGGAAGAGGCGGGTGGTAACCCCGCACTCTGGGAGGTCTGTGGATTCCTTTTTTTGTTGTTGTTGCTTCAAAAGCATTTTATTTTATTATTTTTTATTTCAGCATATTATGGGGGTACAAAAAAGCTCAGCCTCTCGGGTGCTGCCCCCTTGAAGACAGAGATGGACGCAGCCCTAAGGGGTAGACTAGGACCGAGGGGTGGCGACTCCACGGAGAAGATTTCAGTTCCATCAAAAGCAATGGTCCTTACCCACCACTGAGGCCATTCCACAAAGTCAAAACTATTTTCACAATAACATCAAGACATTATTTGTCCTTGTCATTCTCAGTGGAGTTGTCTCAAGTTGCTATGACACATGATGGCACCATTGCTCTGACAGCAAAAAATCAAAGCAAAAAAATTTATAATGAACAAAATATTAAAATTTTAAACAAAGAGAATATCAATATTACTGATTTTTCATTTTGCCTCAAGCTTCAATGCAGATTTTTCAAAATATTGCATAGAAATATGTACCTTAATTACTGAGATTTTGGGCATACTTAAATTTTAGAGAAGCAAATGCCTCACTTAACTCTCCAGTCCTGGCTCTGGATATAATCCACATAAACAGAAGCTCTTTGAGGTCCTTGATAATTTTTAAGGGTATAAAAGGGTGCTGAGACCAAACATGACCTAGGACTTGACCGTTGGCGTCTACTCGTGGCCCACCTCTCCTCTCCTAGCCTTCCCTTCCCCCTCTCACCCTGCAATGTTTTCTGTGTTTGGAACTCCTGCCATGCCTGTCATTGTTGGTTCCTGGAAAAAGCCTCAGAGCTCGAGATTGGTGTGCAGTGGGTGTATTTGGGCAAGCAGTCGGGAGTAATACCTGTGCGAGAGTGAGGAAGGCGGGGGCTGGGAGGAGGAACAGCTGACACAAGGGAGTTGCAACAAAAATCCCAGATGATCCCATGGGAGTTCTGGAGCCCAGGGGTGGTGTTGGGTATTTTTATTGCACATCAACCAGTCCTTGGCCCTGGGCTGCACCTGGGAAAGGACGTGTCCTAGGGCAGGGCCACTCCCTGCAGCCGAAAGTGATTCCCAGCTGGGAGCCATCAGCAGCCCACAGTCCCTTGGGGCAGGGAGAAGGGTGTCTGAAGGGGAGTCCAGGTAAGCCCAGGCGTCCACTCCCCCATCCGTTCACTGTTATCTGACAACGATCATGCCACGTGGGCTCACTGTGCCGGGGCACTGCCCACCTCTCACTGTGGGTGTTACGTGGATTCCCTCATCTCATCCTCATGACAACCATGAGCTGGGGCACTATTATCCCCACTTTCCAGATAAGGAAACTGAGGCTTAGTGAGATGAAAAGTCCCGCAGCTGGAGGATGCTGCAGTTGGGATTCTAATCCAAGCAGTGGGACCTAAGGATCCTACCTGGTCCCATGTAAGAACCTTTAATCCAACTCAGCACTGAGTCCCTGGAGTCCAAGTTCCTGCCCTCAAGGAGCTTATGGTCCAGTGCTGGAAAGATAATGAGGTGCAGTGAGTGTGGGGATGACGAAGGCAGGCGAGACGAAGGAGGTGAGCCCTGCCTCTGTGGCTGAGGAGAGTGTTGTGGGAAGGGGCGGGGCAGGGTGGGATTCCCGGCACCGGGATTGCAGCGCACAGATGGAGAGGGTGAAAGAGCAAGGCCTGTCGGGAGTGCGGAGTGGTCTCCTGAGACTGATGCAGGGGCTGGGGGAAGGGAAACAAGGCTAAGGGGGCCGAGAGGCTCCAGCCTCAGGGCCCCGCATGACCCTCCCCCTGCCCCTCCATGAATACTGGCTGAACAAATGAATGGTTGGATGATGGATGAATGAATGGCTGCTGATCGAGCGTGGATTGGAGGTTACAGAGAGGAGGCAAGGAGACCAGTGGGGAGTCCACAGCAGCTGTCCAGGTGAGAGGAATGGGCCCAGCTTTGCAAGGACCACAGGAATAGAGCGACGAGACAGGGGAGGTGAACCCTGCAGGGTCCGGTGACCTGGAGCTTCTATTGGCTCATCTCTCAAAATCCCACCCTGTTCCATCTCCGTGCCCTGCACCATGCTGCATCCCCTGCCTGGCACTTGCTCCTCTCCCCTCTGCGTCTCCAAGTCTTTCACTGGCTGCCTGAGCTCCACTTCCTCTGGGAAGTCTTACTCACCCCTGCAGTGCTCCCTTACCTTGTGGGGTCGGTTCTCATCTCCTTACAGTTTAACCCGAGCCTTCCATCTGCAGAGGCCAGCGTTCAAATTGCAGCTCTGCAACTCTTGAGTGCAAGGCCAATGGGGAACGGCTGGATGCCCTTGAGCAAGGGCATGATGGGGTAAGTGTGAAGCCATGTACCCAGCACAGGTGAGACCTCTCTGTCCCCATATTGCCTGCTCGTTAGCCCTCTGGGGGCAGCATCTGGTAGAAATCGGGGCTCGGAATTCGGATGATTGGAAACAGGAATGGCATCTCTGGGGATGGTTCCCAAATTGTAATGGAGCAGACAGCACAACTCTTCACAGAGGGGCTTACAAAGCCCTTAATTAAAGTTACTGTCAGAACAAAGACTCTCTGCAGCAAGAATCTGGACCCCACGGGATCGCTGAGTGCAGGGAACCAAGCCTGCCCAAGTGCGCACCACAAAGGCAGATGAGCCCCGGTGGGAGAGGGGGGAGCCCCACGCCTGCAGCTGGCATTCACTGCGTTTGTGTCTGTCCACTCTTTTGGTTGCGGAAAACTGGCTCATGCAAGACGGATTTACTGGACTGGAAAGTCCAGGCTGGGGCTACACGTGTGGCAGGATCCCAGGGCTCAAATGATGTCACTGGAGCGGGGTTTCTCTCCACTTTTCTGCTCGGCATCCTTCAGGGCCGGCTTCATTCCGAGAGTCTTTGGAGGTAGCACGGCTGTCTCAGGGGAGTCTGTTGGACCAGTGTGATCACACACCCACCCCGAATGCGGTGACACCTGATTGGCTGAGGCCTCGGGGTGCAGATTACCCTGAGCAAAGAGTAGGAAGAGGTTCCCCAAACAGAAACTGGCAGGGGGAATGGGTTCTGGGGAGACAAGCGATCAGCATCTTCCACGGGGCCCACTGTGTATTGTTTGCTTTGCCAATTTACAGACGAGGAAACAGCCTCGAAGAGACGAAGTCACTCTCGCCGTTAGGAAGGGGGCAAAGGCAGGCTTTGAACCCAGCTCCACGTGGCACCAGGGCCTGGACTCTGAAGTGCGCCACCATCCTGCTTGCCCGGTGACATCTGCTAGAACTCGGGGCTTGGTGCAGGGTAAGTAGAAGAGGGATGACATTCCCAGGGGGCCTTCCCTGACACCCTCTCAACTTGGCAGCATTGGCTCGAATTAAAACTGCACTCGGAACAAACCCGTCTGGGAGTCTCTGGCAGGACAGAAGAGCTGGGAGGTGCCATCTGCCGCCCGTCTGGAGATTCAGACCAAACCAGCCTGGAGGAAGAGAAGACCCCATCCTCCCACAGCTTCATAGGGTGATTTTGAAATAATTATAATAATGATAAATAACATTTATTGGGTACTGTCCTCATGGCTGGGGCCGTTCTAGGTCCTTTGCGTGTTTTAACGTCTTCAGTCTTTTCAGCAGCCCTGGGAGGTCGGCGCTGTTGTTGACCTCTATTGTTGGGCTGGGGAAACTGGGGCACCATGTGGCCGTAGCGCAAAGAGCTCAGTGAGTGCTGTTGTTTATTGTCATCATCAGAGGATCCCCAAGATTCCCCCAAGCCTCGGATTGTGTGAGTCTCTCCAGGACTCGATTTCCCCATCCTCAGCTCTTGCCATCTCTCACAGACTCAGTTTCCACCACCTCAGGGAACCAGCCCCTTCTATTCCCTTTCTCTCTCCTTACTGCACTTCACCCAAAGAAATAAAGACCAGAGTTTGAAAAAGGGTCATCCTGAACTTAGACTCGTGGGATCACATCCCAGTGACCAAGAGAAGATCCTCTTAGGTGCCAGGGCATGGCAATGTTCTAGAAAGATGGCTGACTTTGGAGCCAGCCAGATTTCAGTTCCGACTCTGATAGTGCCACCACAGCCTATGATACGAAGGATGCCCCCAAGAGTTGTGCAACCTTCATAGCCCTATGCAGCGGCCAGCCGAGTGTCCAGATCTGGAAAATGGTAAGTATGGGAACCAACACAAAGAGCTGCTGAAAGAATTGAGTGAACCAATGTTTGCAAAGTGTTTAGCATGAGGCCTGCTCATAGTCGGTGCTCAAAAATAAAGATATTCGCACAAAATTATCTAAGGTCACAAAGTTAATAAAGGCAGAGCTCAGATTCAAACCCAAGTCTGACAGCCAACAAAACAACACATTTCATTATGTATTTTTTCATCATATGACATAATGCAAAGCTAAAGGGAATGGGATAGATGATTTACCCATCTCTGTTTTAGACCAAGGCACAAAGTTGGTGTCAGTTATATCTTGGATAACCCTGTTTTCAAAAGACAGATAGATGGAAGGGCGGTGTATGTAGATGGATGAAGGGATGGATGGATGGATGGATGCAGGGCTGTGGATGGATAGGTGGAAGGTTGGATGGATGGATTATTGCCTGGGTGGTTTATTGACTAGGTGGATAGATAAGTTGGTAGATGGTTAGGTGGCAGGATGAATGTGTGGATAAGTAGGTGGCTGCTTGGCTGCTTGGGTGGGTAAATGAATGAGCAAGTGGAGGGATAGATGGAAGGATGGATGAGTGGATAGCTAGATGGGAGGACAAATAGAATAATGCTGACAGAAGCACAGGCCAGTGGTCCCCAACCTTTTTTAGTACCAAGAACTGGTTCCAGGGAAGACAATTTTTCCACGGACCGGCGGGTGGGGAGGATAGTGAGTGATGGGGAGTGGCTGTAAACACAGATGAAGCTTCACTCACTCACCTGCCACTCACGTCCTGCTGCGCGGCCTGGTTCCTAACAGGCCACTGACCGGTACCGGTCCGCAGCCCGGGTGTTGGGCACTGCAGGCATAGGCAATCGTGTCTGGCCTCTTGGCCACCTCTTCCCAATTGCCTTTTTCAGTGGAAAAACTGAAAATCATGGGCCCCTGTGTGGTCTGCTGATAGAGGCCCAGAAAGGCCAGCAGAGGCTGTCAGCTCACCCCCCACTGGGACCCTTTCATTAGCCATGCTCCCCCAACCCCACCCCTGCGTGGAAGTATGAGCTGGTGGCCACTGGCGGGTGGATTGGCCTACCCAGGCCTCTTATTAAGCCTTATTAAGCCCACAGAGTGGGGAGGAGTAAGGGGAGGGGACCTTCAAAGGTCAGCAGTAGAAAAAAGAAGGCACAGATATGCTCTGGGGTGGTCGTCTACTCTTGGGCCACAAGGAATGTGAAAGTTTGCCTGGCTCAATCTGCTCCGCCCCTATCTTGCAGGCTGGGAAACCGAGGCCCATACAGGAGAGAGGAGGGGCACACACAGAAGTGATGACAGAGCCAAACTGAAACCCAGGCCAGGGTTACACATCACAGCCCAGATTTTCCCCAAAACTTGCAGCCTCAAGACCAACGATGGAGAGGGAGGGAAAGGAATTAGCACGAATGGGGCTCCTACTATGTGCCAAGCCCTTGGGCAAAGCATTTTCTGTTCCTGAAGCCACTGGTCTCTTCTATGTCCCCACTAGTAAAAGGTAAATTATTTGTCTGTCCTTTGATTGACTCAATAAACATTTATTAAACATCTAATTGGGCCAAGTACTGATCTAGGTGCCAGGAATATAGCATTAACTAGCCAAGCAAGGTTTCTGACCCCACAGATCTTACCTTCTAAAAGGGGATAGACACAGATAAATAAGTAGATAGATAAAATGCAATATAAAGAAAATCAAGTAGGGATATGAGATGTACAGTGATGGAAGGGATATTCTTTGGATGAGTTGGTCGAGGAGGGCCTCTATGGGAAGGTGACCTGGTCAAGGTAGTTAGCTGTCCATCAAAATCCATTTTCCTCTTTGCTAGTATATAGTTGGAGCTGACTAATGGCTGGGACCCCAGGCAGGGCCAACATTTCCTGGCCCTCTCTACATCCAACTGTGGCCATGTGACCAGCTCTTGTCCTTTTCCTCTACCAGGTGTGAGCTCCAGGAGGGCAGGGTCCTGTCTATTCTGTTCCCTTGCTTTATCCCCAGATCCCAGAACAGTGCCTGGCACATGATAGGTGCTCAATAAATATTTGCTGAATGAATTCATTTCTATTCTAATTTTTAGTTCTGTGCTTGGCACATAGCAAGTGCTCAATAAATGCTGGTTCTCCTCACCCCTACCAGCCTCTCCATCCTGCCAGCCCCATTTCCACCTGCTCCAGGACACCCTCCCATGCCTCATGGCGTCCACTGCTGGCTCTTTGTCCCCAGGCTAAGTTCCCCACTGACCTCCTGGCCCACCTCTTGCACACTTCGCCTTCCCTGTGGAGCGCAGTTGACCTGGGAATAGAACCAGCCCAGAGAACCCCTGCTTCTCTGCCCACTCCCAACCCCAGGCCAGACATGCTTTTGCCCTGGGACAGACCTCAGAGGCTCTCCAAGTTACTGAGGGGCCCAGAATCAGATGTCACCAGACCCTCCCATCCCCCACCCATCCCGGCTGCAGGGGCTGCAGTACCACCGGGCGAGAGCCATCCCCTATGCGTGATTTTAGCATCTGTAATACTTTCCCCTCTCCTCATAGATCTCCCCCTCCAAATTCCTCCCACTTCATTATTAGTATATATAAAAAATAAAAAAAATTAAGCTGTCTTAATCATTTTCCATATTAGCTGACAGCCGGCTCCCATATGCGTGGGAGGGAGACCATACCTCCCGTGCCCCCCTCTGCTGTTCCAAAATAACTAGCTCCAAACGAGGCCCAGTTGTTGCAAACCCTCAATATTGGAGCTTCCACAGCCCTGTCTCTTTGGGTTCCTGTCTGGCTGCTGTGGTGGGGTCGAAAGCAAAGCATGGAGGTTCTCTTATGTCCCCAATAAGCACAGACCTCAGGACTGGGCTGTTCTGTTTCAAATCCCAGCATCACCACCCAGGAGCTGGGGGTCTCCATTTTTGCTTTGTCCAGCCCAGGAAAAGGCATGGATTCTGGAGCAGAAGGATCTGAGTTCAAACTCAGCTCTACAACCTCAGGCAAGCCACTTAACCTCTCTAAGCCTCAGTTTCCTTGTCTGTAAGATGGCAGAAACAATAGCACTGAGCTGTCAGGGTTGTGATGAGGAATCAGGAAGACTTTGATAACAAGATTATCATCCAGAGAGCTTGCTGTGTTCCAGGCACTGAAACAGGTGCCCACCTGCATCCCTCTTATTTGATCTGCACAACTTGCCTTAAAGGCGAGGAACAAAGGGACTGAGCGCTAAGGAATCTTCCCTAGGACAGAGCAGGGAGGTGGAGGAGCTGGGGTGTTAGCACAGGCATCCTGACCCAGTGCCAGCATGTTCAGGCCCATCCTGGTGCCTGGCCCCCTGGAGATGCTGCGCAGGGCTGCACATGCTTGCCCTCAGCGTTGTCTTGGCCATTCCTCCTCTCTTGGCCTTGAACGTGGCCATCAGGGATTGGCAGCACTGCTGTGTCCTGCCCCCCACCCTGTCCACCCCACTGCCAGGGCTGTGGGCACAGGAGGGCAGGCAGGGGCCCATGACCCACACGTGGCAGACCCATGCGGGCCCAGCACCATGCCACTGCTTATCAGAATGTTCACCTGGGAACACCTGAAAGCACAGACACCCGTGTTGAAGAGAGAGCGGTTCTGGGTTGAACTTGAACCTATCTAGAAGTCTGAAGCCTGAGGGAGATATACTACTTTGCCAGACCTCAAACTTACGGCTATTTTTGATTTTGCTTAAGTGTGAACAAAACTGATTTTTTTCTTTGCAAAAAAGTATGAGTGAGTCAGTTCATAACAGAAGCCACCAAATACATCCCTTGGATCTTAACCAAAATATTCAAAAAAGAATTGGGCTAAAATAGCCACACTGTCTTGGAATATATTGACAGTGACGTATCATAAAGACATCTAGGGTTTTATCTACACCCTTGATCCAACCCCCAGTGGTTCTAGTTTCTTTATATCAAGTATTCTTTCTGAACCACGTGCTTCGAATATATCATTTTTTCATCCTTTCTATGCTCTTTGAGGAACATATCATTTATCACCATCCTACACGTGAGGAAATTGAGGCTAGAAGTGGTTAAATGATCTTTAAGAACCCGGATCTTTGGGATTTGAATCCAGGTCTGAGACCCAGAGCTTTGTTTTTGTTAACACAGCCTTTGCGTGATCCTCCCCCAGCTCACCAAGAAGCAACCCCTCCCCACGGTCCCCACTGACTTGTGATCCATGAACCCTCCCTCCCCGGGCCAGACTGGCCCCTGCCCTGAGAGGCAGCATCCCGTCCAGCTGCCTGGGCTCACATCCCAGTGCAGCCATTTGCTAAGCACGACAACTCAGATGAGTCTTTTACCTCTTCAGCCTGTTTCCTCCCGGGAAATAACAGTAGGAATAACACTCCCTACCTCTCAGGGATGTTTTACAGAGTGTAGCAATCATGTACCTAAACTGCCAGCCCAGGATGGCCAGAAATCTTATTGTATTCTAAGTCCTCCAGCCCCAACCCAGGGTTAGATGAAGTGTGTAGAATAGGTGCACGAGAATTACTCATTATAGATGGTAAAAGAAAGCCTAGAACAACAAAAATAAGGGACTGGAAAGAAATATTACAAAACATTGGAAGTAGATCCCTCTGGGGTGGGATTATGGGTGATTTTATTGTCTTCTTTGTGATTTTTTTTTGGTATTTTCCAAACTCTCAGCCTGGAAGTATGTTATACCACGTTTCCCTAATTGCACGACGCTAGGAACTGTAAGATGCACTGCCAACTTGACAGCAGTTTTTGAGGGGAAAGAGGGAAACCCTACTACATTGAATCTTAAGACTTGTTCTAATTTTGGAAAAGTTAAACTCTGCAGGGTGGAAAGGGGGGAGGTATCTTAGAATCACAGAAATATATTTGTAATCAAGTGATCAAGGTGGTGTTCTCGGGGGAGGAGGCTAATAAAATGTATTTTTAAAAGGAGGAAAAGGATAGAGGCAACTTTTCATTGCGCCCAGAGCCACTGGAACTTCAGCTTAATCTTGCCACACACCTGACTCATCTGGGCTACTTGAAAACAAGTGCAGATGCCCAAGCCCTGTCCCAGTCTGAATGACCCAGCATCTCTGGGCCGGGACCTGGGAATCTCTTTTAAGCTGACATGGAAGATCCTGGGTCCTGTGTTGGAAACAAACCTCCTCATCCACTCTCTGTTTCCATCTTACAGACAGGAAATCTGGGGTCCCCAGAGCGGGAGGTGATGGCACCCACCTGCCCAACTGGTGTGAGCCTCCGATCTCCTCCTTCACCCCCCGGGTCATCCTCCTCCTCTCCCAGCCCCAGCCCCTCTCTCTGGCCTTGCTCTGTCAGCCCGGAGCTGTTTCTTCCTTTCTCCCTAGGGGAGTGTCCCCTGTTCTTCATTAAAGAGATGCTGGGTATTTTTGTCTCTCCCAGTACTGCATTCTATTGCCAGCAAATAACTTTAAATAGAAAAAATATGCCCCAAATTAAACTGGAAAACAGAAAATAAATAAAGGGGCTGGGTCGAGTGTCAGCCTGCTCTCTCAGAGGAGAGGGTGGGCCCCGAGCCCCCTTTCCCACATCTCGACACAGAGACAATCTAGCACCCAGCTCCTGGGACGCTGTGAGGTTCAGATGAGAAAATGCAGGCCACGCACTTTGCACAGGGCACTTAAGTGTCCGCTGATGTCTGAAGTTACTGGGCATACTTGCTGCTTGGACTTTGAGATAGTTGTGCGAGTGAAATGTCAAGGAACTCAAAGTTCCCCAGTTGACATTTCCCAACCAAGAGCTACTTTATAACGTGCTGCCAGGTGCCATTTGTCAATAGGTACAACTTGAAGTGCATCTCTCCACCTCCTTCCCTACCCCATCCAACTGTTCACAGCTGAAAGAGTGACCTTCCAAAAGCCTAACTCAGATCATGTGATTCCCAGGCTCCAAACTTCCCAGAGCTCTCCTTGTCTACAAAACGTAGCTAACACCCTGGGCCTCAGAGCCCTCCAGGAGAGGGGCATGAAGGGTCTCATGTTTTGAATTCCATCTCCTTGTACCTTTCTGCCACTCTCTGCCCTCCAGACTCATGGACCCCTTGATCCCCAAATGGGATGTCCACTTCCATTTTTCCCTAATTGGAAGCCAGGTGCAGAGGGTTAGGTTAATCACATGCCTTAGCTCCTGCCACATTTTTGCCACCAGAGCGAGACCTTCCCTTGTTTTATTGTTTGTCCCTTTCATGCCCCATCCCTAACCTCATCCTTCCCCCACCTCTTTAAATATGCACATACCTTTGGAAAATATGCAGTGTTCTCTACTGTGTGAAGACTTTAATTTACATAAATGCTATTATTGATTCTCACCTTTTTCACTCGACACTATGTCTTGAGATCCGGCCTGCATGTGTGTTGAACCACCACCTGTGACTGCTGAAGGGTCTGCCATGGTGGGCACCCATCATGCTCACCTGCCCTAGGTTACCTCCCGCTCCCCTCTGGACCTCCACTTGTTATGTAGGACACAATGACAGCTTCAGCTTATTGCATAAGCCAATCATTGTTTAGTGACAAGTGGCAGATGGCCTAATTCAAGCTGATTCAAACATAAAGACAAAGAAAGCATAGATTTAGGTGTTCGCTAGCACCTTGGGCAGCTGTCTCTCTTCACCTTGGTAACTCCCAGATCCCAGCCTGCCACCTTGGCCACTCCAGGGGAAGAGGAGTTCCCTAGCACTCACAGGACCCGGTTTTGTCCTGTGCTCCCTTGCTTTCCCAGATCCACGTGTTTCAGATGAGGTAGACTCTGGTCTCGGGTGTGTTTCTTTGGAGGACCACAGACCATTATAGTATCTAGGATTTTGTCACACCCTACCCTGAACCAATGGGAGCAATATTGCCCCCATTGAGAATGAGTTGCCTAAGGCAATTTTCTTGGCTTATGACTGGTTAGAACTGGTTAGCCTATGACTGTGAGGCCAATGTAGACCATAGCTGTGAGAGCCTACCTCTGCCCTTAAGTGGCTAGTCTCCATGGCATGCAATCATTCATCTACCCAACCAACCAACTACCTTAATTAGCACCTTCTATGACCATCCCCAGCTTTGGAGTGCCAAGCAAAAATAAGGCACAATTTCCATCCTCAAGGATCTCACAGACCGGGGGAGGAAGCAAGACTCATAGGCATTCATTCAACACATTTATTAGAGCCTTCTCCATGCAGAGATGAGTAAAATATTCCATATCCTCAAGGAAAGGGAGAACTCCCAAGCTAATGGAACAAGCAGACTAAGAACAAATAAGTACAATGTATGATGAGGTGACAGAAGCCACCACCCATTGCTCCGACTAGGAAGGAACAACAAGATGCCCTTGACTCTCTTGGCCAAGGAGGACACACTGGCTGGGTAAATGCCAGGCAAGCCGGCACCATTTCCCTGGGATGGTGTGCAGGGGAGGCCTTTGGGGCCTGACAGAGGTGAAAGACCCTTCATCTTCCTCCCTGGTTTGCCGAGCTCGTGCCGGGGAGACCTGCATGCATAAGGAGACCTGGATCTTATGGGAGGAAGAGGTGGGAGAGCCGGTGCCTGGCCTCCAGGAATCAGAATTGGCATTGCAGGTTGGGTTGTCTGCAGGCAGACACTAAGACAGAGTTGGGTGCAAGGTATTTATTAGGGATCAACATCTGTGAAAGGAAGGGGAAGAGATCAGGATTGGAGCAGACATGGAACTAGAACCGCAACCCAATAGAGCCTTGGCCAACCCGGTGAGGCACCTGGGAACAAGAATTACACCTCAGAGCGTCCCAAAAGAGGCCAAAATATCTGGACCTTTGTCCCACCCCCAACCTCGACAACTCACTCACTCACCAGAGGCAGGCTGCTCCAGGACACCCATGGCCTGAGATGAAGTGGCCCTCTAGAGCTGAGGCTGACCCTATGGACTGACGCCGAAGGCTCTTGGGTGACCACGCTCCCCCCAGCCTCAGCTGCCAGGTCTTCCAGGGTCAGCCTCAGCTCTCAGGGACACTTCACTCAAGGTCACTCCTTTGAAAGGGACTCTGGGCAGCTTGCCACAGTGACAACCACAATTAGGGAGACCTGTCCTGGTGGATTGGGGTGGCCCAAACTAAGGTCTAGAGGAAAGAAGCCCCTTAAGAAAACAAGTCTCCCTCCCCACCTCAACCCCGTTCACACTAAGGGCTGTGGTTCTTAGAGAGGGTCTCGGATGGGCACATTATGGGGCTGAGGCTAAAAGCCTCTTTGAACCAGCTTACACTTGCACAGAGGTGGTGCCATGAGGACTAGTAGAAACAAGAAGCATCTACTGAGTGCATAACACATGCCAGGCACTGTTCCAAATTCTTTGCCTGCATTAATCATTTAATGTTCACATTACCCTATTGGAGGAACACTCACTGAGCATGGCTATGTAGACCAGAAAGAGCTGACACCTCGGAACAGAAGCAGGGACAGCCAGCTGGAGAAAGCCTCTGGACTAGGGTGCCTGGAAGCAGTCTGCCCCGCCCCTGCTCCTATCAGTGCTCAGCAGAGGCACCGTGCGGCCGCAAGAGGCATTGATGGTGGCAGACTGAGATACACTAGTTCTCTTTCCACTTGATGTTTGAATAAAGCCACCCAGGATCTCCACGCTGCCAAATCCAGTGCTCATTTTCCTGGTCTCATTTTACGTGACTTCCCCTGAGCATTCAGCTCAGTTGGCCGCCCCCTCCTTGACACATGATCCTGTCCCGCCTTCTGCATCCTCCCAGGCCTGCTTGCTCCTTTTCAGTCTCCTCTGGTGGCTTCTCCGCCTCTACCTGGTCTCTAAACGCAGACTGACTCAGGACTCACTCAATCTGAGCATCTCTCCTCTTCCCCTCCCCCAGCCACTGTGCCCTGTCCCCTGACCCTTATCTCAGGGCTTCTCAAATCTTAGCTCTATCACTATCACCTGGAGGGCTTGTTAACACATAGATTGCTGGGGCTCATTCACACAGGGTCTGATTCCAACGTCTGGGGTGAAACCTGAACATTTGCATTTCTAACAAGTTGCAGGTGAAGGCAATAATGTGGCCCTGGGACCACACCTGGAGAACCTCTCACTGCTCTATCTCAACCAGGGCTTAGACTCGCAGGGGTCCTCAAACTTTTTAAACAGGGGGCCAGTTCACTGTCCCTCAGACCGTTGGAGAGTGTGGCGCACATTCCACCATGTGCACTGTGGGCCCGGGACGAGTTGGCTGCTACGCAGGACACGCAGGAGCGGCAAAAACACCCACGGGCTGGATAAATGTCCTCAGCGGGCCGCATGTGGCCCGCGGGCTGTAGTTTGAGGATACCTGGTAGAGCCTCTGTTCCCAGCCTTGGCTGCATATTGGAATCACCTGGAGATCGATGCCTGGGTCCTATCCCCCAGAGATTCTGATTTTAATGGTCTGCATTATATCCTAATGTAAAAACCTCCCCAGATGATTGCAATGTACTGCCCAAGTTGAGAACAGTGGTTTGGAAACTGCTTAAATGCTGATGACTCCTAAATGTATTCCCTTTTCCCAGGCTTGTCCTCTGAGTTTCAGCCCAGCATACCCAATTATTCACTCGACCTTGCCACTTGGATGACTCACAAGCATGTCAGAGTTAACACATCCAAAGTGGAAGTCTGAACCTTTACTTCCAAGCTGCTACTTCTCTATCTTCCTCGTCTCAGCAAACAGCTGAGATCCACCCACCTACTGTGGTTTCTCAAGGTAAAAAACCTTGGCATTATGCTTGGCTCCTCTCTGCTCTCTCCCCTCCGGGCACCACATACAATACTGTGGCATATTCTGTCAGTTCCACCTCCAAACATATCCCCCAATTCTCTGTTCTGTCCACCTGCACTGCTAACACCTGGGTCAGGATACCATCCACTCTTCCCTGGGTGGTCTCTGCAGCATCCTGATCCCCCTACTTCCATTCTTACTCCCTTGAGAAGGCATCCTCCACATAGCAGCTAGGATGATTTCTTAAAATCATAAGCCAGACCATGACACACCCCAATTTAGTGTCCTGCAAAACTCCTCCTTCTCCTCACCCTTAGCATGCAGTCCCAGCTCTGCCCCCTGGCCAGTGAGGGCCTGACCCCCTTCTCAACCTTATTTGTTCCACTCTCTCCTTGGCTTAGGTGCTCCAACCATACTGGCTTTCCTTCTGTCCCTTTAACACATCCAGTTATTTCCTGCATTTGCTGTCCTGGATTTCTGTTCCCCTGCGTCTCTTCTTGGCTGCCTATTTCTCGTCTTTCAGGTCTAAGTGTCATCAAGCTAGAAAACATCTCCCTGGCACACCTGTTATTCTTTATCATAAGACTCTATATTCTTCTTAGCACCTATCAGGGTCTGTGATCATTTGGTTTGTAAATTTATCAGTTCATTATCTGTCTTTCCCACTAGACTGTGAGATCCATGAGGGTAGGAGCCATGTCTGTCTTGTTCACAGCTGGAGTCTCAGTGCCCGGAGAGAGGAAGAGACATAACAGGTGTTCGAAACATACTTGGGGAAGAAGAGAGGGAGGGAAGGAAAGACAGGGAGAAAAGAGAAAGGAAGAAAGAGAAAGGGAGGTCTGACAAAACTCAGAGCCCAGGGACTACCCATCAGACACCTCTTGCTTCCGCCCAAGGGGTGATTCAGATTAGATTTCAAGTCTCCATCTTAAAAGCTCATAACTGCTGCTACTAGAGACTAGTAAGGCAGTAGAATCAAAATGTGAAATGCTTTTATGTCCCTTGACAGCAGCAATCAAGGCTTTACTCTTTTATCCCTGGTATTTGCACAGACCCTGGCTCTGAGTAGGGGTTCAGTAAATGGTTCAGGAATAATATGAGTGGCATTTGCTGGAAGGAAATCTAAGAAAGTCTTGTCTCAGTTTCCCTGTAAAATGGGGCAAGAAATTCTAATCTCCCCTTCCACAGAGCTGCTGCCAACATAGGGAATCCATCCTGGGAGAAAAGACGGTGGCCTCCTCCACCTGATGGGCAGCTCTCAGCCGCCCCTCCTACATCTGCAGCCCTAAGCTTCCCAGGTGACCCTAGTGGACCAGTCTGCCCTGGCGGCTGGAGCATACCCTTAGGGGCACTCTGCAGGAAGATGTCTAACTGTCTTTGCTAGCACATAGCTAATACCCCAGGGGGCTTCCTTCCTCTTATTAAAACCCAAACTGCAATTATAGCCGTGCCAAAGCAAACGCACATGGTGCTACTTAAAAGGGACAGATTTACAAGGTGTTAACTACTCCAGAGGCAGCTTTGCTGCAGCACCAGGTGCTACAAATCATCAATATTAGAACCAAATGAGTCACTGCGGCTCAAGAGTCATGAGGCCTGATGGGTGATTCCAAGAAACTTATGAAGATCATTGAAAATATGTTAAATTTGCTCCTGCCACAGGGCCTTTGCACTTACTATTCCCTCTACTTCTTCTTCACTGACTCCATTCAGATCTCTACTCAGATATCACCTCTTGAGAGATGCCTTCCTTGATCACTTGAGTCTGTACCTTGTTTTATTTTTCTTCATGGTGTTATAATCTGATATTATATATTTGCTTTGAGATCTATGGCCCAATATCATCTGTATACATTCAAAACACATATACACACAAAATTGTATTATTTTCAGCAATACATGTATATCAAAGAGGACACAGCATACGCACTAAGGTGAGTGCCTTCTTAGGGTGGAGGGTGGTAAGGCAGGGAGAATAGAAAGGTTGATTCAGAAAGGAAGAAAAAGAAAAGAGAATAAGAGTGAGAATATTTATATATGCTGATGATAATAATGGGCTATGATTTGAGGATTATGATAATTTTGACTTTTCCTCCTACCACTCTTTATGCCTCCCTGAAATTATGTGTTTGGGATAATTTTCCTTTGGTCTGTGGAACTCACTTTATTGAATATTTTATTTTAGTGCAAGTCTTCTGGTGATAAATTATTTCATCCCTCCCTTCCTTTTGCCTGAAAACATCTTTGTTTTGCCTTTATTTTTGAAGGATACCTTGACAGGGTATAGAATTCTAGGTTGGCAGATATATATATAGATATATATATATATAGATACATACGCATGCATATATATATATATATATTTAGCACCTTATAAATATATTTCATTGTCTTCTGGCTTTGGTCATTTCTGTTGAAAAGTCTGATTGTTTTACTTCTGTAGGTCATGTGTCATTTACCTCTGACAACTTTTTCTCTTTGTCTTTGCTTTTCAACAGTTTTATTATGATGTTCCTGTGTATCATTTTCCTAGTATTTATCCTGCTTGGGATTTGCAGAGCTTTTTAGATCTGTGGGTTGATGTCTTCCATCAGCTTTGAAAAAATTCTTAGTCCTTATCTCTACAAACATTGTTTATTTCCTATTCTCCCTCTTCTCTCCATCTGGGATTCCCAATGCATGTATATCTTTTTACTAGATCCCATATATCTATGACATACTCATGTACTTTCTATTATTTTTCTCTATAAAAATATACTTCAGTTTGGACATTTTTTACTGTTTAAATGTTTACTAATCCTGCCTTCTGCTGAGTCGAATCCGCTGCTAACTACATCTAATGGAGTCCCCATTTCAGATATTATACTTTTCCATTCTGGAGCTATCATTTGATGTTTTTAAAAATAGATTCCAATTTTCTGAAGAAATTCTCTGTATTTTCACCGATTTTGTGCATCATATTAGTATCTTAAAGTCATTATCATGTATCTTTTTCTAGCATCTATTTTATTCTCTTTATTTTCAGGCGTGTGCTCCTGGTTTGGGTGTGACTAATAATTTTAATTGAGTGCCACTCATTATGCATAATGTAGAGACTCCAGATGGTGTATTCCTCCAGAGATCTGCCCTCTTCTAGGCCCGGAGTAGGGTTTAGCACCTTGATCCAGTCAGGGACTGTGCTGAGTCAGGACCGTATGGTAACCCTGGGGAGGTGGGTCTCCTGTGAATCTGTCAGTCACACACCGAATGCTGCTTCTCAGAGGTGTGTAGCTTCCTGCGTCAGCCCGAGAATCTGCAAGTGTCCTGAGAGACTTCCGGCTATGTGCTCGAGGGTCCGAGTCTGCCAAAGCTCTGCTGGTTTCTTCCACCATGGTCCTCTGCTGTGCATGCCTGGATCCTCAGCATCCTGCTTTCACCTGGAGTTGGCAAGTGATCCGGGGTAAGAGTGGCTATATGTTAATAATTCAGCTCACTCCCCTGCATTTCACGCCTCCCCAGAATTTTTGCAATTTGTATATATTTGTTTCTAGTCTTGTGCTGCCTGACAACACTACCGTATTTCTCTAGTCAGTTTGCTCGTCTGCTCTCCTGGGGACCATTTCCTCTTACTTCTTCAAATCTTTGACCCCTCCTTCCCCTCCTCATTTCTAACTGATGACTCAACAAATAGAAGCATGTGGAATAATAATAGTATTTTCGAAATACTTCCACATTCTCCCATGAGCACATTTAATTCACCTCTCTCTCTCTCTGATGATCTCCCCTCTTCTCTCTCTCCCTCCATGTGTGCCCTGGATGTGTGCACTGGATCATCTCTCACCTAATCAAGGACTTTGCTCCTATAATCAGCAACCCCCATGCGTCATTTTCCCCTCTCTGCTGAATCATTCCCATCAGTAGACAAATATACCATTATTCTCCCATGTTTAAAAAAAAAATACCCACCCTTTGAGAGAGGGAGCTAGCAGGCCCTCCTTGATAGGGAATTATAAGACCTGAACCCAGGTCTCTGGTAAAACAGCAGGTGGTGGAGAAACTGGCCCAAACCAGCAATCATTTGTTTTATCACCCAGGTGTGCAACCCCAGACGCTGGTTTAGTCTTGCCCATTTAAAAAATGTTGATATGTCTTTTGAGTCTCCTTTAATCTATAGGCTCTCCTTGCATCCCTTTCCTCTCCTTAACATTTATCCGTTGAAGAATCCAGGCCATCTGACCTGTACAGAGTCCCATGGTCTAGATTTTGCTGACTGCACACTCTGGTGAAGTTCAACACGTTCCTCTGTCTGCCATATTTGCTGTAAATGGAAATATGATCCAGAGGCTTGGTCAGTCTCCGATACTGTGCTCTCCCAGCATGTGGCATGCCCTGTCTGGCTGTCTCTCTCTGAGAAACCAATGACACTCAATGCCTAGATCCATTAATTCGTTGGGGATTGGAAAATGCGGATGTTCTGGTTCTATTTTTTTCTTTTTCATTTTTTTACTGAAATAATTTTATAAACAGACATTTTTCTCACTGATTATTGGTTACAGTTGAGGACTGAATTGTGCCTGCCTCCCCCTCCAAAAACAAAAAATTCATGTGTTGAAGTTCTAAGCCCTAACATGATGTATTTGGAGACAGGGCTTTTAGGGAGGTAATTAAGGTTAAATGATGTCATAAGGGTGGAGCCCTAATCCAACAGGACTGGTGTCCTGAGAAAACAAAGAGACACCAGAGATCCTGTCTTTCTCTCTACACCTGCACAGACGGAAAACCACGTGGGGATACAGAGAGAAAGCAGCTGTCTGCAAGCCAAAAGAGAGACTCACTAGAAACCAAATTTTTGGGCACCTTGATGTTGGACTTCCCAATGTCGAGAACAAGGAGAAAATAAATATGTTATTTATGATATTTTGTTATAGCAACCCTAGCAAACCAATACAGTTATCCACGGATATAATTCATATATGAAAGGGAAGATAACTGCTTGATTCTCTTTATTTACCAGTTTTCAAGATAATGAATTTATTCCTGTCATCCTCCAAAGGTCACTATTTAGATTCTTTTGTCATTATTAAATCATAGATTTAAGTATACTTTGTAGT
>VBSM01001118.1:29857282-29909288 GCA_008086735.1 Cheirogaleus medius | reverse complement strand
GTGATCCTCCTGCCTAGGCCTCCCAGAGTGCTAGGATTACAGGCGTGAGCCACCTCACCTGGCCTACTTTGTAATTTTTAATCCACTTCATTTTAATTCTAATCGAGAAATTGCCCCACCTTTGGCCAGTAGGAACCTCTCTAAGTTTGCTTCTGAGTCCTTTGATGTAGTCTTTCAAGCTTCTTTGTATCTAACCTGACAAAATATTCCAGGCTTTTCTTGCCGTCATTTCCTGCCTTAGACTCAGAAGCAGCCATTTCTTTAAGGAGACCTGATTCCAAACTATAGTCTGAGTGCTGGGAATGCACTCCTTGCTTTTGGCTACTTGTTATTTCTGGGCCTTTTCAGTGAACAAAGTTAATATACATATATGTAAAATAACACATGTGTTTATATTTATTGGTATATTCAGTTCTAACTTAGAACTCAGGTTGTTTACTTAACTTCTTTTACACTCTGTGTCTTTTTTTCTTACATACTGAAAATTCTGGTTCTCAATGTCACAAAGGATGACGGAATTAGAAGGTTAATAGTGCATACTTCATCATTTCCTTTATCCCATGTTGCACACACAGTCTCAGAATAAGAATACTAATACAACCAATCTTAATTGCAATTACTGAAAGCAGTTAAAAAATTTGCATTTGCTATCCCATTCCCTCTCCCATTTTAAAATTTACGTTATCAAATTGTAAAGCTTTTAGTATATATTTTCTCTTTTAACCATCACCTAGTCTTAGTTCCACAAGTGAGTATATATGAGTGCTCACCATCAGTCTTTATAGTGACATCGCTCTATTCAGTTTTGCTGTCTGAAGCTCATTTTCTAGTAGATTCCTCAGGAAAGGTCCATGGAAAAAAATATTCCCTGAGGTCTTACATGCTGATAATAGTTTGTGCGCTTTGTATTTGAAAGTCGGTTTTGATGAATATAAAATCCTTGGTTCACATTTTCTTCCCTTGAATATCTTAAATATGTTACTCCTTTTCTTCTACCATAAAATGTTGCTATCAAAAAAATCTGAAAATAACCTAATGTTCTTTATGTTATATACTCTTTAAGCCTAGTTACCCAATATTTAAATTTTTCTTTAAAGTCCAATCATTTTATTGGAATATATCTTGGTGTGGGTCAATAGAGGTCAGTAATCTCAGATATTCGGTGTACTCTTTCAATATGTATTTTTAACATGTAAATTCAAAGTGTTTTGTTTTAATAAAGTTTTTAAATTATATTTTTTAGTATTTATTCTGTTTCTTTGCTTTGATTTTCCCTTTCAAGGACTCCTATTAGCCATATGATGGATATTCTTTGTCTACCAATATTTGTCACTTTCTCTTGAATCTTTTTAATATTTTCCTGCATTTCTTTTTTTTTTTAAAAAACATTCCTCCTTTTTACCTCTCTTTCTCTTAAGATATTATTTTTTGTGTTTAGCCATTCAGTTCCTTCTAGTTTAGAGTTTATTTCTTAAATGATGGGGGTTTTTTCCTAAATATAATTGCTGGTTTTGTTCCTAATGTCTTTTAGCCCATTTGAAATCATACATTGCAGCTCTAACCTGCTTTATGGACATGTCTCTCTGAAGTGCTTTCATTAATCGTAGGGATGTTATTTTCCATGTTCTTTTTTTCTTATGACAATTTTGCACCTTGATACTTTCCTGAGGCTCATTTTTATGTTAAATTACTTTACCTGAACGTTTAGGAGGTTGTTTGGAATAAGGCCACAGTGCAAGGGAGCTCTCCTAAATTCCTAGGGCTCCCTCTTTTGTGGTTTTATATAATATTCAAAAATACAGTGGCTTTGCTTTCTGAGATACCTTGCCCTATTCCCCTCCCCACTTGAGCCAGGACCTTCTTTTTTCTTCCCTTCCATCATCTCTATCTTGCTCAATTGTGAATATCTGTTAGCTACTTGGTTTTATCTTACTTTAAGGTCTGCGAGACATAGATTACTTCCTTTGGCTTCTTCTGGCACAGACTTGATATCACACCCATTTGTGAGTGTTGATGGTTCCCTTCCAGAGGGCTTCTTCTTTTTCTTCTTCTTCTTCTTTTTTTTTTAGAAGAGATTTCTGGTTTATTTGCAGAGAGTTAAATAAATAAAGAAAAAACAATTCTCTCCAATTAGAAAATAATAGAAAATATTCCCCAGGGCAGAAAGATTTGAGGGGGCACATGTAAAATATATAGGCAAAAAGCAACTATACAGGGAAAATGTTTAGTATTTGTGGCTTATATGTACATATGAATTTCTAGATATCTAAATTAGTATAGAGATAATAAATAACTCCAGTAAATTAAAAAAGGGAAATTATAAATTTATCTTTACTTGAATTGATTTTTTAAATTTTTTTTATTTCAGCATATTACAGGGGTACAAATGTTTAGGTTATGTCCATTAGGTGTGTATATACCCATCCCCACCTCTCCCCACAGTGGGCTTATTCTTGGAGTTAAAAGTAATATGTGTCCTTTAGTTTCACGATAAATATTGTCCATGAGTTTCTGACTTGCTGTCCATCTGCTCTGCCTGCTTTTGTCTGCAGGTTTGGGAAGATCCAAAAATTATGTTTCCATCATTTCTGAAATCTTCCCAAAATTTTCCAAAAAATTTCAAATTTAGATTGGATCAAATTCAAACCTGAATCTTTGACACTAGGCTATGAGGTAGATATCAAAAATGGCCAATGGCTGTTGCTGCTGCTGCTGTTCTTATTTGTCTTGTCTACCTGAGAAATTTTAACCTGAGGCATGCTCCTCTTTGTTAAAAAAAAAAAAAAAAAGATTAGTAAGTCTTGGAGAGGTGTTGAAGACATATTAGCACCTAACTGAGACTTTCTCCTTAAAGTTATGAAAAGGACTAATGAAGAATTTAAAATGGCATAACACTCCCTCTGTATGATTCAGTGCTTTTCAGAGTCCTGAGTCTTACCTGGGTCACCTTGGGTACACTCATAGTGCTCCACCCACACTTACCTCCTTTATATTACAGTTGTCTTATGTATTACATCTACATACATTGAAATTTCCACATTTTCATTTTTAGCTATCAAACATATTTTAAAGAACTCAAGAGGAAAAGAACAAGCCATTATATACCTAAATATTTATCATTTGATAACCCATCATTATGATTTATGTTGCTCTTCCTTTATTCCTAATCTTCTAAGTTCTATTCTTTCCCTCCTGTTTGAAGCACTTTCTTTAACAATCATCTTAGAGCAGATTTGCTCACTAAGAATTCTCTTAGTTTTCTTTCACCTGAGAATGTCTTTATTTCACCTTCATTCCTGAAGGGTATTTTTGCTAGATATAGAATTCTGAGTTAACAGTTCTTTTCTTTCGGCACTCTAAATATGCTGTTCCACTTCCTTCTTATCTGCATGGCTTCTGTGTTTAGTGTTAAGATAGATTTTTTTTTAAGTCTTGCTGATTATAAGATCTGCCCTGTGTTTGTTTCTAAGTTTCTATAATACTTAGATGTGTATCAAGGATCCTGGAAATCCTGGCCTTGGCTCTGGACAGCTCACCCTAAAATGTAAAGCCAGATCTTAATGACTGCAAGATGTACAGGATAAGCCAAGGGCACCCAGCTTGATTTCACACAGCAGTTCAAGCTCGAGGGGATAATTGAAAAGATTATCACCAGGAAATTGTTTACAGCAGCAGGCAAGCTCCAGACATGGCCATCACCACCTCCAGCCCCTGCCTGGTTTTTATTTCACATAAGTGGTTTTCTAAGCAGAGCAAAGGGTAGAACCCTACGTGATTTTGTAGATTTATGTACCACCAGGAATAAAGGGGGGCACCCACAGAGGCCAGGGATGTCCAAGTCACCAAGGAGAAGAGAAGGTTCTGAGAACCTGGGTGCACCATTAGATGACAGGATGGTTCAGGCCTGGGGCCTGCATAGCCACACACCCAGGGGGACCAGGCAGGTGACTTAAACAAGCAAAGATGGCCAGATGGGTACTAAGGCAGACAGACCATCCATAGCCCTTCTCAAAGGGGTAACTCTGATTAATTTTTGTCAAACAGGGATGGAAGCCCATTGTAGCCAGATTTTTAAATTTTTCATTAAAAGCCAGAAATTCAAGTTTATACGTGAAACCTCCCTATTTTGAATGTTGGCAACAGAATCAAAAATTTTAGAAGCACAATTTTCCAGTTAATATTTCCGTGTAACAAACCACCCCAGATTTAGTGACGTGAAGCAAGTATTTTATGATGTCCATGGATTCTCTGTGTCAGAGGTTGGACGGGGCAAGTGGGGACGGCTTGACTCAGCTCCATGGTGTCTGGGGCTTCAGCTGGGAAGACTCAAATGGCTGGGGCTGGAATCATCTGGAGGCTTCTCCATTTACATATCTGGTGTCTGGGCTGGGATGGCTCAGAAGCTGTGCGCAGCCGGGACTGTCTTCAGGAGCACTTACTCATGGCTGTGTTCTGAGATGGAGTGTCTCGAGAGTGGAGACTGCAGGGGAACCAGGAGGAAGCCGCATGGCCTTTTATGACCCAGCCTCCAGTCCCACAGTGTCACTTCCACCCCACTCTACTGGTCAAGTGGCCACAAACCCACCTGATTCAGGGAAGGGGAGCACAAACTACACCTCTTGATGGAAGAGCATCAACGAATTTGTAGCCATTTATAAAAGCATCACACACTGTGTGGGTCATGCCAAATGGCAGGCTGGATTTGGCCAGAACATTGCTGGCAGCATCCTGGAAGGGCAGATGTGGGTGTAGATGCAGCTCACACAGTGGAGAGAAGCAGTGATGTCCCCAGAGCACATATAAGGGTGTGGAGCCAAGAGAAGAGGTGCCCCTGGAGCACATGGCCATGCTCCAGACCCCATGCCAGGCACTCAGGCCCGTCCCGAGCCACAGCCTGACCCCAGAACATATCTTCAGCATGGCTGAGGCATCCTCTTCGTCATGGACTTAGTGTCCCAACTATTTTATCTTCCTCTTCCTCTCCAGGAGCACATTTCTTTAAGTCCTTGGATCTAAAGGGCTGATCTCACCCTTTCTCCAGGTGCCATAGACTGAATGTGTCCCCCCAAAATTCATGTTGAAACCTAATCCCCAATGTGACAGTGTTTGGAGGTGAGGCCTTAGGGAGGTAGCGCCCTCATGAATGGGATTAGTGCCCTTATAAAAGAGCCCCAGAGAGACCTCTTGCTCCTTCTGCCATGTGAGGACACAGCAAGAAGACTATGAATCAGGAAGAGGGCCCTCATTAGACACCAAATTTGCCAGTGCCTTGATCTCAGGCTCCCTGCCTCCAGAGCTGTGAGATGCACATTTCTGTTATTTACAAGCTACCCAGTCTATGGTAGTTTGATCAAGCAGCACGAATAGACTAAGACACTAGGCAATCTGTCGTAAGTGCCTCTGGTGGCCCAAGGATTCCCAAGTGGGAAATACCTTCCTTGCTGATTACCCCTTCAGAGTGATCCCCAGGAGAATGCACAGGAAAGGGTGTGCTGGGGACAGGCATGGCCAATGTGCAGGGGAGGGGCTAGCACTGGCTTTGTGCCAGGCATAGTGCTGGCCTCTTTACATTTGTCCTTTCACGTAACACACGCAATGACCCTGTGAAGTAACTGTTCCCCTTTAATAGATGAGCAAACTGAATTTCACAGAAAGCACAGAACTTGCCCAGGGCCACACAGGCAAGTGAGTGGGTTCACACCAGGTGGAACTATGGAATTGACTCTGAAGCATAAGTGGGCAGAACAAGAGAAGACCAGCCTGCTTAGAGTGGAGGAAGCGAGTTAGGGAGAAGTGAGGTGGGCCAGCTGGAGCCAAACTATAGAGCATTGCAGGGCCCACAGACAGTCATGAACTTAATGAGTCAGGCAGTAGGGAGCCATTCAAGGTCCTTGAGCTGAGAGGTGACTTGATTAATTAAGACCAGTGGTGATGCAAGCAATTCCTCATAGAGAGTTTTATTTTGCAGATCTTCTTTTCCATGCATGGCCTCATCTAACTCCCACCTGTGCACTTAGGCTCCCCATTTGCCATATAAGCAAAGTAAGAGTCCCAGAAGTTACAATATGCCAAAAGTACTAGTGGCAAAGCCAACGCGGAGTGCAGGCTCCACACCCTAGTCAGCAAGGGGCAGTGGGGACCACATGATACAGTGGTCGTCTGCCATTCATTCTGGCCACCTAGCATCTCTCTCCTTCATCCCCTCTTTTCCTTGTGAGAACTCTCCCTCCCACCTCTGACTCCAAGTGATTCTAGTGGGGCTGTCAATCATGTGGTCCTATGAGGGAGGTGGGCACAAGGCCAGGCTGACCAATCAGAGTCCTTTACAGGGATTGACATGGATGCTGGGAAAGAGACAGTCTCCGGTTTTCTCTAGAGTTGCCAGTGGTAAGGAGCCTCTGGCAGCCATCTTTAATGTCATACGGGGAATAACTGCTTAAGAATGAAGCCAATGAACAAGACAGCTGAGCTGAGAGATTGAGGGACGGAGAGCACCCCAATGACACCAGTTAAGAGCCCCCAGATTCAGCCATGCCTGAGCTTCTGAACTCTGAGAGCCACTTTGATTTGGTTTTCTGTCACTTGCACCTGAACCAGCCCTTGGACCTAAGCCTTACTTAGGAGTAAGACAGACTTGGGCTTTCTCCAAACCTCAATTTCTTCAGCTATAAAATGAGAATAATCAAAATACCAAACTTACAGAGTTTCTAGAGGATTAAATGTACTTCACAAACTATAGGCAATAAGAAAAGAAAAGGAGAGAAGGGTATAAGAGCCCAGGAGTGTAAGGTTGCAGTGAGCTATGATGACACCACTGCACTCTTCCTGGGGTGGCAGAGCAAGACTCTGTCTCAAGAAAAAAATGAAAAAAGGAAGTTATAATGGGAAAGGATAAAAATTGCTGCCATTTGCAAATGATTATCTTCATAGAAATTTCAAACTACAGACAAACTATTAGAACTCTTAAGAGAGTTCAGCAAAGTTGCTGAATAAAGGATCAATATTCAAAAAATCAATAGTGTTTCTGTGTGCCAGCAATTACAAATTAGAAAACATGATTTTTAAAAGAGACCCCATTCACTCCAGTCACAAAATCTATAACATTCCCAGGAACAAATCTAATAGGAGATGTGCAGAACCTTATGAAGAAACTCATAAATCTGTCTTGAGGGACATAAAAAAGGCCTAAGTAAATGGTTAAATATAACAAATTCATGGATGGGAAGGGTCAATATTATAATATGGCAATTTTCCTCCCAATTTAATTTATAATACAATGCAATTTGATCCTAAAGTTCATGTTAGAGAATAAAGGACCAGAAATATCAAGCCTATTAAAGGAGGATTCATCCAACAAAAGACATCAAGGTTCACTCACTCTAAGGCTATAATAATGAAACTATGACATACTAAATACAAATTCATTGTTATGCCCCCCATAAAGAAATTCCTTTCTGGCTTACTGAACAATCTAGAGCAGGCAGTATTTTAAAACAGGGAGGCTACTTTCAAAATGACAGTGTTAAAAAAAATTTTAATTGTGGGGCCACTAGGCTGAGATGGCTCCCATGCTTTGGGTTCCTATATAAGCAAACCAAAGCTCAACATAAACAATAAAACAAACCTAGAGACTTAACCAATCAGAAACTGCCAACTAACCTCTAACTAGAGACTTTCCACCAGATCATGGCCAAATAAGGCAAATGCCTAACTTTTGTAGCCAACAAAGTAATTTCTATACTTTGCTTTCACATTCAGCCTATAAAAGCCTGCTGCTCACACTGCTAAAGTAGAGCTCTCTGAACCTCTTCTAGTTGTGAGTGCTGCCCAATTCATGAATTGTTCTTTGCTCAAATAAACTCTGCTAAATTTAATTTGCGTAAAGTTTTTCTTTTAATAACAGTGGAATATATCTTTTATCCCCAAAGCTCCCTCTCTCCCTGAAAGAGGATTATACTTCCTGTGGCATTGACATCAGGCCTGGCCACGTGTCTTATTTTGGCCCATGACATATGAGTGTGAGTGATGTGATGCTACTTCTGAGCAGAAGCCTTAAGAGCCAGCACATGTTTCTGCTGTGGCTTTTCTCCCACTTCCACCAGAGTATTGTATTCCAAATAGGGTTGCTGCATCAGCTGGGTCCCAGGAATAATAGAGCTTGGCTGGAGCTGTAGCCAATCCTGGATGTAAGATGAGCAAGAAATAAACATTTGTTGTTGTAAGGCAGGGAGATTTGATGGTTGTTTATTATGCCAGCATAACTTAAGGAAGCTGACAAATACAGAAATATAATCTAATGAATTGACAAAATGCTGCCATTGTTTATGCTTCTTTAGGGTATAAATTACAACTTTTTGTAAAATAGCACATTGTTGCTTTACACTGCTGTCTCATTGTTCTGCTAAATACATGCATTTCCCAGAATGTTTATAGGATTTATATTTTTTAAAAAAGCATTTTGTGAGCAAGACAAGCTTGGGGAAATGCTGCCACAGTCTTTTTCATGAGAGCCGGCCCTCATATTATCATATTAAAGACTCTAAAAGTCCTGCAGTAAAGAAACCTTAATTAACTCAGTATTTCCTGAAATCATTTGGTGATAGAACTTTAACCTGCCTATTAATATATCATGAGAGTTTGGGATATAGAATTTTCTCAAAGTGAGTTCTTTCTTTTTGCTATCATGTATTTAGCATGAGGTACTTTACATGCATTATATCATTTAAATCTTATAACAACCCTTGTGAGAGAGGCATCATAAGTCATTAGTCTCAGCTATAGCTGAGAAGAAATAAGGCTAGGAGAGATAAATTGAATTGCTCAGAAAAACCACAACAAAAACATAAATGAATGAATGAATGGTGGAGCTAGGGCTTAGATCCAAGTTTAGCAACAAAGACTGAGCTGTTAACCTACCTTCTTCTTGCCTCCAAAATCAACTCCAGGCTTCTGGAGCTAAAGATGAAGGTCCTTCATGAGTTGATATCTGCACAATCCAATCCTCTCCATTATACTCTGGACCACACCTTCTCATGCTCCACCTACTTTCTTCCTGGTCATTCATTTCTCACTCAGGGCCTTCCTTCCTGCTTCCATCCTTACACTTCTTCTCCATCTATAAGCCTTCTTTAAGTCTTAGCTCATAACACCTCCTCCAAGAAGGGGTAAACTTTCTCTGATTTTACTTGTATAGATAGCAGAACATTTCTCTGGGATGCAAATTCTCATATACCCTCTCAGACCTACTGAATCAGAACTCTGGGGATAGGAATCAGCCATCTGGGTTTTAACAAGCCCTCCAGGTAAGATACTGATGCAATTCAAGTTTAAGAACAAATGTGATCTAAGCCAACCATGTTGGTTCCTTTCCCCTGACTAGCAATTAGCTTAGTAAGAAACATTGAACAAAATTCTGGACAGAGATGTGAGGGAAATTGGTAGGGAGGGGTCTTATGGGGGAATTTCCTCACTTCTAATAAAAGACATAGGAAGAAGGCTATACCCATTAAGGTGTTTTTTGTTTGAAGCAATGGAAAATCCAGCTAACAGGAGCTTAAATAAATAGGAGTTTTATTATTTTCACTGTCAAAAAATCTAAAAGTATACAGTGACTAGCATTAGTTTGATGACTCAGCAATGGCTGTGATTCTCTTGATCCTTCCCTCTGAACACAGGATGGCTGCCATGGTTCAGGTATCACATCATATTCCAGGCAGGAGGAGGAGGTAGGGAAGACTGCTGCAAGCAATGACTGTCCCTCTCATCAGGGAAGTAGAGGCTTCCCAGAAGCTTCCACTTATGTCTCAGGAGGCTTCCACTTATGTCTCATTAGCCAGAATTGGCCACGTGGGCATTTCTGGCAGCAAGGGAGGCTGGGAAAGTGGGTATTTAGCTTTTCTGACCTCTTTAATGGAGACAGGAACAGAAGGGCTAAGCCTGATATGGAACCAGCACATCCACAGTGTCTTCCTCGCTGACTTGAGTTCTAGCTACTCGCTGCTGTAAAGCTTCCTGACCAGTTTCTTTCTCAGTAGTTGGAGGGATTAATAAAGTGATATAGGATTCAGGCCCAGGTTCAGCTCAAAAACTCAGTGAAGATCCACCACAGTTGGTACTGGCTTCTCCAACGTGTCTTTCTATGTCTTGTCTCTCACTGTCTTTTTGTTTTCTGCAGAATCATTCATCCTGGAATATCAGGGGAATGGGCCCTCAGAATTCACTGGAAGAGTGAACAAGGTGGAATAGTTCAGGTTCCAAAGTGGAAGACCTAGGGCTAACTTCTGGTCTGTCACTTCTGCCTCTCTGACCCTCTGTTTCCTCATCTGTGAAACTGGGCTAAATGAGAGCCCCTATGTCTTCCCCAGGAGGTATGGGGATGAAATGAGATCAACCACACAAAGTAACAAGCTCAGTGCCTAGTTCTAAGGTAGGTGCTCAGTGAACTGGTACCTATTATTGTCATTATTTTAGTGGAAGCCTATTGTTGTGGAGTTGAGGAGGTTGTTGTTCAGACATCGGGATATTAGTGGGCAGGTTTCTCACTATACCTCGTTAGAGGGCTGCTTTCATAAAACACAAAACTAAATTCTCATTAGCACGTCAGTCATGTCCATGTACTTGAATGTCATCATAAGCATGAATGTGGTCCCCTGGGGGCTGGGGGACACACCTTCCCCCTCAGCGCCTTGATCCAAAGATCCAGCCCAGTGGGAGGAGGGGAGGTCAGTGACTGTTCCCCCCACCCCAGGACGGAGGTGGCCAGCATTCCTCGCTGCCCTCTGCACTTCCTGACATTTGTGGTTTAATCAAGCCCCGTTAATCCCTCCCAGTTTCAAAGCTCAGCACAGGAACCACAAACTCCCACAGCCTCTGATGGGAATCGGGAATCGTGTGGCTAAAGCCAAGGGGAACTCTTTGAAAGGTAATTAGCGTCCTTTGAATCCAGGGCCCTTTGATTTTGCTTCCTGGCTTTAAATGGTCACAGGAGATTTTGCAGAAAGGGGAAACAACAAAAGAAGCAGCAGCTAGAGCCCCTTTCGCTGGGCCTTCTGCTGCCTTTCAAGTTGAGCTGTGGCCTGAGAGCGGACACTTGTGAGCGTGATCAAGGGTGGGTGATCAGGGGCCATTCATTCATTCAGGCTCACATGCTATGTGCCAGGCATCATGCTAAGCACTTAATGTACAGTTTTCATTGTTCATTCATTCAATCTTTCTATTGACTATTATTTCTGTGTCAGACTCTGAGCTCAGCCCCAGGGCTATAAGCTTATTGTTTAGTGGGAGAGGCAGACAATAAACAAGTAAATAAATAAAAATAATTGCTGTTGAGAATAAAGCATTAAGAACTAAATAGGCTGAGTATTCATCCAGAGGAGAGCAAGGGATCATCTTTACAAGAGGTTCTGAGGGAAGGCTACTTTGAGGAGGGAACAGTGCCTGTGGGCACCATGACACTTATAAGTCAGTTATTCAATATAGGGCAGAAGGGATATGGGGCAAGAGAGGCTTGTACTGTTGCCATGCTTGGGAGGATGAAGTACAGTACAGGATGCTGTCATAACGGCTCTGAAGTCTTAAACCACAAACGTGAATTTTTTGCTAACACGTCTTTCATGGCTTGGCAGTGGCTGTGGCTCTGTTCACACTTAGTGTTGTGTAAAGCCAGGTGTTAACAAACTTTACCTGTAAGGGGCTAGATAGTAAATATTTTAGTCTTTATGAACCGTATGGTCTCTGACACAATGATTCTACTCTGCAAAAGCAGCCCTAGACTACACATAAATGAATGGGTGAGGTTGTGTTCCAATAGAATTTTATTTACAAGGACAAGTAGCAAGCCAGATTTGACCTGAGGATTATAGTCTGCCAACCTCTATTTTAAGCCACTACACTTTGCAATTTATTATACAGTCATATATAACTAACCCACTCCCTGACTTTGTAAAGTGGCCTGAATAGAGCATGTTTCAGATGAGGCACACTGTCAGTGATTCAGAGGGCAGATTAGAAGCTGATGGCAGGGTGAGCCTTGAAGGGCAATGGTCCCAGAGAGATGATGGGCCCAGGCTTGGGGAAGGAGAGGTATGAGTCCAGGTGACAGCATAAATGTCTTCTGTGCTCCCTGCCAGCCAATATGACAAAGATGATACTAAAACCATAATGGAGACCGTTCCCTTTAATTCTCCCTGCACTGTGCGGTGTTGCCCTTGGACAGTCCTGGTGATGAGTACACGGGGCAGACAGAAAGGAAGCCTTTCCCCCAGCAGCGCTCTGAAAAGCTCACAGAGCTGGCACAGGCAAGCTCCTAAGCTGGTAAAAAGGTCATTGACATCAACCGAGCCATGAGCCAGAATAAAGAAACGCCTGGGGAAGGTTCCAGGACCACCGCCTGCTGCCTCGTCACTCTGCCACTTCCATGCACCCTCCGTGCACTTCCACAGCCCCTCTGTGGACCCCGTCCCCACCCCTACTGGGTCGGGGGAGCAGCTGGGCCCGCACACAACAGACAGACCAGAGCCTAAAACATCTGCAATATGGCGGGTAGGGCAGCTGGTGGGGAGGGGGAGGAAATAGACAAAGGAAGGAGAAATGAAGAGGAGGAGGAGAAAGAGGAAAAGGAGGAAAGGGGAGGGAAGAGAGAACCAGATAGTCCAGGAGCGGCTGGATACAAGGGTTCAAACAGCGCCATCAGAATCCGGCTTCTGTCTTAATCCATGAGTGTGGACCCCATTCTCCAGAGACCTAAGTAGCTACAGCTTCTAGATTCCAAAGCCACACCAAGCAGGGACAGTCTTCCAGCAATTACAGTGGCAATTTTGAGATTCACTCTAATTGGCTCTCAGGTCACATGCCATATACCTGAGCCAATCACAGTGGTCCAGGAAATACTTAATTCTGATTGGCTCTCAGGTCACAAAACCCACATATCTAAACCAATCACCATGGTCCAGGAAATACCTAACTCTGATTGGCTTAGGATCAGCCCTCCCTCCTCCCTTCCCTGACTGAAGGAAGGAAAGGGCTGAATCCACCAAAGAAAAGCAGGGCTTTTTCTAGAAGAAAAGGGAATGGACGTAAGGCAGGATGGAGTCACATACCATAAATGGCCTGTAGAGTTCAACTTCCTGCTACAACTTCTGAGCAAACGATTTGTCAAACATCTTCCAGTCTGGCTTAATCGTTTGAGGCTATAAGTAATTATTAATATTAGATACCCACCATGAGAGTAGAATAGCTGGGTGAAAATTTCCTTTTTGATCCTTTCCTCTGATTAGGCCGACAGAAGGACGGGGTCAAATTCTAGGCCTTGGGGTACCAAGTCCAACCAGTCCAAGTCCCTGGCGACAGGGAAGGCCACTTAAGCCAAGCCCCAAAGAAGCCAGTGGGTGGGAAGAGTTAGTAAGCACGGAGCGCAGGGAGGAGGGTAGGGCTTCTCTCCACAGGAATTCCCCCTCTCAGCTCTGTCTTCCTCTGAGGACCTGACACTCTGGTGGGGGGATGAGACAGACAGACTGAGTGTGATCATGGCATTATACTGGGAAGCATTGCATAGGTCGGCGGGGACCCTTGCCCAGCTTGGGCAGCTCAAGGAGGCTGCCTGGTAGCAATGATGTTTGAGCTGAATTTTGAAAGATGAGCACGAGTTAGCTAGAAGAAGGAAAAAGGCCTTCCCAGTGATGGGAACAACATACACAAAAGCTCACAGTGTGGCTGTAGAATGATAAAATGGCATCATGTGACTGGATGTGCCAGTGAGAAGTAGGCGAGGAAGCTGAGGATGTCAGCAGGTCCTGATGGCACAGCTCTGTGGCTGAAGCCGGGCAAAGCCTTGACTTTATTGTCCTAGCTCTGGGGGAAGATGGGAGGGCAGGGGGATTTTAGGATGGGGAGTGACCATTTGTAAATATGCAAATGACTTTGATCTTAGGAGGGCTGGAGAATGGTACAGGTGTGTGAATCAGGACTCCTGGTTGTAAGGAAGGGAAGCCAGCCAACTCAAACCACCTTGGCCCAAAGTGCTGTTTAGGAAGGATCCTGGGGCAACTCGTGTTATCAATCCAAGTTGTGTGAAACAGCTGTAGGGAGGTGACAGTGTAACTTGGTATTTTCTTTCTGGAAAGCAGTTGGGCAGTATGAATGAAAGCCTAAAACATAAATATTCTTCAGCCTAGAAATTCCGCCGCTAGGAATTTATCCAAAGAAAATCAATAAAGATGAGGGCAAAGCTATCGCTTCGAGAATGTTCATTGCAGCCCTGTTTATATAGGAAATAATAAGAAACCATCTAAATGTCCCACAGTAGGAGCCTGGCCTGTGTAATGACTGGAAGTCTGATGATGGACTTCTCTTCAGTCATTCAATCTTCTGCAGTGGTAAAGATTGATAATTTCCAGGCATTTTAGTCCTTGGGCTAAGGCTGCTCTATGAAAAAGTTTTTGCTAGTTTATGGCAAAATGACGAAAACAGAGACAACAGCGAGATGTGTTCATAAATCTTTTTCTTTCTGCAACATTTTCTCTGCTCTACTTCTTTGGCTTGGTGATGCTAATGGATGTTAACTTTTTTCTTCTTTCCAAGGTACAAATAACAAAAAATCCAATTAACAGTGGCATAAACAAATAGGGACTTATTTTGCACATAAAATGAAGTCTGGAAGTAGTGACTGCTGGGGAAATGTCAGTGTTCACCAGCCCTAGGCAGGAAGGGGTTTCTCTGAGTCTCTGGCCCTTTCTCTCGTGGGCCCAAGGTGGCTGGCACCGCTCTTGGCGTAGTACTCACATTCATGGCAGGAAGAAGGAGGATGAAATGGTGCCAATGACACTTTCTCTTTTACAGCAAAGCAAAAGCTTTCCCAGAAGTGTCCAACGGATTTCCTCATATGTCTCACTGGCTAAATTAGGTCACAAGGCCACCCTTCCCTGCAAGGGAGACTGGAATATCAAGAATGTGGCAAAGGAAATGGGATTACCATGTTGGGTTTACTAATGATGATTAATTGCCTGGGACAGGGTTCATGGCCCCTCAAACTAAACCAAGAAAGAAAGGAACAGAATGGTAGAAAATAGCTATGGAGGGAGCAGCTAGCCATTCCTGCCACACTTGATGAAAAGAAAGGTGGCAGCCCTGGGTCAGTCCCTCCTAATTTTTGGAAGGTAGGATGTACTGGTCCATGAAACACTAAAGACCAGGAAGCAGTAGAAAAAATAATTGATTTTCAACCCAGATTCCTGTGTTGCCCAGAGTTATTTAGAGTCTGCTGTTAGGGTGGGGAAGATAGGAAGAAGAGGTGGAGGTTCAACCCAAACTTTTCTGCTCTTATCTAAGTATCATATTACACAGACACATAGATTACACTTGATGTCGAGTAGCCCCCCTCATCTGCAAGGGGTACATTCCAAGACCCCAAGTGGATCCCTGAAACAGCAGATAGTACTGATCCTGACTGCCGCTCGTCAAAACAGATTTCTGTTCATGTCTTCCACTCACAAATTTAATGCCTTTTCCATCTTAACTAAGCGCTTATCACATACTGTGGCGGTAACTTGTAGTTTGAGGTAGGACAGCAAAACTAGCACGGGTTTCTTTTTCCTTCTTCACAATTTCACTGGTAGAAGATTTCTGCTTATCAGAGATCTTAGCAACTTCAGCATATGATTTTTTTTCTTTCCTTATTAAGTTGAAAACTTTCACCTTTCCACCTAAAGGAAGTACTTTACCTCTTCTCTTTGGCATATATGACTTGCCGGTGTCGCTACTCTTGAGCTTTGGGGCCACTGCTAAGTAAAAGAAGGGTGACTTGAACACAAGCACTGCGATCCAGCAGCAATTGATCTGATAACCTGGCTGGCTACTAAATGGCTAATGGGCAGGTAGCGACTCAGTGTGGATAAGCTGGACAAGGGAAGGATTCATGTCCAGGGTGGGACGGTGCTAGATGTCATGAGATTTCATCACACTACTCAGAATGGCCTGAAATTTAAAACTTTGTAATTGCTTATTTCTGGAATTTGCCATTTAATATTTTTGGACTGTGATTGACTGCTGATAACTAAAACCTTGGATAAGTGGGGTCTAACGAATATGTGTATATGTGTGTTTATCTGTATATATGTGTATCCTTATTTTTATGTATACATATATGCATACAATGTACATACATACCTATTTGTAAAAATCTAGAAGGATATCTAGCAGGGATTTCAAACTGGTGGCCCCTAGAGCCTAAATCAATGTCTGAAATCTCTTTGACTTTTGAATTCCTTTACCCTTGGCTGCATACTCTCTATTACTTCACAGATTCAGACGTTCTTGGTATTGTTTAATGTCACAGTTTGCATATTTATATCAACATTAATTAATTCACCCTACCCACGCACTTATATTAGTTTTACTAGCACTCGATTCACACGTTTATGTTAATTTAATAGCACCTAATTCACGTTTACATTAACCGCCTGGCCCTGTGGACATGCAGTTCATGACTCCGAATATACCCAGGCATTCACACTGGCTCTCTCTGGGTCATGAGTCGTTTTTAATTTTTCTTTTTCCTGGTCTGTCCTGTCTAATTTTGCTAAAATAAACAGACATGGCTTTTGTAATAAGGGGTAAAGACGCCATTTTAATTAAAAAGTAATAACAATGTGGGCTGTGATCCTGTGGGCTGTTCGGGCCGCACTCCACGGCCCCCACTGAGCCTGGCTCTTCTGGGCTGCTGCCCTTCCTGCCTCGCCAGCCTGCCTCGAGTATGTGGCCAAGTGAGTGGCCGGGGTCCCAGCCTTGCCCTGTGAGTGAGGTGTGACTGGGAGCTGGACACTCTCTGAAGAATGAGCCCTTCCTGGAAGAGTCTGGAAATGCAGTCGGAGTCTGAGGTCCTTTCAAATGCTGAACTCAAGCGTGGGGACACAGCCCCTGCAAACGCCAACTGCTTTACTCTCACTGGGGCTGTTGATAGATATATTGCTCCATGCTAATGTGGTATTATCACAACACGGTTCCACGCTCAGCTACTGCAAGTCACCAGAACAACATCTGGTTTGAATCTTTTCTCATTATGACCTAAAAAGCTAAAAGCTGGAATCCAAACCACCACTTTAACACTCTGTCTCTCTTCCTTCTTTCTTCCTCTCCCTTTCTTTTTCCCTTCTTTCTCTTTTTCTCTTGTACTCCAGAAACTTCAAATCAAGTGGAGGAGTGTAGAAATTATCTGGCCTAAGTGCCCTTTTCCCCATTTTACAGATGGGGACACTGAGGCCCAGGGAGGAGCAATGACTTGCTGTATTACCTGTTAGGTCACCTGTGGCAAGCAGCTCCACTCCCTCAGGTTCCTGTCTCCAAGACAGGGTGGTGCTGACCTCCCCCCATCACCCTCAAGGGCTCCCTTCGAGGAGACAGGATAATGGGCAGGAGAGGGCCTGTTGATCATTAAGGAACCCAGAAAGGCATTAGCCATTGTCACTGTCATTCAAGGCCTTCTAGTTAATTGGTAGCAAAATTAGGCCTATCTAGAACTCCAGTCCTCTGACTTTCATTGTAAATTACAATTTACTTGATAGTGTCGTTTGAATTACAAAGTTTTTTGATTTTTTTCTTTGGTTGCTTGTGCTTTAGGTGCCATATTCAAGAAACCATTGCCCAATCCAAGGTAATGAAGACTTACTCCTAAACTTTGGTCTAAGAGTTTTATAGTGCTAGCTCTTAGATTTAAAGGTCTGATCCATTTTTAGTTTATATATATATATATACATATATATATATATATATGAATTGAGACAGGGGTGCACCTTCAATCTTTTGAAGGAATAGTACTGGAATACATAGGTACTCCAACCAGGCAAAGTGGCTCATGCTTATAATCCCAGCTACTTGGAAGGCTGTTGTGGGAGGATCACTTGAGCCCAGAAGTTCGAGACCAGCCTGGGCAACATCGTGAGACCTCGTCTCTCAAAAATGAAAAAAACTGAAATTCCTATGTATTCTAGTACTATTTGTTGAATAGACTATTCTTTCCCCCATTGAATTATCTTGGTATCTTTATCAAAAATCAATTGCCCGAAAATGTATGGATTTATTTCTGGACTCTCAGTTCTATTCCAGTGATCCATATGTTTGTCCTTATGTCAGTACCACACAGTCTTGATTGCTGTAGCTTTGCACTAGATTTTGAAATAGGAAAGTATGTTGCCTTTTTAAGATTATTTTGACTATCTAGTCCCTTGCATTTCCATATGAATTTTAGGATCAGCTTATCAATATCTGAAAAATTGTCAGCTGTGAATTTGATAGGAATTACGATGATCCATAAATCAATTTGGGGAATATTGTCAATATTACTTCTTCCAACCCATGAACATAAATGTCTTCCTATTTATTTAAATCTTCTTTCATTTCTTTCAACAGTGTCTTTGCAGTTTTCAGTGTACAAGTCTTATAGTTCTTTTGTTAAATTTATTCTTAAGCAATTTTATTCTCCTTGGTGCTATAATAAGTGGAATTATTTTCTTTATTTCATTTTTGGATTGCTCATTGCCAATGCATAGAAATATAATTGATTTTCTTTATATTGATCTTATATCCTGCAACCTTGTTGAACTACTTTATTAGCTCTAATAGGTTTTTTGTGGACCCCTCAGGATTTTCTATGAGATCACAATAATGTCATCTTCAAATAGCAATAGTTTTACTTCTTCCCTTCCAATATGGATGGCTTTTATTTCTTTTGTGTTGTTATTGTCATACAAATTATATCTTTATAGATTGTATGGCTATCAACACAGATTTATAATCATTTCTTTACATAGTTATCTTTTAAGTCAGATAAGAGAAATAAATATATAAATATATTTATAAACAAAAATATATTTATACTATTTATATATATATATATATTTACACTGTGTATCTTTACTAGTGTTCTTTATTTCTTCTTGTGAATTCAAGTTACTATCTAGTGTCCTTTCATTTCAGCCTAGAGAATTCTCTTTAGTATTTATTGAAGGGCAGGTTTGCAAAATTCTCTTCTTTTTTGTTTATCTGGAAATGCTTAATTTCTCTTTCATTTTTTTAAGGATAGCTTCACTGGATATAAAATTTTTGTTGGTGGTGGTGGCAGTGGAGTTTTTTGTTTTGTTTGTTTGTTTGTTTGTTTGTTTTGAGATGGAGTTTCTCTCTGTCACCCAAGCTGGAGTGCAGTGGCAAGATCATAGCTCACTGCAACCTTGAACCCTTAGGTTCAAGCCATCCTCCCACCTCAGCCTCCCAAGTCACTGGGACTAAAGTCACATGTCACCACACCTGGCTAATTTTTTTCATTTTTAAGAGATGAGGTCTCACGATGTTGCCCAGGTTGGTCTTGAACTGGGCTCAAGTGATCCTCCCATGACAGCTTTCCCAGTAGCTGGGATCAAATCATGAGCCACCATGCCTAGTTGGATATAAAATTCTTGATTAACAGTCTTTTTCCTTCAGTGCTTTGAATATATCATTCCACTGATCAGCTGTTAATCGTATTGAGGATTCCTTGTACGAATATTCTGATTCTTTCCTTCTCTTCTTTCCTTCTGGAACTACTGTTATACATATGATCTTTTGTCTGATGATGTCTCACAGGCCTTTGAGGTTCTGTTTATTTCTCTTTATTCTTTTCCTTTCTATTCTTCAGACTGGATAATCTCAAATGATCTAACTTCAAGTTTGTTTATTTTCTTTCTGTCTGCTCCAATTTACTATTTTGCCCTTCCAGTGAATGTTTTATTTTAGTTATTATGCTTTTCAACTCCAAAATTTCCACTTGATATATATATCTTATATTCCTGGCTTGAAAGAAATATTTTAAAGAATGCTCTTAGTGGAACAGGGTGGCTCATACAGCACTTTGGGAGGCCAAGGTGGGAGGATCACTTGAGGCCAGGAGTTTGAGACCAGCCTGGGTAACATAGCAAGACCCCATTTCTACAAAAAATTTAAAAATTAGCTGGACATGGTGGCATGGTTCTGTAGCCCCAGCTACTTGGGAGGCTGAGGCAGGAGGATTGCTTGACCCCATGAGTTTGAGGTTGCTGTGAGCTATGATTATGTCACTGCACTCTAGCCTAGGTGAACTAAGGTAAGATCCTGTCTCAAAAATTTAAAAAAATTTTTTTCCAAGTCTTTTCCTTGACTCTACTAATATTTGGCTTTCTAGTTACCCCTCTGACCTCAGGTCTTCTCCCTCTCCTCCCTCCCTCTGCTCTGGACTCACATGTCAGGATCACTGCCACCTCAGGGCCTTTGCACTTGCTGTTTCATCTGCCTGTGATATCACCTGCCTCCCTGGCTCACCTCCCTTAAGTCTTCGTTCAAACATGTCTTGTCAGTGAGGCTTTCCCTGGCCTCCCTAGTTAAAATGTCTCATTTGTAACCCCACTTTCCTCTCCCCACTTCACTTTTTTCCTTAGGACGATTTTGTTATACAAGCCAATAAATTGTTTTTTTGCCCAAACCAGTTTGAGCTCTCTTTCCTACGCAAACCAAGTATTCCTATGCATTACAGCCCTTGATGAAGACTTGACAGCTGAACCCTCTGAAGACAAGAATTCCTCCTTTTACCTCACCGAGGGCTTGGCACGGAGTTGGGTGCATTGGAGCAGTGATCCCTAACCTTTCTGGCACCAGGGACCAGTCTCATGGAAGACAATTTTCCACAGATGGGGGTAGGCGGGGCTCAGGTGGTGATGCGAGCGATGGGGAGCAGCTGTAAATACAGACGCAGCTTCGCCCGCTTGCCCGCTGCTCACCTCCTGCTGTGTGTACAATCTCCATTCCTAAGTTTCATGGAAGACCATTTTTCCATGGATAGGCATGTGGGGGTGTGGGGGGAGCTCTGCGGCCGGGTCCCTAACAGGCCATGGACCGCTAGCAGTCCGTGGACTGAGGGTGGGGGACCGCAGCATTGGAGGCCTGACCCAAAGCGAGACAACTTGCCTGCTTCTGCAATTGGCACAGCATGCTCTAAGGTGACAACTGTGTGCAGGATGACAGCTGGGCCACAGACAAGACAGGGAAATACTGATTCACATGGAGCTGGCTTCTGCCCTGCCCTTTCCATCCTCACCAACTTGGGGGTTGACCCAGTAATTGAAAAACATCTTTTCCTTTTCTCTAACTGTTGAAGTCCAGCTGGGGCCAGCCCTTTCCACTAGGCCATGTGAGCAAGATGGAAACTATGGCGGTTCTGGACGGGCTATGGTTTGCGTGCTGGGACTGGACCTCATCCCTGCCATGTCCCTGCCAGCCAGCTGCCCTGACCTACCACACCCATGCCACCAGCCCGCCAGGCCATTCCCAGAGTTGCCAGCGTGGCAGCCGTGAAGCTCCCCACCGAGTGGAGGGAATGGAGAAGATGTCCCTCCGGAGGCCAGCTGACCCAATCCTCCTGGACAGATGGGCAGACCAGGGCCCAGCCAGGGAAGGAGACTCGCCAAGGTCAACAGGCATTCGACAAAATCACATGGCTTGTGAGACTAGACAGACCTGGGTTTTAACCCAGTTTGTGCTTACTTTCAAAGTGGCCTTGGTCAGGTGCCACCTCCCTTGTGAGCCTCAGCTCCCTAATCAAAGGCTACAAGAGTCTCTCTCATACTGGGTTGTGAGGAGGATGAAATGTGCAGCACATGCAAGCAAGGTAACAGGTGCGTGACCCACCCTGTCACTCAACATGTGGTGGCTCCTAGTAAGAACAGTTCTGGAGGTAATAATTTGCTATCTGCGAGCCTCATTCCAAGCACTCTACCAGCCCATTTCTTCTTCACAGCAACCAGGAGACAATACAATTAGTAACCCCATTTTACAGATGAAGAAACTGAAACCTGGAAAAGTTGAGAAGTGCTGGATAAGAAGGCTGGAATCTCCAGGCCAGAATGGGCTATGGAGAAAACTATAGCGCAGTCTTTCCCGGGGCTACGTGATTCTAGCCCTGTTCCTTGTGAGCTATTTTGCACCTCTTTGTAAATTGTAGGTATTGGGATTGGAAAACAATACCCCAAAATTTGGCCTCAGAAGAGGCTTAGAAGCAAAAGTTTCTCTCTAACCTTCTCCTGCCCTCCTGTCTCTCAGTCCCATTCTCCCCAGAGGCAAGCCATAGAAATGAGAATCCCTCTACCCCCAAGGCAGGTCATAGAAACCAGAACCCTTTTACCCCAAAGCCAGCCATAAAACCAAAACTTAAAAATATTATTTTAACTTTCCTTCCACCTTTCTGTGTAAAAAACTGGCCATAAAGAAATGATCTGACCTACTATTTGACTGTGGGTCACAAGACCCCCATTGTAGAGATGGTCCTGCCCCATACCCAGAAGAAGGGAATGCATGTGCAGAGAGGCCAAGAAGAATCTAGACAGATTCCTTGCTGGGTTTCCCCACTCAGACTATTAGCACTAGGTCATACCCTCTTTGTCCAAATATATTTCTACACAGCTGTCTATACTTTGTCGAACCCAAGCGTAACAATGGACAGTTTCCCCCATAAATTTGGGTCTTCATTCTGAAGGCTCCTGTGTATTTTACTAATAACTTTGTATGTCTTCTCTCTTATTAATCTGTGCTTTGTGAGTTGATTTTTCAGTGAAACTTCAGAGGACCAAGGGGAAGTTTTCCCTTCACCCCTACATAGGTAAACTAATAGATACACAAACTCTGTCTTGTCTGGTAGAATTGACTCCCCTCCCCTTTGTGGAAAAACTAGCTCTGCCTCTGTTTATAACTCAGTTCCTTTACTCCATAGAAATTTGCACTTTCTTGACATTTTCTTTGAACCAGTTATAGCAACTGTCTTGTTCACTCATTGTTTAACAAGTAAAATAAAATCTATAGTACATGTTCATTTTCATAGCTATATCAGAGCCATGATTTTAATCTTTTTCTGAAAATGATCTTTCAACAGAGCCTTAGAAATCCATGCCTGATTCTTAATGTAATAGTCCTGGAAACCAAGCTTCCCGCTCCTCCTTGCTCCCCTCCATTGCTCAGGATTCAGCCACTCCATGTGAATTTTCTACATAATCCTCATACAGGGTGCTATCACCTCTCAGCTTACAAGTGAGCAAATTAAGACTCAAAGAGGCAAAGCAACTTGCTCAACGTTACACAGCTAAAGTGTGTGTGTGTGTGTCCTGCCTGCTTGATTAGATTGTCACTTCATCTCCAGGTGGAGTACTAGGAATACATTTAGAGACAGTCTGGGGCTTCATGAGGGCCAGGTGACACTGTGATGAAGGAGCAGGTTCCAGAGGCCTTGGCAGGTCGCTCAATGTCCAGGGAGTGAGACTGCAGCAGTACAGTTGGTGGTATCTTTGACCCTCAAAACCCCAAGGAACAGTCCAGGCCATGTGGTGGCCCACTTCTGTCCCTTCCTAGATCTCTCCTCTGAGAAACGTGCCCAGTGTCATACTATTTGTAAGTGAAGGAGCCCGGACTTGTACCCAGGAAGTCTGACTGGACCTTCCTTGCATGCTGCAGGCTTCGAGGCCAGGACTTAAACCCAAGTTTGTTCTTCTCAGCTGTGCGACCCTGGGAAAGTTACTTAATTTCTCAGAGCTACTTAACCTCTCATAAAAGTTGTCAAGAAAATTGAATTAGCTAATGTTTGCCAAGTGCCAGATACGTGGCAAATCCTCAATAAATGGGTGCCGCTTTCCAAGGCCTCATTATCTCAAATAATGAGCCACCATGTAGGAGCCCTTGCCATGAGCCAGACACTGTGGGATGCACTTTACTGACATCAACTCCAGGAATCCTCCCAACAACCTTGGGGGAGTTGCCGTTATAATCCTTATTTGATAATTTGGTAAGTCGTTTGCCCAAAGTTGCACAGTGAGTAAGCAATGAGGCCGAGATGTGAACCCCGTTTTCCTGACTCTAAGACCTCGACACTTGCCCACACTATACATCTGTTAATTTATTCATTCATTCAACAAATATTTATTGAGCACCTACTATGTATGCCAGGCACTGTTCTAGGTGCCAGAGGTAAGGTACAGCAGTGAACCAGGCAGACACAATCCCTGTGCTCACGGAGCGGATGTTCTAGTTGGGGTGTTAGGCAAAGCCTCTGGCCTTTCAAGGTGAGGCTGGTCACCCATGTCACCTGCCTGACCAATGTGGGCAAGTGTCTGACGGGACTTTGGGGCTGGAGCTGGACATGGTGAGGGAGGATAGAGGAAGGGATCAGGACCAAGTCTGGGAAAGAATGGAGACAGCGATGTCTGCCCAGGGAAGCAGGGGATGCGGGAAGGTGGCGGCCTCAGAAACAGACCCTCTGTGCCCCAGGGACTAGGGTTCTCTGAGGACTGTCTCTTCCTGAGGTCAATGATGCTCAGAGCTAAAAGCAGGTATTTTCAGGTGTGAAGACTGACTGCAGTGTGGACAGAGCCTGCTGGAGGCCTCCTGCCTAGAGCTCCCCCGAACCTCCTGGTGGAATGAGTCAGGATAAAGGAGATTTGTACCTTGCCCTCAGTGGCTGCCCTCTGTGGGCATTTGGGTGGGCCCGGGCGCCCTCTTGTGGCTTCCCTTGTCTCTGCGTGGACTCTCCATGTGTCCCCGTGGTTGGGAGGGCTTCCTATGCCTAGACCATTTCTTTGTCCCCAGCTTGGACCCTTTTCTCTATTCCCAAGGGCAAGCCTTTCTTGTCCCCTGACAAGGCCTGCAAAATGGTCCTTAGTTATGACTCTCTCCTTTTCCTGCATAGACCTCAGAACTCAGTGCTTGGATCCTGCAAGCCCTTGCTGATGCTGCGGGAGGCCCGGCACTACCGTGATGGGACATGTAGGCTTACCACCTGGTTCAAACTCTGACTCCGTTGCTTGGGGACAACTGTGTAGTAGCATCTCTGTACTTTACTTTGCCCATTTTAAAAATGAGGATCATAATAGTTTCTACCTTAAAGAGTTGTTGTGGGAATTAAATGAAATAATAGACACTGGGTAATTTGTCTGTTAAAGCCTCAGTGCACACACGCCTTCTCTGTCCCTCCCCTGTATGTCAGGGGCCTGAAGCCTAACAACTGGCATTTTTCACAATGACTTGCCAGCAGGGTTCCGAGTTGGATTCAGCCAATGGGAGGCAGAAGCAGAGGCACATTGTAGCTTCTCCAACAGCAGAGGCAGAATCTGAAGTTTCAGGATTCAGTTTGGCAGCAGCCTCTACAGGTTTTCCCAGGACAGGAGGCCGCTGTGACCATTGCTGGTGGTTTCCGCAGCTCCGGCACCTTCCAGACTCTCTGAAAGCTGGTGGCAGCTTTCCCTAATCTTTACGTTCCAGCCTATCCGCTGGTGGAGTGAGCACCACATTTTTCGTTTTCAATCCTTTTCTGCTGGATGTGGAGCAGTTAGGGCTCTCATTCATTGTTGGTGGAAGTATACACCAAAGCAAGGCCACTTTGGGAATCTATTTGGCAATTTCCTATAAACATGTTTTCTCCCATATGATCCAGCAATTCCACTCCTGGAAATTTATTCAAGACTAATCAAACCATATGGCCGCACCAAGACCTATACACATATGTTTGTAGCAGCATTTTTCATAATCACTCAAAACTGGAAACACCCCAAATGTATATCCATAAGGGAATGGATAAAGTGTATCGGCACACCGATATTAGAATGTTACTCAGAAATGAAATGGACTGATACACACAACATAAATGAAGTTCAGACATGATGATGAGGGAAAAATGTCAGGCATGAAGGAGAACATGTTTTATGTCAGCCATGGAGGGGTGCTGATCTTCCCTCAAAAAGAAAATTGCCAAGCAGCTATGAGGAGTGCAGTTTGCTAACAGTCCCCAGCTGTAGCACCACTGGGACAATGCTGAAGCCATGCCCCTTGTGGACAGCCCACTGGGCATGGAATGAGTACCAAGGCCTGGCCATTTCAGCCCAACATGGGGCTTTCTATGGGAAATCTTGGTGCTGGAGTTCCCTGTTCTGAGATTTTCTCAGAACTCACTGAAGCCTGAGGCTTTCCCTGTCCAGTCCTCCTTCCTTCCCTGCCTCCTTTCATAAGTGCCAGACCTGCAAAAAGGCCCGAAGGTTCTTCTCACATACCCCTGTTCCCACTCCCCTCTGTCTTTTGTGAGCCTATCCCCAGTAAATCTCTGACACTGCTAACTCCATCCTGACCTCTACGTTCCAGGGACCCAACTAACATATATACATTTCACTTAAATGAAATTTTAGGGCCGGGCATGATGGCTCAGGCCTGTAATCCTAGCACTCTGGGAAGCCGAGGCGGGAGGATCGTTTGAGCTCAGGAGTTTGAGACCAGCCTGAGCAAGAGCAAGACCTTGTCTCTACTAAAAAAAAATATAGAAAGAAATTAGCTGAACAACTATATATAAATAAATAAATGAAATTTTAAAAGCGACAAAATTAATCTATGGAGACAAAAGGCAGATCAGTGGGTGCCTGGGTGAGAGGTTGGGGAGATTAACTGCAAAAGGGCATGAGGAAATTTTTTAGAGTAATGTAAATGTGCTATATTTTGGTCATGGTGGTTACATGGGTCTATACATTTGTCAAAACTCATAAAGTGAAATTGAAATGAGTGGTTTTATTGTATGTGAATTAGACCTCAATGAAATGATTTAAAGAAAATCTCTTCCTTCTGGAAATACCTAGAGGGTATGGTGGTTGTAGGACTTTGTGCAATTGTCAAAACTCACAAAATTGTACATTAAAAAAGGAGTTATATAGTACAATATGTAACTTTCATGCAAAACAAATGAGCCAGGAAAATAATATTTCTTACTAATTATCATGTGATTGTTACTGAAAATAATTTTGGCATATAGATGAGGAGGAGAGTATTGAGAAGTTATCTGTTCCAATGGTGGATTCACACTTCCTGATTTCAAAACTTACTACAAGGCTACAATAATCGAAATGTGTGATAAGGGCATAAAGATAGACATGTAGACCAATGGAGCAGAACAGAGCCAGAAATAAACCCTCACATATATGGTCAAACAATTATCAATAATGGTACCAAGACCATTCAGTAGGAAAAGGACAGTCTTTTCAACAAAATGTGCCGGGAAAACTAGATATCCACATGCAAAAGAATGAAGTTGCACCTGTAATCCTAGCACTCTGGGAGGCTGAGGGGGGAGGATCCTCACAGGTCAGGAGTTCGAGACCAGCCTAAGCAAGATCGAGACCCCGTCTCTACTAAAAATTGAAAAATTAGCCAGGCATCGAGATGTGCACCTGTAGTCCCAACTACTTGGGAGGCTGAGGCAGGAGAAGTGCTTGAGCCCAGGAGTTTGAGGTTGCAGTGAGCTATGATGATACCACTGCACTCTACTCTGGGTGATAGAGTGAGACTCTGTCTCAAATTAAAAAGAATGAAGCTGGACTTCCACCTCACACCATACATAAAAATTAACTCAAAATGGATCAAAGACCTAAACATAAGACCTAAAACTGTAAAACTCTTAGAAGAAAACATAGGGCAAATGCTTTACGATATTGGATTTGGCAGTGATTTCTTGGATATGACATCAAAGGCATAGGCAACAAAAGAAAAAATAGGCAAATTGGACATTATGAACATTAAAAGCTTTTGTACATTAAAAGATACTATCAACAGAGTACAAAGGCAACTCCACAGAAAGGGAGAGGATATTTGCAAATCATATATCTGATAAATAAATAATATCAAGAATATATTGAGAGCTTCTAAAATTCAACAACAAAAAACCAAACAAACAAATTCAAAAATGGGCAAAGGACTTGAATAGACATTTTTCCGAAGCTGTACAAATGGCCATAAGTACATGAGAAGATGGTCAATATCACCAATGCTTAGGAAAAGCCAATCAACACTACAATGAGATACCACCTTACTATAAAAAAAACTATACTACTATAAAAAAAAACCCCAAAAAACCAGAAAATAACAAAGGTGGCTGAGGATGTGGAGAAATTGGAACCCTTGTACATTGTTGGTGGGAATGTAAAATGATACAGTCCCTGAGGAAAACAGTATAGTGGTTCCTTAAAAAATTAAAAATAGGATTACCACATGATTCAGCAATTCTACTTCGAGGTATATACCCCCAAAGAATTGAAAGCAGGGTCTTAAAGAGATATTTGTACAGCCATGTTCACAGCAGCATAATTCACAATAGCCAGAAGGTAGAAGCAACTTAAGAGTCCAGGGACAGATGAATAGATAAACAAAATTGTGGTGTATATACACAATGCAATAGTATTCAGAGTTATAATAAAAAGCAGGGGAATCCTGTCACATGCTACAGCATGGATGAACCTTGAGGGCATGATGCTAAGTGAAATAAGCCAGTCACAAAAAGACAAATATTGCATGATTCCACTTATAGGAGGTACCCAGAGTAGTCAAATTCATAGACACAGAGAGCAGAATGGTGGTTACCAGGGGCTAAAGGGAGGAATAAACAGGGAGTTATTACTTAATGGGTACAGAATTTCAGTTCTGCGAGATAAAAAGAGAGTTCTGGAGATGGATGTTGATGATGGGCGCACAATAGCATGAATGTACTTCGTATCACTGAACTGTGCACTTAAAATAATTAAGATGATAAATTTTATGTGTATTTTACCACAATAAAAAACTAATAGAGTTACATTAAAATGATAATACATTTCAGAAAAAAAGACAACTGCTCTGAGTATCAAGTATGCTGGGTACCCCACTGACAAAGAGAATGGGAAGTCTTGGGTGCCAGTTAGCTACTTAGTAGAAGCAAAGAACAACATTAACCGTGGAGGACTTCCTGGGGGAGGTGATATGGTTGGACTGGTGCTAGGCCAAAGGAGAAGAATGATGGTGAATGATTCCACCTCGGTGCCCATCTAAGTACTGCCCTTGGCTCACTTCTTCATGGTTTCCAGGGAGACAAGGAGTTTGGAATACTCACATTGCTGTCACTTGGCAACCAGGAACTGGTGGCTGCAACCACTTGCCGAGTTCTTTCCATCATCCTGGGCCCTCATCTCTGGCATGGGCTCTATTCTTCCCAGGTAGCGGGGACTGAGCCAGGGAAGCACCTGCCACCTGCTTCCCTTCTCAGACGCTCATAGGCCTCGGGGCAGACTGGGACACTTGCTGATGTAGGTAAGTCCACAGAAAGTGCTGGATGGACCAGGGGCAAGACATGGAAAAACTCTAGCCCCAGGGGATGCTCCCACTAGTTCCCATCCCTGGAGGACCCTGGGGTTCAGGGCAGATAGGACACAGTTCTGGCCCTGAGGGCAGGAAACAGAGCTTACTCCATTCTTTCAATACACAGATGCTAATGCCTACGCCTACTCCAGCATGGCTCACCTTTAGTGGGTGGGGCAGGGGCGGGACATAGCAGACTCACCCCTGGGCAGTCACTTCTAAGCACCAAAGACTGCTTCCTCTGAATTCCACACCTCTCTGCCTGAGGGCCTTTCATGACCCCAGAAGCAGCTCTCAACCTGTGTCAGATGCCTTCAATTGGAACAACTTTTTTTTTTTTTGAGACAGAGTCTCACTCTGTTGCCCGGGCTAGAGGGCCGTGGTGTCAGCCTAGCTCACAGCAACCTCAAACTCCTGGGCTCAAGCAATCCTTCTGCCTCAGCCTCCCAAGTAGCTGGGACTACAGGCATGTGCCACCATGCCCAGCTAATTTTTTTTCTATATATATTTAGTTGTCCAATTAATTTCTTTCTATTTTTAGTAGAGATGGGGTCTCGCTCTTGCTCAGGCTGGTTTCGAACTCCTGAACTTGAGCGATCCACCCACCTCAGCCTCCCAGAGTGCTAGGATTACAGGCGTGAGCCACCATGCCTGGCCTGGAACAACTCTTGAGACATGGCCTGCACTGCCTCCCAGAGCTCCCAGCAGGCCTGAGCCCCAGTCGCCCACAGAGGTAAATGGCCTGATCACACTCCCTCTGTTGCTTGCTTCCCTTCTTGTCTCGGTTCTCCACTCCCCTACTGTTATTTCCTATAATCAGCTCCCAAATAAACTGTTCAAAGCCTTGTCTCACCATTGGCTTCTGAGGGAACCCATGCTAAGACAGGGATAATGGTGCAGAACAGGGAACCAGAGTTGTGCAAGACACACGCTACAACCAATTATATGCAAAGCAGTGTTGAACCAATTATATGCAAAGCAGTGGGGGTGCTGTCTGCTCAAGTGCATTGTCTGTAAAAACTTAAAAGCAGTAGTAAAACTGACCAAAAGCCAGCCTGCTTTTTATAATCACCCTGAACCAGCAATGCTAGTCAACTTCAGTGATGAAATTCTTCTCCCCACCGAAGCTGACAGCTCTCACTGTCCAATGCCCATCCTCTGGCACCCCACTGATGCCAGGTGCACTGAGGAGAGAGTGATTAATCATAGGCAAAAGGGATGAGGGAAGGCCTCACTTGGGAGGCAACATTGACTCTCTCATCACACAGAACTAGCTGCATTTCACACCTCCATGCCTTTGCATGTGCTGTTCCATTTTACTAGAACATCTTTTGTTCCTTAATCCACTCCCAATCTTCCTTTAAGGTTCTGTGAAATCAGGTCAAGAAGCCATCTTTGACCGCCAGCCTGAGTTAGATGCTTTCTCCGGGCTTGCACAGACCTCTGAGAACCCCTCTCTCCTGGCAGTTTTCATACTAGGTTATGTTAGTCTGTAAATTTTTTTTAACCACCAGATAGTGAGCTCCACAGAGACAAGAACTTATTCATCTGGCCCTGGCTCACAGTAGGCACTTAGGAATGGGGCTGCCACTGGGCAGGCATCTTTGTGCCATGTACAGCCTGCACCACCATCCATGGTAGCCCCACCTATGGAGATTTACTGAGGGAATGAGTGAATCTGTGGGAAAATTTCCATAACTGGGTAATGATATTACAAGCAGAAGGGAAAGAAAAAGCAGGGAAGACTGAATGTGCAGGGCTTCTCAGTGGAAAGAGCAAATAGCTCTATGTTACAGGCAGTACAACTCAAAGAGAAGTTCCACAGCTACCAGCTTTAGCATCACCTAGAATGTTGTCAGCATACCTGCACTCCACCTCAGACCTGCTCACTCAGAATCTCTGCAAATTAGGTTCAAGAATCTGGGCATCAGCCGGGCACGGTGGCTCACGCCTGTAATCCTAGCACTCTGGGAGGCCGAGGTGGGCGGATCGCTCAAGTTCAGGAGTACGAAACCAGCCTGAGCAAGAGCGAGACCCTGTCTCTACTAAAAATAGAAAGAAATTAATTGGCCAACTAAAAATATATAGAAAAAAATTAGCCTGGCATGGTGACACATGCCTGTAGTCCCAGCTACTCGGGAGACTAAAGCAGGAGGATCGCTTGAGCCCAGGAGTTTGAGGTTGCTGTGAGCTAGGCTGACGCCATGGCACTCTAGCCCGGGCAACAGAGTGAGACTCTGTCTCAAAAAAAAAAAAAAAAAGAATCTGGGCATCTCAGGGAAACTCTAAGAACACAGAATTTGGAGAGGCACAGGGCCAGCTGACCAAGTGACTAGTGGACTATGAAGGGGTGAGACTGGCCCGATTGGATTGGTCCTAAGGCAAGAACTCATTCATTCAGTACTCATTCATCCTTTCTTTCAATAAGTATGTATTAAGCCCAGAAAGCACTCAGGTACCTCTGTGTTCAAGATAGACGTAGGCCCTGCTCTTTTGTCACAGTCTTGTGGGAAGACAGTCATCAAATAAGCAAGCAAATAAATAAATTTTTAATATAGTGTCAGGTTATGATTAATGCCTTGCAGAAAAATAATCAGAGTTAAAGAGTGGAGGTTATTTTGGATGGGGTGGTGGGGGAAGCCCTCTGTTGGGGCTGCTAGGAAGTGAGGGAAGGAGTTATTTGAGATAAAAAAACAAACCATGCAAATATTTGGGGAAAGAGCATTCCAGAAATAGGAATGCAAAAGCCTGTCGAACAGAATACTTGACGAGGGAGACTGGTTGGGAAGCTAATGCAACAGCCTAAGTGTGAGATACTGGAGGCTCAGACCCAAGTGGAGGCAGTGCAGTTGGTAGGAAGTGGTCAGATTCAGAACACACTTTGAGTAGAGCCAACTAGCTTTGCTGTTGGATCAGATTTGGGTGTGAGAGAAAAGGGGAGCCAAGGTCATTGCAGCCAGGAGTAAAGGGGATGAGGAGACAGTTGGAAGAGATGGTGTCAGAGAGGTAATGAGTTGGTGGGGATTCTGGGGTGGGAGGTTCCTGCAGACCACAGGAAGGACTTTACTTTTCTGTTGAGTGTGATGGGAACCCTGAGAGGATTTGAGGAGAGGAACACATGGTCTGACTAGTATTCTAATAGAATCTCTCTGGTTACAGAGTGCAGGACAGACTGTAGGGAGACTAGGATGGAGTTGGGGCAGTTCAGAGGCTGACACCAGACATCCATCTGAAAGATGACAGTGGCTTGGACCAGCATGCTGACTGGGATGGGGAAACCAATTTATCTGAGTAAAAACAATAAGTGAATTTCAAGAAACTTGTTGAAGAAATAATAGGTGGTAAAAATCATAAAGTGGGTAGGCAAATCAATGATTGAAATTTGCTAGTGGGTCAGCAGTTGTGTCTTCTTGGGGAAGTGGCTTCAACTCTGTGAGCCGTCTTGTCATCTGCAAAATGGGGGTGAAAATGGAGCATCTTCACAGAGTTGTTGAGAGTGTGAGGTAAAGGTTTTGGCACAGGATGTAACATACAATAAACACTTAACAAATGTTATCCTAGGAGCCAATCTGCCAACTTCCAGTACCCTCTCCACCACTCACTGGTGGTGTCATTTTGGTCAATTTATCCCTCTGTGCCTCAGTTTCCTCATCTGTGAAGTGAGGCATATTAATCATGAATACCAACTGCATAGGCTGGGGTTGTGAACACTGAATGAATACAAGTAAAGCATTCAGAATAATGCGGCATGTAACGAGCACTGCATACACGCTAACAACTATTCTGAATATATTTTAGCCATATTTCTTGGCCTCTTCCCCGGCTTCCCATTCCCCATTTGGGGGATGGGAACTCTGTGGCTCACAGCAAGGTGGCCTCTCTGGCAACGCCCTGAGCAAAGCAGCGCTGCCGCTGCGGGCGGAGTCGGGAAGTGCAGCTTTGAAGGGCCGCGCTCCCCGCGAGCGCTCCCTGGCGGAACCTTTAAGCATCGCCTTCGCGTTTCCAGCCCGGCGCGCCTCGCACAGGCACGCCGGCGCTTGGAACTACTTCCGGCGGCCGCGCCCCACCCCCTGCGCGTCTCCATTTTGGCTGTAGGTGTAGGAGGGGCTAGAACCCGCGGAAGAGCGGCGCTGAGTTACAGCTGTTCCGAGGGCGAAGCCGACTCACTGCATTCTCCGCCTCCCTTCCTCCGCACGCAGGAGCCGCAGGCGCTCATGGCGGGCCTGGAGGTACTGTTCGCATCGGCAGCGCCGGCCATCACCAGCACGCAGGACGCGCTCATCTGCTTCTTGCACTGGGAAGTGGTGACACACGGCTACTACAGCTTGGGTGCCAGTGACCAGGTACGCAACGGAGCCAGCCATGGGGGGTGGGGGGTGGGGGAGCTGTCTTCTGCCCAAACCCGGAGTACCGAAGACCTGGTCCAGAGCGTCAGACTTTACTCCCTCCCCACGTCATGGGCTCAGGACAACATTGGTAAAGTTTGCAGGTCAGGGGTGTTCAACTGTCCTACCCCAGCCCGGGGTCCCTCACAACACAGCTGCCCCAACGTGATTTGTAAACCAAGGACAGAAACTCGCTTCAACACAGCCTGGGAGTCTCTTAGGCCGGGATTGTGTAGACTTGGCAGTGAGACAGGGGTTTAGCTCCCCAGAGCATTCTTTACTCACCTTATCCCCTCTAAGCCCCCTACCACACAGGCTGGGGTGAGGTTGAGGGGACTCACTCAATCCACCACACATCTGAATCCAAGCATGGAAGTGAGCTTTGACCTACCCAGCCCCAGTTCAGAGCCCTTTCTTCACCCCTCAGCATGGGCCCAGAGAACTCACACACCCTTCACCTTTTACTGAAGGGCCCAGTGTAGCCCACTCACCTCTGTCATCCCCAATTCAGACTCTGGGAGAAAACTACTCCCTACATACATGCACACAGACACCCTGAGTGTGAGTGTCAAATAAGCTGTCCGACAGGGCCAGCCCTCCTGCACTTGCATCCCAAAGCTCTGCCTCTTATAGCTAGGGACTCTGTCATCCCCACAGAGCCCCAGGACTGCTTGGCCCAACCCACCTTACTAATTCTTTTTTTTTTTTTGGAGACAGAGTCTCACTCTGTTGCCCAGGCTAGAGTGCCATGGCGTCAGCCTAGCTCACAGCAACCTCCAACTCCTGGGCTCAGCCTCCTGAGTAGGTGGGACTACAGGCATGCCCACCATGCCCGGCTACGTTTTTTTTATATATTTTTAGTTCTCCAGCTAATTTCTTTCTATTTTTAGTAGAGACGGGGTCTCACTCTTGCTCAGGCTGGTCTTGAACTCCTGAGCTCAAACAATCTACCCACCTTGGCCTCCCAGAGTGCTAGGATTTCAGGCGTGAGCCACCGCTCCCTGCCCCACCTTACTAATTCTTTGCTCTGCCATCTTCCCTGTTCCCTCCCTGTGACCCTAACCCCCACATTATCCTACACATCAGCTTCCTGGGAGAACTGGCCCTCATCCACTTACTGCCCCTTCATTTCCCATCTGCTCCATCAGAGAAAACATCCTCCCAACCGTGCTCTCCACATACACACACTTAGGCACTCTGTACTTCACCCCTGCTCCTCAGTGTCACTGTCCTCATTCTCAGAACCAAGACCAGCTCTGGGAAGCAGACCACCTGCCTTTTGCATCTTGCAGTGAGATTTTAACCTTCCCCTCATTTTTAACTGCTTCATTTCTCTAGCCGTTGCCCAATCTTTCTAATCCTTTTTTAGCTTCTCAGATGTACAAAAGAGTCTTATTAATTTTCTTCTCCTAACTTAGCTTTAGTCACCTCTCCTCAAACACACTTTATACATTCTGAGCACTTAGGCAGGTATCCCCCTCTCCCCAAAGCTGTCCCCATTCTTCTCTGGCCTTAGAACTAAGGACCAAGACCACTGTACCCTTCTATCTTTTTTTTTTTGAGACAGAGTCTCACTCTGTTGCCCTGAGTAGAGTGCTGTGGTGTCATCCTAGCTCACAGCAACCTCATTCCTGGGCTCAAGCGATCCTCCTGCCTCAGCCTCCTGAGTAGCTGGGACTACCGGCACGTGCCACCATGCCCAGCTAATTTTTCCTATTTTTAGTAGAGATGGGGTCTCGCTCTTGCTCAGGCTGGTCTCAAACTTCTGACCTCAAGCGATCCTCCCACCTTGGCTTCCCAGAGTGCTAGGATTACAGGCATGAGCCGCCATGCCCGGCCACTGTACTCTTCTCAAACTTTACCCCCGCCAGCAGGAATCAGAGCACAAGAACTGTCATGGATTTCTGGCTCTTTTTTTTTCAGACCTCAAGTATCTCACTGGGACCCCAGGTACACATATTCAGCACCCCCATTCTCACCTCCAGACTCACACATACTTCATCCCTCACATAGGCTCTAAGACTAGAGACAAGGCTGGAAAACAAAGGCTAGTCTTTCTGATACACACACACACACACACACCTAGAAGCAGAAACCATTTCTTCCTCCCATATACATCTGTCCTTGGCCCTTCTGTTAATACTGCACTTCATTTCGCTCTTGACTTTCAGAATTTCAGACCTTGGGACAAGGTAGAGATAGCTCCTGTTCCCCCAGTCACAAGTATCAGGCCCCCCTTTCAGTGCATAGTCCTCCCAACAGAAATCTTGTGTCTCCTCACTTGCTCTGCTCTGGCTTTCTAATCTTTAATAGCTCTTCACTTGCCACGGTCATTTCATTTCAACTCTTCCTGGAAAGTGATGTGTAGGATGACGCAAGGTACAGTGGGGTTGGAAGGAGGATTAAAAGTTAGTTTTGACCTTGGAGCTCACCCTGCTCTATGCTCTGTCCTTCAGATGGAATAGATCTGCCCTGCCCTCTTCCCCTCCTCATGTACCTCACTCCCTTTATATACTCCCTGCTAGCTGCTTCTACTCTGCCACACTGTCAGAACCCCTTCCTCCTCTGTCCCCAGGACCAGGAACTTGTTTTAGAGGGCCTGTCTGACTCCCTTCTCTGTTTGCCATTCCATAAGTACATATCAGGGCTGCAGATCTGCTCCCATCACTCATCCTGTGTGACTTTGTCAATTTCAAGACATCAGTTCACATAGGTTGGTGCCTCCTTCCAGCTGGCTTCATCCCCTTGCCATATACTTGAGGCCCCAAATTTTTCAGGTGATGTGCAGAAAGAATATGATCTCATTAATGCTGATTTTTTTTTTTTTTTTAGAAAAGGTCCTTGATTGGTTCCCAAAGGTCCATCTAATTCTACTCCATTCATGGTGCTATGTGTTGAGCCCCTGCAGACCAAAACCAGATGCTAGTTCCAGACATCTTTGGGGAGGCCGAGGAGCTTGGGCAATGGGGGTTTTGTAAGGCATTGCCCACTGTCTCTCTGTGTACCTCAGCACGAAGTCTTTCATGCCCCCTGAGGGGACAAGTGTTTGGATTGTGAACCAGAGTGTAGTGTATTTTTTCTCTCTTCCTTTTCTCCTTAAATGCCATGGGGGCTCAGGTTGCACTTGCCCTTCTCTTACTTCTGCTGAGTCTACTTTCATTGCAAGTAGAAGCCATTTGGAGAGGCATCTTTCCTGTTAGTTTATTTAAGAAGAGGTTTAATTTTCTAGTCTGGGGCCAGCAGACTCAGCTGAGACCAGTCGTGTTTGCCAAGTTCAGAGGATGTTTGTGTTGCCCCTCCATCCACCTCCTGCTCCCCACCCTTCTGAAGGTGATAAGGAGAGGAAGGTCCCAAGAGTGTGTACTTGACTATATAATACAGCAGTTAAATAGAAAGCTAGATTGTCTGCCATTGGCTTCAACAAAAACCCAATATTCAAATTTGGATTTCTTTTTTGACATCAGCACCACTCCTCATAAGATCTTTACAGCTGTGTCAAGTGATTTAGATAGCAAGAGGATAGAGATGGCCATACAAGTAAATTAGAGAATTTTGGTTTTTGTTGTAGGACATCTAGGGATTATGATGAAAGGGAGAAAATGCTCAAAACGATCTTTTCTAGTTTCTGTGGATGCATTTTAGCCCAGAGGGACTGGGGTATACTCATGGCCATTAAAGAATGCTTCTAGCCCCAGGAATTTGCCTAAGAAGACAGTTATATTTACTCTCTTGATGCCAGTCTGGTGGACCTGGCTGTGAAAAATCTTCTCCAGCCATAGCCTGGGCACCCAGGAGCTCTGAATTCTAAACCCAGTCATGTACCTGACTTGCTGTGACCTTGGGCAGTTCTCAGCCCCTCTCAGGCCTTCGATTTTTCATCAGAGGGAGTTAAACTACACAGCCATGTACTTTGGCTACTTTCCAACTGTAGCTTTCTGGAATGCTTGATATTTGATGCCAGGGGCTGCAGGGCAGTTGAATGCCATGTTTGGCCTGTTATCACCAGGGCTTGTCCCTCTCAGTCCCACTTCTGTTTTGGGGGGAACATCAGTACCACTGCAGTGAGAGACATCAGCCTCATCTGACCTCAGGGATTTTCTCTTAACTCTGGAAGCCAAAGGCGATGGGGTGGTGAGCAGACCAAATTATCTGTATTCCAAGAGAGAACTCTGGTGGATTGAATGCTGTACATAGAGAATATAATAGAATATAAACTGAAAGGCCTTTGACAGAACAAAGAGTAGGCATGTCATCAAATTCCTGACTTCCAAAGTAAACCTTGAATCCACAACACTAAACTATTTACAGGAAATTTACCCGGTTTAGGGTAAGGGAATAGTTTCTCTTTCTCATTTAGCAGAATGGTTTGATTAGTTTCACTTTCCTTTTGATCACTCTCATTTCTCTGCCTCAGGCCTGTGAATTTCATGGTTATCCAGCCAGGTTTTAACCCAGGCCAGTTGTGACACCTTGAATTTTATTTGGGGCTGCTTTACCAATAAATTCCTGAGCACTGGGGATCACTCACAGAGGAGAAGCCAGCAATTCTCAATTCATAGTCTCCTATAGCCTTCGATGCCTGTGAAGTCCTGCTTTGCTGGACTTTCCTCTTTTGTCATTGTTCTTCATCTCTGGTCCCACTCCCTCCCCTCCCACCATATTCTCGTTTATACAGATCTTCCCAGTCTACCTGCCCGTGTTGAGCAATATAAATATGCATCCATGAAAAAGATACGTTGTATTTTCTGTGTGCTTTTTAAAATTTTACATAAATGGCTGGGCTGTAAACCTCATTTTTTCTGAACTTTTCTTTAAATGACATTTTTTATTGTATATATAATGCTACATTTAGATCAAGTTTGTTTCTTCTGACTGCTATATAGTATTCCACTGTAAGCATATTTTGTATTTTACCTCCACTTTGGCTACCCTAGCCAAGGCTGTGATGAAGAGCCCTTCTCATATCCCCAGTACATCCATGCTTAGGGTTTTTCCAAGAGTAAGGGATTTGGGGTCATAGGGTATTGTCTCACCTAATTGCACTAAATACTGGCAGATTTACCTCCAAAGGGGCTGTACAAGTTTAAATGCTCACCAGCAGTGCCTGGAGGTTCTCATTCTCCCCACACCCACACAAACATATGGCAAAAAAATAGAAAAATTGATAATACCAGTCAAATGGGTGTTACCTGGTGTCTCATTATTTCAACCTGTGCATCTCTGGTTGCTAGTGAAATTGAATAACCCTTTATATACTGTTAGCCACTCTTTTCCTTGTTGGTATTTTTCACCAGTTTTGAGGGTCCTCAATTCTTATTGTTCATTTTCTAGGCCTTTATGTACAGGTTATTAATTCTTTTTCATTTGCAGCCATGGAAAATATTTCTTACTAGTCTGTTGCTGCCTGTTAACTTGGTCCATAGCATCTGGTTTTGAATATAAGCTTTAAATTATGAACAGTCTCACAGTTGGGCCCAGTGGCTCACACCTATAGTCCCAGCTACTTGGGAGGCTGAAGTCTAAAGATTTGCAGAAATTATAAATAGTCTCAGAGGCAGCATTTTTTTTTTCATCTATGGATCTTGTTTAAGAAATCTTTCCCCACCTAGAAATCACTGTATTTGTTTTTACTACAGAAATAATTTGAGAACTATTTCTCAAACTTTAGTGTGTAAAAGAAAGTCCTAAGATTATTAAAAAAGAAAAGAAAGGAAGACATCACAACTTGCAAGATGCATTTTACACCCACTAGGTTGGCAAGCATTCAAAAGTTGGACAATAGCAATGTTGCTGACCACCAGGAACAACAGGAACTCTCAATACATTGCTAGTGGGAGCGTAAATAAATGCCTCTTTGGAAAACAATTTGACCTTGTCTTATGAATTAAAAGTTCTTCCTCCAGCCATATTCTGCAGAAATTTATCCACTTGTGTACCTGTTGTGTACAAGAATGTTCACAGCAGCACTGTTTATGATAGCAAAACAAACTGGAAATACTCCTAATCAACATCAACAAGTGACTGTGTCAATTGCAGCATGTTCATGTGATGGAATGCTGTGTAGCTGTGAGTGTGAATCAACTTTAGTCACATGCATTGACATGGATGAATCTCAAAAAACAGTATTAATAAAAAAGGCAGGTGGCAGAAGTGATGCCATTTATATAAAATTCAGAAAGCTTTGAATCAGTATATTATTATGGTTGCATGTATAGTAATACAATTCTAAGGAAAAACAAAGAAATTTTTTAAAATGGGGAAGTAGTGGGTACCCTTAAGTCAGAAGGAGGACATTCATTGGGGTATGCTACCCAAGGCTTTAGTAGTAATAATGATTTTCTGTTTCTTAAGCTGGTGATAGCTATCATACACAGGTGTCCATTTTATAATCCTTTTTTATCTGGTACATTTGCTACAGTTTGTGTGTATATGAAAATTGTTTATAATTTTTGTTAAACCACTGCAGTCTAAGGTGCTACATTAGTGTCTGTGTTTTTAGTCAACACTTTGGTGATCCTATTGCAGATGGCCCAAGGTCTAAACTTTGAAAAACACTGTTTTAGAATTGTACACTGTCCCCTGAGATGATTTGCCTTATTCTTAGCAGGGGGATGAGAAGGAGATGATTATTAAACAAAGGCTGCAGACTCTTGACAGGTTCCAGTGCAGTGTCATAACGGCAGCCAGATATGAGGAAGAGAGCAGAACACAAATCCAGAGACCTTGGTCCTAGACTTCTAACTTGCTCCAAGATCTTACACAAGTCACTGCTCTTGACCTCTGTGTCCTCATCTGTGAAATGAGGGGGTGGGATTAGATTATCTGTAGGGTCTTTTATATCTCTGTGTTCTAAGGTCATGATCTTTCTCCTCTCATCCCTGGTATCCTCTCAGCCGGGTCCCAGTGATAAGAAATCAGAACTGCTGCCAGCTGGATGGAACAACAATAAAGACCTCTATGTCCTCCGGTATGAGTCTAAGGATGGGTCCAAAAAGCTCCTTGTGAAAGCCGTCACCGTGGAGAGCAGCATGATCATCAACGTGCTGGTGAGTCTTTGAGACATGCAGGAGTCTGCTGCTGAGAGTGGGGATTGGGATGGCCCTTTCGAAGCCCATTTAACAGTATGGATCCAGAGCCATCAGTGTGACCTATACCTAGTGATTCCACTTCTGGAACTTTTTCTTGAGGTGAGAACCCTAAATATAGAAAATATAGAAATACAGATAAGTACACAAAGGTGTTTACTCCCTGGTATTAAGAAGGAAGGACTTTTTATCAACAGGGAAATGGTTAAATAAATGAAGGTGAACCCATTCAGTGACAAGAGAGGAGAAAAAACTTATTATAGCCCCAGTGAGCTACTTTAGTTCCTTAAATAAGCCAAGTTCTTTGCTGCCTTGGAGCCTTTGCACTTCATGTTCACTGTGCTGGAAGGCTTCTGCCCTCTACTGCCTGCCACCTTACACATACATTCCCTCTCCCTCCTCCCCTCCCCCTCCTCCCCTCCCCCTCCTTCCCTCGCTCCCTGCCTCCCTCCCTCCATCCCCCCACCATTCCTTCAGCCTGGCTAACTCCTTCTCATTTTTACTTCCTTGAAAAGTTCAGTTCTGTCTCCACACCCCACCTGCCAGAAAAATCTAGATTATGCCTCTCTAGTCCATCATTTTATTTTCCTGCCTGGTACTTGTCACAGCTTGTAATTATTTGTAGTATTTGTGCTTTGCTTTAATGTCTGTATTCTGCCACTGGACTATAAGTGCCAGGAGGACAGTGATTATTTTTTGGTTAAAAGTTTTGTCTTGGTTGTCTGTGTGTGGTCATATCAAAGTATCCTGCTATATGTATTGTACTGCATCTTGCTTTTTTCACTCAGTATGTCTTGGAGATCTTGACTTGGGAATACTATAGATAAACCTTATTTATTTTAACTACTATGTAGTATTCCATAATACCGTAATTTATCCATTTTCCTTTTGATGAACATTTAAATCTTGTATCAGATAGAGTTCTTGGTTGCAAACGACAGAATTTGCTCAGGTTAGTTTAAGCAGAAATGGTGTATTAAAAGAACCAGGATAGCTTATTGAAAGAGGTTCAAAGCTGGGCTTCCAGGAACAGTGTCCCACATTGTGCTGTAGAAACCACTGCTGCTGCCACGTCTGCCAAGTATTAGGTACTGGCTAATACCGTCCGCCCTAGTGCCCATTTCTTTTCAGCCATTGATATTGTGACCCCTGCAGCCTCTGCTGCTACCCTCGTTAGCAAGATGGCTGGTTCTTGCTGGGCCTGCTTCTCCATGTTGCTCACTTTCAAGTCAAAGCTGACACATCCGTTTAACACCTGGCTTATATGCCTGTGCCTGAGCTGTGAAGAAGCCTGGGAAGTAAGTTTTCTGGCCTCTGCCTTGGAAAGGCCATATTCCCAAATCAGAAAATTCCCCAAGCATTAGGAGGGTCTTTCATATATTATAAATAGTCCTTATGTATGTCTCTTTGCGGATATTTGTATTTCTGTAGGTTGAATATTTACTTGTTGCTCTCACCCAGCCCACCTACTCATTAGCCCACAAATATCCCAGTCTCTCATTTTCTGTTTTCATTTTTCTAGGAATATGGCACACAGCAAGTGGCAGACTTGACCCTGAACTTAGATGATTACATCGATGCAGAACACTTGGGTGACTTCCACAGGTACTTCTAAATGATATCTTTTCCCTGGGAAAAAGAGAGAACCAGTGGCAAGATATAATGAATCTGGTAGAAGTGTCCAGAAAATTGAGGATGGTGAACAAAGGAACCTTTCACTCCTGGGCATGATCACTTCTCTATTCTCTTTTCTGTTTTTAATATATTTGAAGAGAAAACACACATGGGAAACGCCACATGAAAGAAGGTAATGCAAAGAGTCCACAAGTAACTGGTTCAGTCAGAGTAGGTTCCTGGGAAGAACTGTGCCTAATCAGGTCCCCACTCTACCCCCAACTTTTTTTTTAGTAGTCACTATTTTTTTTAGAGCAGTTTTAAGTTCAAGCAGAATTGAACAGAAAGTGCAGAGTTCCCATATACCTCCTACCCCCACAGACTCCCCCAACAACATCCCACACCAGCATGGTACATTTGTTACAGTGGATGAGCCTACATTGACACATGATTATCCCCCAAGTCCATAGTCTACATTAGGTTCCACTCTTGGTGTTGTAAACATTTTGACAAATGTTTAATGACATGTGTCCACCATTATAATACCATAAGGAATAATTTGATTGCTCCAAAATCTTCTGTCCTCCTCCTATTCATCACTCCCTTCCCCCAACTCCTGGCAACCACTCATCTTTTTTACTGTCTGCATAGTTTTGCATTTTCCAAAATGTCATATAGTTGGTATCATATGGAAGTATGATTCTAGGTCCTTTCAGTGGATAGAACTAGGATACTTTTTTCCTTAAATTATAAGTTTAAACTGGCATCTCTATTTTCAATATAACATCACAGGATTCTTCTCTTATCCCAAACTTGTATCTCCTTTCTCCTGTGACAAGAACCCTGATTCCTGATAGCATGAATATTTTTGCTCATTTGCTTGATCCTAAAATACATACAAATAGTTTCTGAGCTGCTGTATCAGTACTTACCAAGAACAAACCTAAGTAAAGTTCCAAATGATTTCCAGTTCTTTTTGTCCTTTGACTATATCCTACTGAGGACATAGATAGAGTATTTTGTTCAAAGTACTTAGGTTAATGGTTATTTTTTCACCAGTGTAATGAAGTTATCTATTGGATATACAGTTAGGCTAACTTATTTCTGCATTATTCACTTTAGGGACTTTTCCCCCATCTTCATTGAGCTCCTCGGGGTTTTAGAACAAGCTTGGGATCACTGTATATTGATAGTTATCAAACCTTAACTGAACCTCAGAATTACCCAGAAACCCTATTGCATTTAATTGCATCTAATCAGCAGTTACCACTTTGAATTCCTTCAGTTCCTCTCAGACTTTCACACCACCTGCTTCTATCATTCTGGCCACTCCCCTTTGTCTCCTCCCCTCCTCCATGCAGCTTCTGTGTGAGGAGAACCTTACATGTTCTGCTCCTGCTCACCACCCTCCAGTGGATTTCCTACATAGCAGTGGGAGCAATCTTTTTAAAACGTAGATCAGATCATGGTTACAGCTCTTGCTTGAAAACCCTTCAGTGATACTACCTCACACCCATTAGGATGGCTACTATCCAAAAAACCAGAAAATAAACAAATGTCATCAAGGATGTGGAGCAATTATTAATAAAACCCTTGTGCACTATTGGTGGGAATGTAAAATGGTGTAGCCACTGTAGAAAACGGTATGGCAGTTTCTCAAAAAATTATATTATCACATAATGCTGCATTTCCACTTCTGGACATATACCCCCAAAAATTGAAAGCAGGATCTTGAAGAGATATTTGTACACCCACATTCATAGAAGCATTATTCATAATAGCCAAAAGGTGAAAGCAAACTAGGTGTCCATTGACAGATGAACAGATAAAGACAACGTGATATATACATACAATAGAGTATTTTTCAGCTTTAAAAAGGAAGGAAATCCTGTCACATGCTACAACATGGATGAACCTTGAGGACATTATACCAAGTAAAATAAGCCAGTCACAAAAGGAAAAGTACTATATGGTTCCATTTATGTGAGGTATCTAGAATGGTCACATTCATAAAGACAGAAAGTAGATAGTGGCTGCCAGGGGCTGGGCGGGGGAGAATGAGGAGTTATTATTTAATGGGTTCAGAGTCTGTTTTGCAAGATGAAAAGAGTTACTGAGATGGCTGGCAGTAGTGATTGTACAAAAGTGCGAATGCACTTAATACTACTGAACTGTACACTTAAAAATGGTTAAGATGATACATTTCATGTATATTTTACCACAATTTAAAAAAACCTTCAGTGAATGTTCATTGCTCTTAGGATAAAGAAAAAAGTCCTTGATGAGGCCTTAAAGCTTCATCCCACCCCTCCAACTTTGTCTTGCACCACTTCCCCTCAGTCCCTGTGCCTCATCCATGGTGTCATTTTCCTCCGCCTCTCTTCAGCCCTCTTTCTTCTGCCTAGAGCACTCTCCCCAAACTCACACAACCATCTTCTGTTCATCCATGGGTTCCCAATTTAAATGTCAGTTCCTCAGATAAGCCTCCTCTGGCCCCCATGTTTGGTACTTCAAAACGTCCTTTTTTAAGCATTTAATAAGTGAGTATTTTATGATTAACTTCTTCAAGTAGGTCTTCCCCATTTGCCATGATCTCCTCGAGGGCAAGGCTTGGGTCTGTTTTGCATATAGTAAACAAACGAATGAAGGAGATGTGGAAGAACCCAGGAACTGTATTGTCCATTCATCCTCATTAGAGCATTTGGTCCCCTCAGCAATACTGAGAGAGAATTGTGATTGTGTCTACATTTGTTTTGGGCCTTTGTATGTGAGGGGGAGGGTGTATGTTTTGTTTTGTTTTCTTTTTTGATTACTGTGAAATGAGGGATACAATAGTACCATGTCAGAGTGTTTTCTGAGAATAAAATGAAATGTCAGTAGACAGAGTGCTTAGTGCTGAGTCCAACTCTTGCAAATATACAAAGGAAAAAAATCTGACCACCAGGAATCATCTCCATGGAAACTGAGGCTGTGAGAGCTGGGGTATAGATCTGCGAGGCCCTCCCTCACTCCCCTGCTTTCCAGCCAGCAGCACTGAACCCCCTTCCTCTCTCCAGCCCTCCTTGTTAGGTCATTGTGGTGTGTCTCAGCTCTTCTAGGAATTTGTGCCCCTCGGTGAGCAAACTCTGATTTGCTAAGGAGTATGAACCAATTGTTTATACTCCTGCTATGCTCTTTCTGTGTCAGACAAGATGATGGGCTGTCTTTTGCCACTACCAACATGGGAATTGTTCTACCAAGGCTTAGAAATTGTGCAAGAATTCCTTCAGGACTTGGTGATCTTTGAATCTGGCCTGAGTATTACATCTACTTAGGGAGATCAGAGGCCTTCCTCTGATCACACAGCTCATCTGATTGAAAGGTAAATCCTCCACCCAGCTTGGTCAGGCAAGCAGCAGAGCCCCTAAGGCTCTGTATTCTAAGTAGGAACATGATCTGTTTAAGTTTTAGGCCAAGGTTCTCGTTGTTACCTATGGAAGTCCAATAGCTCCAACACTATTTGTTATTCCTTCATTGAATTACTTTTACAACTTTGTCTGATCAATTATTTGTACTTCTATAGATCTATCTCTGGATTCTCTATTCTTTGCCATTGATTTTATATCTATTCTTCTGCCAATATTAATCTGCCAGCATTGGTTATTGTAGCTACAGGGTAGGCCTTAATGTTGAGTAGAATGATTTCTTTCACTTTTTTCTTTGTCAATATAGTTTCTTTCAGCTATTCTAGGGTCTGTGCCTTTCCGTATTAACTTTAGAATAAGCTTGTCTATGTCTATGAAAAACCTTGTTGGGATTTTGATAGGAGTTGCATTAAACCTATAGAATTTGGGGAGAATAGACATTTTTGCTATGAACACGGTATGTCTCTCCATTTATGTAGGTCTTGATTTCTGTCATCATTTTGCAATTTGCAGCATATGGATCCTGTATAAGTTTTGTTATCTTTTTTTAAGCAGGAAAGGAGGTAATTATAAATGGTATTCTCTTCCTAGTTTTGGTTTTCAAATGTTCATTGTTAGTATATAGAAATGCAGTTGATTTTTGTGTTTTTATCTTGTATTCTATCATCTTGCTGAATTCAAGGTGTTCTAGGAGTTTTTTGGTATATTCCTTGGGAATTTCAAGGTAGACTATCATGTCATCTGCAAATAGGCAGTTTTATTTCTTACTTTCTAATCTGTATACCTTTTCTTTTTCTTGCCTTATTGCAGTAGCCATAGCTTCCAATATTATGTTAAATAGAGTAATGATAAAGAACATCCTTGTGTTCCCAGTCTTAGGGGCAAAGTATTCCGTCTTTCACCATTAAGCATATTGTGCTGTAGATTTTTATAAATGTTCTTTATCAAGTTGAGGAAGTTCCCCTTTATTCTTAATTTATTGAGAGTTTTTATCATGTTGGATTTTGTCAAATGCTTTTTTCTGTATCAATTGATACGATCATATTTTTTTCTTTAGCTTATTAATATGGTAGATTGTATTGATTGGTTTGTGACTGTTGAACCAGCCTTGCATACCTAGAATAATTCCTACTTGGTCATGGTGTATAATTCTTTTCATACATTTTTTTTATTCAAATTGCTAATATTTTGTTGAGGATTTTTCCATTTAAGTTCATAGGAGATACTGGTCTGTAGTTTTCTTTTTTGTGTACTAGCTTTATCTGGTTTTGATACTAGAATAATACTGGCCTTATGAAATCAATTGTTGAGTGTTCCCTCTTATATTTTCTAGAAGTGACTATAAAATTGGTATTCTTCTTTTGAGGTTGTATAGAATTCTCCACTGAAATCATTTGAGCCTGGAGATTTCCTTTTTGGGATGCTTAAGTGTAAGTCAGTTCTTTTAATAGAACTATTCAGATTATCTATTTCATTTTGGCTGAGTTGTTGTAGTTTATGGTTTTTGAAGAATTAATTTATTCTGAGTTGCTGAATTAAGTTGTTCTTAGTATTCTCATATTATCCTGTCAGTGGTTACAGATCTGTTTTTAATATCTCCTTTTTCTCGATATTAGTGATTTATGTCTTCTCTCTTTTTGTGTTTGTCAGCCTTGGTAGAAGTTTGTCAATTTTATTCTTTCTTTTTCTTTTTTTTTTTTTTTAAGAACCAGCTTTTTGTTTCATTAGTGTTCTCTATTCTTTTCATGTTTTCTGTCTTATTGATTTCTGCTCTTATCATTATTACTTCCTTACCTCTATTTGCTTTGAGTTTAATTTGCTCTTCTTTTTCTGGGTTCTCGAGATCAGAATTTTGATTATTGATTTGAGTTCCTTCTTCTTTTCTAATATAAGCATTTAGTGCTATAAAAGGTTCCTCTCAACGATGTTTTAGTTATATCCTATGTATTTTTTAATATGTTGTATTTTTTAATACTTCCTCTTTGATCCATGAATTATCTAGAAGTCTGTTGCTTAATTTCCACATAGTTAGAGACTTTCTGTTTTGATTTCTAGTATGATTCCGTATGGTCAGAGAACATATTCTGTATGATTTCAGTTCTTTTAAATTTGTGAGGTTTGGTTAATGGGCCAGAATGTGGCTCAATTTAAAACACCAGTTTTTTAGCAACATTAGAGTCCTGCCCACTCTCTGTTACTGCAGCTTGCCTCAACACCTCAGCTATAGCTCACCTTGCTTGTCTTTCACAGGCAGAGAGAAGAGGTCCAGGCAGGATGGCATTGATGTTAGTGGCAGCCTTCTGAGGACCCCTGAGTTAGTGACAGAAGTGGACCTGGAATCCCTAAAGCCCTGACTACCTGTCCCTGGAACCTACTTCATCCTCCCCATGGAGACTTTGCCTTCCATGACCCTTCCCATGACACGCGATGAACACACAATGAAGCTGAGGGAGGGGTTGGGTGGGGTAGGACAGAAGAGTAGCCAGTCCAGGCCCTGTGCCTCTCCACCTTTACCTCTTTCTAATGGGGTGGTAAACGAGGAGGGGCAACTCAGATGCCTAAGACGCTTAGGCCCAAATCTCGGAGACAGCGCCGGGCTGTTGCCCCCCTCACCCAGGACCGCCGGACGGCCTGCTCCCACCCTGGCAGAAAGGCCAAGGGCAACGCCAAGAGCTCTCAGGGCCGCCGCCAGAGTACTGTTTGCAGGGTTGTCAGCCAACTGCAAGCAGTTGACTCCTCATCTACTTCCCACAGTACCTACAAGAACAGTGAGGAGCTTCGGTCTCGTATTGTTTCTGGAATCATCACACCTATCCAAGAGCAGTGGGAGAAGGCTAATGTAAGTCATCCCCGCCGAGAGTTCCCCCCTGCTACCGCCAGTGAGGTGGACCCACTCCGGATTCCTCCACACCACCCACACAGAAGCTGGCAGCCTCCCTGGTGAGTACAGATCCCGCAGCGGGCAGCCCATGCTTCCGCAGAGGGGTTCCAGCCAGCCATCCCCATCCTGCCACTGATCCCTCCCTGTTCCTCATATGTTTCCAACAAAATTGTCAAAGTCTTAGTGCATGGAGGTAGGAAAATGAAGATATAAATGAAGCAGTGACTTCTTTGCACTGCTACTAGGCCCCTTAACTACCCAGCATCTGAAGGCCACCCAGAGTCCCTGAGTCTGCCCAAGGGTCAGTGCCTTCGGGGCTTACATGCAGTAATCCAGGGTGCTGCCCAGGTGATTCACAGTTAATTCATTCCAGAGCTCTTTGTTCAGGCCACAGGCCAAGCTTTTTGAGAAAATGCAGAGATGCAGAAGTATTATACTTTCCCAGAGGGGATGGCTTATGTCTTACCCATTTCATTTTATTTCCTGGTGGTTTCCCGATCTCTCTAACAACTTTAGAAGTTTTCCAAAATAGCATGGGGTATAAGCAAGTCACATCCAAGGTCTTCGCAAATTAGGATGGTGCAGCATTAGGACTGGAGACTTCTGCTCTGAGAGAGGAGACAAGGACCAGGGGACCTTAGTCTCTAGCTGAGACAGCACTTCCAAGTTTGGAGCCCACATTGTGATAGTAATCGTGGGGTTAGTGGGGAGGGTTGGCTACAGAGCATATGATAAGCACTTAATAAATGTAAACTACCATTGTTATTTTATTCTGGTTTGCAGTTACATACCTTTGGTTAGTTAAAAATGGGAAATCAATTTAAATTTTACAAGTAATAATTGGCAAGTCTCTTTGGCAAAATCTTCAAAAATATTGGGTCCTGTGGAGAGAGTAGAGAAAAATAAAAAGTGGCTGAAAAGGTTGGGAACAGCTTGTCTGATCTAACCTTCTTATTTTACAGACGGGAACAGAGGTAAGATGACCTGCCTAAGGTCACCAGCCACTAATAAAGAGGCAGGGCCAGGGCTGGGGTTCAGGTGTCCTCACTCCCAGCACTATGATCTAAGCAGCGTATGGGGGCAAGATTGAAGATTAAGCCCTGGACAGCAGTCAAGTTGAAGAAAATTTTTAGACCTGAAGTAAATAGTAATTCTCAGCTCTCTTAGACCCACTGCCCATTTCAAAACAAATATTCTTTAAATATCCTTTACTATATTGAAGTAGAATTCATAATCTATTAACTTACCTAATGTACATTTCAAAACAAATCAGTATGAAGTCATAACTATAATATATATATGAAGAAAAGAAAGTAGTTAATAAGATGATAATGTATATTTCAATGTGTAGGTATCTAAGCATGAGTATCCTGGAAAACATTGATGTTTACATCAACGTATGTGTATGTGGAATTATCTTGAATTCCACAGTAACACATGCTGGCTTATACAGATGTATTGTATCAACAACTCAAATACCACAAAAACTGTGTTGCTGTTATTAACATGACTGTTCTGAAATGGTAAATAGCTCTTAGGAGAATTGCAAACAAAATAGTAGTTGGACGGTATTTATTCATTTACACCATAGTGTAATTTTCATCCTGGAAAAATGTGCTTATGTTAAAACAGTAGGAAAAATACTTTGTGTTCATTTATAAAATGACCTTATAATCAAGTAATTTATGTAGGCTTTACACATTTCTAAGTGTTTAACAAGACATTCAAAAGTTGTGTGGGATGCTGGTCATTGTTCATCATGCAGAACTCTGCTATCTTCAGCATCTCTGCTCTCAGCCAATAAATGCCAGAAGGGTCCTCCAACTCTTGTGACAAGCAAAACGCCCCCAGGGCTTCCACAGTGGCATCTAGAGTCTGTGCCCCCTTAATTGGGAATCATAGACCTGGAGTCCAGAATTATGAAGATAAAAATCCTAGCCTTGAAAGAACTGAAAGAATTAGAAAGTCACCATGTTGCAACTTCTGCTGAAATGATTTACCTAGTCACAAATTATCAATAGTTGCTAAAACCATTAGGTAAAGGTTGGTAGGGGACTTCATAACAGATGAATCAGGCTGATAACACCTGAACCCATTGATCAATGTTAACACTAAAAGCAGCCAGACATTATACAATATTATATAATAGTAGGTTCACAGCAACCTTAATCTAGATCTAACTCACAGTTTAAAAGTTTGAATGATAGAAGAATGAGCTAAACAGACACATGAGGTTTTAACAGCCAAAATTAGAATATGGAAAGTTTTTACAGGATAAATTGACCTTGATTTTTCATCAAATAAATGAATAGCATGGGGAGAAAAGGGAAAAGGAGGCTGTTATTAAAAGAGCCATATCAACTAAAGACAATGTTGGACCTTGTTTAGATCTTGATTTAAACAAACTAATTCTAAAAATCATTTTTTAAACATTTGGGGAAATTTGAGCATGAACCAGGTATATAACATTAGGAATTACTGCTAATTTTGTTAGGTGAAATAAATAAATTCTCATTATGTTAAAAGAAAAAGAAGTCTTTATCTGTTAGAGAAATGTGGTGAAGTATTTAAAGGTGAAATGCTATGTCTAGGACTTGCTTTAAAATAATTTCAGCCCCACAAAAGAGTAAGGTCTTAGGAGAGGGTGGTGTAAGTGAAATAAAAATGGCAGGCAGTTGATAATTATTGAAGTTGAGTGGGAGGATACACAGAAATTCATGATGATATTGTTACTATTTTTGGTGTGTTAAAAAATATTCTTAATAATGAGTTTTTTATTAATACCAGTTCTTCACAAAGTCTTCCAAAAAATAGAAGAGGAGGCAATACTTCCCAACTTCTGTGAGGCCAGTACTACCCTGATATCAAAACCAAAGACATCATAAGAAAACTATAAACCAGTATCCCTTATGAATACAGATCTAAAAATCCTCAACAAAATACTAGCAAACCAAATCCAGCAACATATAGAAAGGATTATATTATACACCATGACCTAGTGAAATTTATTCAGGAATGGTTGATGTAACATCTGAAAATAAATCAGTATAATATACCATGTTAATAGAACAAAGGACAAAAACCACATGTTCATCTCAATAGAGAAAGAAATAGCATTTTATAAAATCCAACATTCTTTCATGATAAAATCATTCAACAATAGAAGGGAAATTTCACAACCCAATAAAGAATACCTACAAAAAGCCCACAGCTAACATCCTCCTTAATGGAGAAAGATGGAATGCTTTCCCCTTAAGATCAGGAACAAGAGGCCGGCGAGGTGGCTCACATCTGTAATCCTAGCACTCTGGGAGGCTGAGGCGGGTGGATCATTTGAGTTCAGTTCGAGACCAGCCTGAGCAAGAGCGAGACCCCGTCTCTACAAAAAATAGATAGAAATTAGCTGGACAACTAAAAATATATATAGAAAAAATGAGCCAGGCATGGTGGCACATGCCTGTA
>VBSM01001118.1:29818190-29849266 GCA_008086735.1 Cheirogaleus medius | reverse complement strand
AAAAAAAAAAAAAAGCACAAAAAATCCTCTAGCTCCTTTATAGAGATAGACTACATACAGAGGGACAAGAGTAAAAATAAGAAAATAGGAAGACCAGGGAAGAGGCTGACACAGGCATCCCAGCAAGAAATAATGGTGGTAGGTGGTAGATGGTGGTAGTTAGGTAGGTGGATCTGGGGTATATTTGGAAGTATACCTGACAGGACTTGCTGATGGGTTGGCTTAATAAAGGGAAGAAAAATCAAGGATGATGCAAGGAGTTTTTTTTAGCCTAAGTCATTTCTAATTTGGGGCTACCATAACTAACGCTTCAGTGGACATACTATCTATGCAACTTGGAGCACATCTCTGAATATTTCCTTAGCATGCATTCCTGTAGAATTAGTACATTAAGGACTAAGCCTGAGATTTTGATACATACTGCCCCGTTGCCCTCCTAAACAGTTGTATTCATTGGCATTCTCACTATGTTTTAATGTTGTTTCCCTATCCTTACCAATGCTGTATGTAGTTAGTCTCATTTTTTCTTCTAGATTACTTAGAAAAGCATCATCCCCATAATATTTGTAAGCTAACTGAATGCAAAGTATAAGGCAAGTAGACTGGAGAAACTATTTGCAGCATATGTGTATGCAGCAATTTTCTATTGCTGCAAAACAAATTGCCACAAACTTAGTAGCTTAAAACTTAACGCCTGTTTGTTATCTCATAGTTCTCTAGGTCAGGATTATGGATATGCTTGGCTCATTCCGGTTCCTGGCAGAATTCAGTTCCTTATGGTTGTAAGACAGGTCCCATCCCTCCCCATCAGTTCCGTAAGACCTCCACATTTCTCCTCATGTGGCCTCCTCCATCTTCAAAGCCAGCAGTGGTGTGTGAGTCTCCTTTTCTGCCTTCCTCTGCCACCAGCCAGAGTTCTCTGCTTTTAAGAGCTCCTGTTATTAGATTAGCCCACCTAGATAGTCTCCCTTTTTTGAGATCAACAGTGCTGTATAACAAAACAATGACAGGAGTCCTTTTTCATCACATTCTTAGGTTCTAGGGATTAGGAATTGTAGAGTCTTGAGAAGGGGCCAAATTCTACCTACTGCATTCTGCCCTCTGGCCTACCAAATGTAAAGTACATCTTTCCAACTCCAGATTCCCAAGAGTCTTATCTCATTATTACATTAACTCATCTTAACTATATGTCATCATCTAATTCTGTTGAGGCTCCATAGCACAACTCATTTCCATCTGTTAGCTAAAGAAACAAGTTATCTGTTCTCAGCGCTCTCCTAATACAGTGGTGGGACAGACAGAGGGTAAATTACCAATTTGTAACATAGAAAATAAACCCATACATGAAAGTTATTACGTAAAGTATTATTTATAGTTACACCCCACCCAGAAGCTATATCAGTCTACAGTAGGAAATTAAGTAAATTTTTAAAATTTGCTTCACCTGAGTAAATATTGTTGGCTATTAAAAATGTTAATAACACGTAGCACTTTGGAGGACTAAGCGAGAAGATTGCTTGAGGCCAGGAGTTTAAGGTTACAGTGAGCTATGATGGCCGGGTAAGGGGGTTCACGCCTATAATCTAGCACCCTGGGAAGCCAAGGCAAGAGGATCACTTGAGGTCGGGAGTTTGAGACCAACCTGAGCCAGATGGAGACCCCATTTCTACTACAAATAGAAAAAATTAGCAGGGTGTGGTGCCTATAGTCGCAGCTGCTCGGGAGGCTGAGGCAAGAGGATTGCTTGAGGATCAGGGAGGAACGTTTGAGGTTGCTGTGAGCTAGGCTGATGCCACAGCACTCTAGCCTGGGCAACAGAGCGAGACTCTGTCTCCAAGGAAAAAAAAATGTTAATAACAAAGACAACTTGGGAAATAAATGTAGGATCTATGTAGATGAAAACATGGGAAATTCAAAATTATAATATAATTGTATAAAAACATGCTTGTGAAAGAAGACTAGAAAAGAATAGCAAAAATAATCATTATGTCAGATTATGGATGACAGTTTTCTGAATGCTTTATAATTTTTTAGTATAGTTTTTATATATCTTTTGTCACTTTCTCTTTTTCTTTCTTTAAAAAAATCTTCAATTGCTTAGCCTAAATGCAGTATTTCCCAATCCTTCCCAGTCTCTGGTTCACCCTTGAACTCATAGGATATCCTTAGAGTGGGGAAAAGGAAAGGTTTATTGCCCCATTTTGTCAGGGCACTGTGACCCGTGCTATTCTTGGTTATGTACACACACACTTCTCTACAGTTATTGGCATCTCTACTTCCCCAATCCTAAGTTTCCACACTTGGCAAAACAAGATAAAATAAACCCAGACCACCAAAATTCCACAGCTGAACTTGTACCCTGACTGGGAAACAGCCTAACCATCTGTGGTCCCCAGGCCAGCAATGTTAGATCTGATCCCCCTGGGAGCTTAGGAAAAATGCAGAATCTTGGGCCCCACTCTTGATCTTATGATTTAGAACCTAAAATGCAAGCTCTCCCACTGATTTGTGTGCATGTTACAGTTTGAATAGCACTGGCCTAGGTGGTTCAAACAACACTGGGGAATTAGGGGTTAGGATCTCAGGTCGTTGCTGCTGGGTGCTCCATGAAACCACAGCTGGAGAAGCCTGGTGTGCAGGTAGAGCATTCACACCCAGCAATCAACCATGGGTGTAGACCAGCAGCTACATTGAAAGCAGCCATATTGGTGTTCTGCACTGGTTAAGGGCGTTCTATAAAGTCCTTTAAATAGCCTATTGATACAAAAAAATAAATAAAAAGAAGGTTCTGTTCTGGAAAAAGCACATTCCATCCTGACTTTCCCACTCATTGCAGTAGCTGTGTGAGGACTTTGCAAAGTCTTCAGATTGGGAAGGCAGATTGGAGAAGGGTAGAGTTAAAAGTACCACCAATTAGGCAGTAAATTCACCTTTGTCCCCTCTGTTATCCTCCAATCTGAATTCAGAGAAGCTCAAAATGAGGAAGTAGACAGTGCTCCAGGAAAGCCCTGCACTTCTGCCTTAAAGGGGTAGGAAGGGGATCTACTAATGCTCAGAGAGCATGGGGAAAATCTGTTTTTATTTTTTTTTTTCTCCATTCATTTATACCTTAGCCTGCGGCAGTCTGCAAACACCTAAAACTAAGAGAGAAGAACCTTCCTTTCCAGTAACAGGACTTGTGGTCTCAGGAGCATGAGGCAAATCACAGTTGCTTTTTTCTCCTTCCTTTTTCTTCCCTCCACTTGATTCCAGACACAGGCACAGTGATGAGAAGAGCATGGCGGAGCAGGGTAAATAAAGCCCCAGCTTTCTGGCCAGAAGACCCAAAAGGGAGCCCCCTAGGGAAATGGAAAGTACCAAGGAGACCACAGAGAAGGAAGAGCTCAGAAAGCACCGCATAAAATTGTTATGGCCCTACCCACACGCTGTATATAAGTGGATCTGATCCTAAATAGCATACCAGAGACTTTGAGAACAGAACTACAGGATAGCCCACTGTTCAGGTCCCAGACTGGCCACCAGATAGCACACACACGTATAGCTCTGAGTAGTAGTGCCAAGGCTTTAGAAACAGAAGTGACATTGAAATTAGAACTTAAAGCCCAAACCCTATTGGTTGATTGCCTGCTAAAACAAAAATACCAGAATTTCCCCAAAGTCTGTTGAAAAATGTTGAAAATGTCTGGGATAAAGTCCAAAATTACTGAGCATAAGAGAACCAAGAAAATTTCAACTAACAAAAAGACAATCAACAGATGCTAAGATGACACAGATGTTAGAATTATCTGGCAGAATTTAAAACAGCTATTATTATAAAAATGCTCTTAAGAAGTGAGAGCAAACAGTCTTGAAATGAATGAAACAATAGAAAGTCTCAGCAAATAAACAGAAGACATAAAGAAGAACCAAATGGAAGTTTTAGAACTGAAAAATATAGTAATCAAAATAAACACCTCACTGATGACTCAGCAGAATGGGTTTGACTGAGCAAAGAGTCAGTGGACTTAAAGATAGATCAATATAAATTATCCTATCTGAACAACAGAGATAAAAAAGATTTAAAAATAAAGTCTCAGGGACCCGTGTGACAATTATAAAAAGTCGAACATTGGGACCATTGACGTCCTAGGAGAGGAAAAAGAGTGCAGTGCAAAGAAATATTTAAAGAAAATAATAGCTGAAAACTTCAGATTTGGCAAAAGACATAAACCTACAGATTCAGAAAGCTCAGCAAGCCCTAAATAGCATAAACCCAGAGAAGTTCCTGCCCAAACATATCATAATCAAACTGCTGAAAAGTGAAGACGAGAAAAATTCCGAGGCTGGGTGCAGTGGCTCATGCCTATAATCATAGTGCTCTGGGAGGCCTAGGTGGGAGGATTGCTTGAAGTCAAGAGTTCGAGACCAGCCTGAGCCAAGAGTGAGACCCCATCTCTACCAAAAATAGAAAAAATTAGCCGTGCATGGTGGTGTGTGCCTGTAGTCCCAGCTGCTTGGGGGCTGAGGCAGGAGGATCACTTTAGTCAACAGAGCGAGACTCTGTCTCCAAAAAAAAAAAAATCTTGAAAGCAGCTAGAGAAAAACAACATATTGCTCATAGAGGAACAAGAATTTGAATGATTAGGAATTTCTCATTAGAAACCAAGAAGACCAGAAAGGAGTAGCACAACATTCTTAAAGTATGGAGAAAAAAGAATTGTCATCCCAGAATTCTATATCCAGTGAGTATTTCACCTTTGTTTCTGAAGGATATTAAGATATTCCTAGTGAAAAGAAACTAAGAGAATTCACAGTTAGCAGGTCTTCTCAAAAGAAATAACAAAAGGAAGTTCTTCAGGCAGAAGAAGGGAAATGATACCAGATGGAAACTTGGAACATCAGGAATACAGGAAGAGCAACAGAAATAGTAAATATGTGGGTAAATATAATAGACTGTTCTCTTGCATCTCTAATATATGTTTTATAGTTGAAAGCAAAAATTATGAGATTGTCTGATGGGGTTTTTAATGTTGTAGAGGTACTATATGACAACCATATCATGAAGAGGGGAGAATAGAGGGGCCTATGTGTGCTAGTAAGATTTCTACATTCCACATGAAATGGTAAAATATTGTTTCTAAGTAGACTGTGAAAAGTTAAGTATATAGTAATCTCTTAAGCAACCACTAAAAAAACTATACAAAGAGATAGTCAAGTTAAAATTGAATTATAAAAAGAAGAAACAGAGGAACAAAAGCAAGGGAACAATTGGAAAACCAATAATAAAATATTAGGTCTAAATCTAAACATAACAGTAATCACATTAAAGGCAAATGGTCTCAACACACCAATTAAAAGAGCATGGGTTTTGAAGTTGGGCAAGCATGGTGTGAATCCTATCTTTGTCATTGGTCTTGTGCAATAAACCTACTTCTCTGGGCCTCAGTTTCCTCATCTGTAAAATAGGGATAATAATCATACCTACTGAGAGAGCTGCTACAAAGATAAGATAATGTATGTAAGGGACTCAGCACATTCATCTGTTAAAAATGTAGGGGAGAAACATATTTGCTTATATATGCAGAATATCTTTGGAAAGACATATAAGAAACTGGTGTCATTGCTTTTCTGTGGGAAGACTTGGTGGGCTGGGAGACAGGGATAAGAGGGAGATTTTTGACTCTTACAAGTCCACAATCTCTTGACTATAATTCTGAAGTCAAAAGAGCTCTCAAATGTTTGCTTCATAAGCTTAGTGGCAGAACCTAACCTGAAGTGGCACAAAGCTCCTTATATATTTCATTTATCCCATGTAAGTGTTAATATCCATTCATTTTGCAGAAATATTAGCATATCAGTTACAGGGTGCTGCTTGGAGTATTACACAAAATATGTTGTTGTACCTATCTAACTTTTCTAAAATAAGAAAAATACTGAATTCCAAAACACATATCTAGCCCAAGATTATGGACCTGTATATGTTTTTTATTCGTAAATTTTGAAACTGGTGACTGCATTTCTTCAGAAAGTTAAATTTTAAAAAATAATCTTTTAAAAACTAAATTAAAAAAAATCCCTAAATTTGGCACAGCATCTGACACAAAGCAAGTTCTCAGTAAATAGCAGCGGCTTGCTGTTATTCCGTTCTTCCAGGCCTTTCCTGTCAACAAATCTGTTCGCGTCCAAAACTACATTTCACCATCATGGCAGACCGTGTGAGTGTTACTACTTAAATTTTGTATCTTAAAAGACTGAGGTACAGAAGTTTTGTGGCAGCCCGTGCCAACCAGCTAGATAATCCCAAACCTGAAGTCCAGAGCACATCTTCTGACTCCCAGTCCTGAGACCTAGTTCACCAGGCCACCTCAGCCATTAGAAAGATATGTCAGCTGAATTTGTGTGCCAAAGGTGGGTGTGTTGCTTTTATATAAGAGAAAAGGGGAGCACGGAAGGAAGAAATACATGTGTTGCAGCCAGAACATACTGCCCCAGTGAGCCAAGCCATGCAGTTTTTTCTGCAGGGTTAGCATGGATCACTCTTTCCTTCAGTTGGTTACGAAATGAAAGTAGTAGGTGCTGAGTACAGAGGCTATGTACAAAAATGACTTTTTAAAATCCCTGGAGTCTTATTCAGCACATCCAACACTGAGACTCAGCCAATGGGGCTATGGAAAGAAAGACAGACCCCTGTGCTATTTTAAATGGTTTCTAAGGGTGGATATCATGAGTCACAGAAGTGTGCGTATGTTGCAGTGAGCCTGTGCTGAGTGTGAGCCTACTGAATATGCTGTGACAGCGTTGAGTACACAAATGATTGGAGTGGGCCCTACAGCTGCTTACTAGCCACCTTTGTTCTCTGCTGCTTCCCTCCCCACACTCTGGTCCAGAGAGAAAGATAGAGATGGCTACATATTTCAGGAACAATCAAGGCTCTTTATTCCCTAACATTTTAACAGCCTGTAGAAGCCCCCTCTGTTTTCTGCTTTAGGGGGGCTCACCTCATGGAACCAGGTAAGAGGCTCGCTGCCCTCCAGCACCACCTTGTCTACCTCCAGTGAGGCAGGAGGCTGGAGACCACCAGAAACTTTGACTACTAGCTGCAGGAACCGTGACTTGGGAACAGTAACAGTAGGTCAGGAAAAATTCCTTTCCTTGGGAACCTGGCCGATTCCACTTACCTTGCAATATTCTTTCCAGCCCACTAGGTGGAACTGACTGGATTCTTTGGATTTTTTTCTCAGTTCTCTAATGGCTCTTACCTATAAGCTTAGATTTGCTGCTGTTTATAAGGCTTTCCTGAGGTCTGGCAAGCCCTGCCCATACTCCAGAACTGTCAGGTTTGTATTGCTCACCAGGGCTCCAAAACTGATTCCAAAGCACAACTTTTTTTTTTTTTTTATGAGACAGAGTCTTGCTCTGTCACCCAGGCTAGAATGCAGTGGTGTCATCATAGCTCACAGCAACCTCAAACTCCTGGGCTGAATCAATTCTCCTGCCTCAGCCTCCCAAGTAGCTGGGACTACAGGTGCACACCACCATGTCTGGCTAATTTTTCTATGTTCTGTAGAGATGGGGTCTCGCTCTTGCTCAGGTTGATCTCGAACTCCTGACCTCAAGCAATCCTCCCACTTCAGCCTCCCAGAGTGCTAGGATTACAGGCGTGAGCTACTATGCCTGGCCGCAAAGCACACTTTTTAAAATACTAAATTTTTTATTATTGTATCTATATCCTTTATAGAAAAAAATGAAGTGTAAAGTAGAAACTCACCACCTAGGAGTAACTGTCACTGTTTACACTTTCAGTATGCTTTCTAGTTTTGTTTATACACAAACACACATTTTTTTCACAGTTGATTTCCCTAGGCTATTGATTATCTCCCTTTCCCCCACACTTAACACTAGAGCATGAACATTTTTCCACATCATTTTTAAAACATTCTAAGAACATTGTTTCTGTTGTTTCCATGGCTGCATTTAGGAATATACCATGATGTACCTAACTGGTCCCCATTTAGGCTGATTCAAGTTTCCTTGATTAAAGTTTTCATGGATATATTTTAATTTGAATTCTCTGTTCTTTCTTTAAGATGAATACCTGAACATAAACTTAGTAGATCAGAGAATATAAAAGTATATGACTTTTGAGTGATAGATTATATTTTGTGTGTGTATATATTAGAGAATATAGATTTGTTCTGTGGAATCTGTGCACTCATTTATGCTCCTTCTAGCTTATGTATTCTCAGTAAAGGCAAAAATTGGTTCTTGGTAGGACGAAGGGGATTTGTCCTAGAGATTGCAATGGTTTGTGCCCCTCCAGCAGGCTATGGTGCGTACACAGATATATAGTATATGTGTCATACTAAAGTTTCATACAGGGACCATATGACAAAAGGTTGAGAAGCACTGTTGTAGCTATATATGACTCCATACATCTATCTCATTCCACCTTGAAAGCTTTTAAATCTTAGCCTTGGGATTTTGGTGTTTGGTTTTAGAATAAAACTGTTCTGATATAAAACTTCTTGGTTATTTATATGAAGTTGAGGAATTTGACAAATGTGTGAATAAAATAAAATTCATTTGGAGTTTACCACTGTTAATATTTTTATCTTTATACAGAGTTGAGCTCCTCCATGTTTTTAGCTTTGTGTTCCATCCTTTTCACATAATTGCCATTGAAATATTATCAGTGTTAATCTGGGCCACAGAACACTTGAAATATCCCATGTGCTATGATCTCATGTAGGGGTTTCCCCTGTCCTCCACGCCCAGCGGTGCATTTGTGACCCCACAGGCGGCAGATTCGGGCTCCTGGGAGCCCAGGCACTGGCTGCTCTGGGACTTGCGATAATTGTCCCTTGTTTGTTTCAGGTGTGATCCCCTGGGCCAGTTTGCTGTCGGTGGAGAAGACCTAGACCCCTTTGGGTGAGTACTGCTGAGGAGGTGGTAGCAACACAACTTGCTTTTGTGGCTTTTCAGCCCTAGCTCATCTTCTAATTTTAGAGTTTTTCGTCAGTCTCCCTTTGGGGTGAAGGAGGCAGTTGTTGCTGAGCTCTGCCACACCGAGAGCAGTGCAGGAGAGCTCTGAGTGCTGGGGGGGCTGAGCAAGCCCAGCCGGCGGCTCCTCAGTCGTTTCCCAGCGCCGCCCCCCCCCACCCAGTGGAGGACAGCGGCCTTGCTTTGGACGGAAGGATGCTAAAGGATTTATTGGGTGCATATGGTGGGCCACAGACCTTAGGGAAGCTCAGGCCTATTCAGACCTCACTTAATAAATATTGACAGGACTCTGGTTCTTGCCATGCACCTAACAAAGTTCTTGCAGCTTCAGCTTTGTGCCATCTTCCCTGAATGATTCACACTGGATTGTAACTTCTGCTGCAGAGTGACCCCAAGTTTAGCATTTCATTCTTAGACAGAGGGGAAATCACTTCAGTCTACAGTGTAGCTTGAGCAGTGACCTCAAAATTTGGGGAACATCAGCCCATTCGTCCTAGTTTGAGCACATGAGGTCAAGTCCATGGAACTCAGTGAGCGATAGATGCTGTCAGGAGCAGGACTTGGGCAACCCACAGGCAGTCAGAAATTGCCCTGAGGCAAAGAGCAAAAAAACTAGCATCATGAATTGTCTCAATGCCATTATTAGTCCTTAGACCTAGAGTAGTGCCCTCCAGAGCCTTGTGAGGGTTCTGCATTGACCCTGACCAGTTCTGACTCCTGTTCTTGATCAAATTGGCCCCCTTGGGTGTAAGACATGGCAGGGACCTCAATTTTGTGCGCTCGGGGAATCCTATAGAACCAAGCCCTGCAGAACCAGAAATACTTAGCAATAAGGTGTGCTTTTTGCATAGGCTTGTATTTTGGCTCTTGCCCACTTCCTGGTGGCTCTCAGGCAGCCATTCACGTGTCTGGGTAGACCATCTAGAGTAGACATCCAGTCATTCTTAGTCCATGCTCACCTCTCTTGCCTCTTCTCCAAGGGCAGTCTCTGCCACACCCGCTTACCTATCTTCCCTTCTTGCCTCAGGTGTCGGAGAGGTGGCATGGTTGTGGATCCCCTGAGGTCTGGCTTCCCAAGAGCACTTATTGACCCATCCTCAGGCCTCCCGAACCGGCTTCCTCCAGGCGCTGTGCCCCCAGGAGCTCGCTTTGACCCCTTTGGACCCATTGGGACCAGCCCATCTGGGTAGGTAGTCACTCAGGTATGCTGAGAAGTAGGACCTACTTCAGCAATGAAGGTTTCTGGCCCCAGGCACAGAGTTGCCACTCCCTCTACCTATTGCTGCCAAGAGAGTAGTCTCCTCCAGGCCCTGCCTGATGCCTCCCTGGAGCCTTCCAGGAGCTCCCTATTCCTTAGTGCCTCCCTTCCCCCAGCTTTCCTCCAAGGAGGAGGAGGAGGAACTAACAGTTCTTGAAAGTTAAGTGTGTGTGAGAAACTCATTGGATCCTTAAGTCAGCTGTCTCGGGTAGATAGTACTGTCCACATTTTACAGACTCAGAAATTGAGGCCCTGAAAGATTAGGTGACTTATTCCAGATGGGGGAGTCAAACCCACGCTGTCTAGCTCTAGAATGCGTGCTCTTAAATTCCCCGCACCACCGCAGCATTCTGGGTCATATCTGCCTGTGTGTCCCTGGCCCCTCCACCACTCCCACTTATCAGCCCCTCTTTCCATTCCAGACCTAACCCCGACCATCTCCCCCCGCCGGGCTACGATGACATGTTCCTGTGAAGGCCTCAAGAATGTAACACCCCAGCCTTCCCTCCACTCTCCTGGAGCTGCCACCGTCGGCCCCATCAGTAGCCGTGTTCTTGCGGGCTGGGGGCAAGGGACTCTGCCCATGTGTTTGCAGGCTGGCTGGGATTGCTTCCCCACCCCTTATCAGAGCCAAGGCACCTGCTGCAGCTCTCCACCTGGCTGCATATAGATCCCAAAGAGAAATCAGTGTGTCTCTTTCACCACCAGCTCCTCCCCACTTCCCAAGGGATACTCCGGCAACATATATCCTTGACCTGATGCAGTCCCAGCTGCAGCGCTATGAGAACAGAATGCATTTTGGATGTTATTATTAAGAACCAAATGTCAATACAAAATTCATGTTGCCGTTCTCCCACTTTTCTTTTTACATTATTGCACATCCCCTTCCAGTTATAGACTTCAGAGTTTGAGTCTTTTTAGGGCTAAATGACGCTTTTCCTGCCCAGGGCCCATCCTTACTTCTCAGGCACCTTTCTTTCCTAAATTGCTCTTGCTTCTGGCATCATGAAGATGGGTCCCAGTGTGGCTGCATGGATGGAAATGAATGACTAGAAATTCCATAGGCCACGAGGATGACTTTCACAAGGGCAAGCACATTGTGGAAAGATGGCAGCATTCTGGTGAGGGCAGAACCCTCCAGTTGTTCCTGTCTGGGTCCATCTGTGCCTCGGCAGCAACAGCCTGTAAGCAGAGGAATAAACCAAACAGACCTGAATGCCAATCTCATTTTGCCACTAACTAACTGAATGACCCTGAGCAAACCCCTTCTCCTCTTAGGGCCATGTGCCCACCTGTGAAAATCAGAGGTGCCTTTCCTGCTCCAAACATTCTCATGTCTTTCTCCGTACAACAACCCCTAGAAACTGAGGCAAAAGGAAAAGAATGAAGGTTCCAGGTGTTATGTGATACTTCCCTGTAGAGTCTGTGACTCTGTGTTTCTTGGCCCCCTTGGGTCCCAGACAAGAGCAAGGAACATGGGCTCCATCTGAGTGTGGTGGTGAACTTCGGGAGGAGTAAGGAGCCCCAGCCTCTGGAAGCCTGTGCCCTATCTCCAAGCCCACCTGACCTTTGGTGTTCTCCGGATCCTTTTCAGCCCGAGGCCTGACAGACGTGGGCAGTGATGAGCCTTTGTGCTGGAGTGGAAAGAGCACCACAGAGCAGCAGGCTGAGAGGCACAGGATCGAGGCGCTAGTCACTTCTGCTCCACAGCTAGTTTTCAACCACGTGCGGGTCCTTTCATTTCCCCGCTCCTTGGATGCCTTCCCCTAAATTAGAGTGTATTATGTACCTGTAGGCAGCAGGCTACCATAGCTTTTCTGAGGTGTCTGCTAGGCTATTTTCTATAGCCTAAGATTGACTGACTGCTCAGCTGAGAATGGGTAGGGGTACACTAAACTGACACTTAGGCCCAGGGTCAGTCTCAGATCCGATGGTGGGCCTACGTGGAGAGGGTAGCACAAGCAGCTCCCTAGGTATTTCTGGCGGTCCCATGCCAAGCACTGATTTAATAAAAGACCCTGGAGACAAGGGAGCTGACTACCTTAAAGCCTTTAAAACATCTCTGTTCTGGAGAAAAACCCAGAGATCAGGCAGAGGTGTAGTGCAGTCAGTAATCATAACCTTCTTCCTTGAGGGCTGGCAAATGGGTGGAATGTTAGTTTTTGTTTTGGAATTGGACCATACCTTCAACCAAAAGTACTTGGAATAATTTGCACATAAAAACATCCTTTATTATAAAAGGAAGCATTTAAAGGAATATCAGACTAGAGACCATCAGACAGAATGGGGAAAGTATATAACTTTTAGGACCCTGATTTGAGGAAAAGACAAAACTTAAACAATAAATTTGCCACTGAGATTTTCTAGTAGCAAAGGTCGAAAAGATAGTCATATACATAATTTTGTTTTCTGGAAACAGAAAATTGAGTGATTCATCTGCAGAATCGGCCATTTTTTGTGTGGGTCTCCTTGCATCAAGGACACTAGGAAACACAGATGATGTCTTAGATGTTATTTGGAGGAAAGTAAGTGGAGCTCTTAGGAACTTCCAAGTCAAGCTGTTGGTGTTTGTTTTGGTCTGGGCCATTTTTCTCCTTTCAGACATGAGTAATGACCAAGCAGCAAGTGGAAATATTTCAGGTCTATGTTTTGTAGAACTCAAAAGATTGGAGCCTTAACAATAAACATTAGCACTTAATAACCTGTTCCTCTTTTTTTTTTTAAATAATAGCTTTATTGAGATGTAATTCACATACCCATGAAGTTCACCCTTCTAAGGAATACAATTCAGTGGGTTTTAGTATATTCACAGTGTTGTACATCCATCACCATATATAATGCCTGAACATTTCACCCCCTCCAAAAGAAACTTCATCCCATTAGCAGTGACTCCCCATTCCCCTCCTCTCAGCCCCAGGCAACCACCAACATCTTCTATCTCTAAAGATGTGCCTATTCTGCATAGTTCTCGTAAATGGAAGCATTCTATATGTGGTCTTTCATTTAGCGTAATGTTTTCGATATTCATTCATGTAGCAGTACTTCAGTCCTTTTTATGGCTGAATAATACATTGTATGGACATACTACATTTTGTTTATACACTTATCAGTTGACAGGCAGTTGGATTTGTTTTTGCTGCTATGAACATTCTTGTACAAGTTTTTGTGTAATCAGATGTTTTCACTTCACTTGGGTATATACGAAGGATTGGAATTGCTGGATCACGTGGTAACCCTATGTTTTACTTTTTGAGGACCTGCCAGGCTGTTTTCCACAGGAGCCACATCAGTTTCCGTTCCCACCAGTGATGTGTGAGGGTTCCAGTTTCTCCTCATCTTCACCAACACTTGTTATTCTTCATGCTTATAACCATCCTAGTGGGTATGAAGTGGCATCCCACTGTGGTATTTTTCCTCTTTATTTTTAAAAAGGAGAATTTTGGCCTAGGCCAAGTAAGGCAGAGACCAGAGCCAATCCCCCTTGGGAACAGACCATGGCTTTGATAAGAGCCACCTTGGGGTGACCATGGCTGGTGAGCTACAGAGGAGTTGGGTTTGGCTTTTGGGGATGGTCTGGGCTGGGTGTGATACAGGACAGATTCTGTATCTAGGGAAGTTCTGTAATCTTTTCAGGTCTAGAGAGATTCACAGTATCACTTTTCTTGGTTTGAAATGTCATTGTTCATCCAGTGACTTTACAAGAAGAATAAAAGTCTGGTTCTAAATCATTGTCTTTCAATGCTGGAGTGCCATAGACCACTTGGACCATTTCAGCCCCCATATCTCACCTTCTCTTTCTTGGCTTGTCTCCTTCCCAGTTCTTAGAGCTGGCTATGTTTCTCATTGCATTTATTCACGGAATCAGGAGCTTCTGTCATAAGTCTCTTAAGACCTAAGATCCAAGAATGTGTTGTGCTCACAATGGAGACTACATTCCTGTGCTGGATGGTCAGTGCCTATTGACACATAGTTAGAGAACGGCTAGCAAGTCCCACACAACCTCACTTTGGAACCCAGCTTCCTTTGTGGCCTCCCTTCTGCCATCATTAATGCCATTCTGTTACTGATCCATGCTTCTCTTCACAGGAGGAAAAGTAGAATCTGTGGAGCAGTTCGTATTTTCTGTCACCTAATCTTGTCTACGTTGGTACAGTTCCAATAAGACAGATCCCACTACCAAGGAGAGGAAAGATTCCCTACATGCGTATCCCCAGTTTTCTCTGTCATAACACTTGCATGCTTCTAGGCCACGATCAACTTTTTGCACCAAAGCAGAGACTCAAAGGCAGGATTCCAAGTCCCCATCCCTTGGTTCCTTTGGGATAACACAAGGCACACCCCAAGTCACTCCAGCTGCGCTTGGCCCTGAATCTGCCCTGAGGAGTGGGTCAGAGGCAAGGGTGGCAGGCTGGGTGGTGGACATTGAGGGGTGGCAAGGCCCAGGTGACTGAGGACAGACCCTAGAATTCAGAAAGCCACAGAAGAGGTTTGAATACCTGACTCAGTGCCGGTGGGAGGTACAAAGTGGAAGGCCCAGTCCCTGCTTAGAGGAACACGAGGCTGACGGTGCAGACTGGATGACCACATGAACATTATGTTTTAGATGAGCCACATAAGGTGAGTGTTGTGAGAATCACAGTGTGACAGGTTCAGAGGGCTAGAGTGCCGTGGCGTCAGCCTAGCTCACAGCAACCTCAAACTCCTGGGCTCAAGCAATCCTCCTGCCTCAGCCTCCCGAGTAGCTGGGACTACAGGCATGCGCCACCATGCCCGGCTAATTTTTTCTATATATTTTTAGTTGGCCGATTAATTTCTTTCTATTTTTAGTAGAGACGGGGTCTCGCTCTTGCTCAGGCTGGTCTCGAACTCCTGACCTTAAGCGATCCTCCCGCCTCGGCCTCCCAGAGTGCTAGGATTACAGGCGTGAGCCACCTCGCCCGGCCCTAATTTAGCTTTTTTAACTAAAAAGGTTAGGGTCCAGAGAGCAGCAGGATCATATTGTCATTGCCATGATTTGGGGAATAGGAACTCCAGAGCCACACACAAACTGCCTACATCTGCACCAGAAAGTGGATGCCCTTCATACTGCCATCTTGACCCCACTCAGCTCAGTTCCAAGTTCAGGGTTCAGTTGAATGCATCTGATTGTTGGAACCTACATTGCCTCTCTAACTGTAGTGGCAAGGGATCTGGGGAAAATTTCTTTATTCCCTCTTCCCACCTCTACACTCAGGAGGGGGCATTGGGACAGTGCTCTGGCAAGCCAATCTGTGTCTGTCTGCACCTTGGACCATGACATAGATGGGTACCACAGCCTTGCATGCCTGAGATGCCTGCTCTGAGTACACGTCAGTGCGTGCTGGGCCCCAGCCCAGACCTCCAGGGGAGGGCCTTCAAATCTGTTTTTATAAGTTCCTCTTATGATTAATATGATCATACAAATTTGAGAACTGAGAAAGGAGGGAAAGACCTTCTACATCCTGGCTACTCAGACCAGCAGCAGCAGCATCACCTGGGAACCTGTTAGAAACACAGAATCTCGAGCCCCACTCCAGACTTACTGCATGAGAATCTGCATTTTACCAAGTTCTCCATGTGACTCGTGCACATTAAAGTTTCAGAAGCTCAAGTGTGCAAAGTGTATGTCTTCTTCCTTCACCCGGATATCAGGTACAAAGAATTGAGTTCGTCTTCTTGGTTGATGGCACATTATGATGAATGCATGCAAGAACCTTTCATTTTAAGTTTTCTCTAATTTCACCCCAGTATCCCTTCCATTCCCTTGACCCCTGGGTCACTCAAATGTGTTTCATCTGTCTTTAGAAATGAAGTACCCTTATAAGATGGCATACATTATATCTTCATATCATAAGCATAATGAGGTATTATCCCCATTTTCTAGCCCAGAAACAGAGGATTTGGAAAAGTCCACTAATTTGCTCAAGGCCTAGCAGGGACCTCAGAATCAGTAGGCGTGGGTATGACTCCCAGCCCTCCCTTCACCACTGTGTGCACTTCCTCATGACCATTATCCCGATCTGCAGGATTGTTGCAGAGTTCAACCCAAAAATGTGTCTTATGAATAGGTAGTTGAGGCCTGGGGGGTGTGGCTGGCTGCTATTACTACTGCAGCCATATGGGAAGATGTGGGTGGGGCTCAAAGATGAGGAGAGGAATCTTGGGCTGCACCCCCACCCCCAATGCAGGAAATAAGCATTTATCTGGTGCTAGGCCTCTCATCTCATGTAGTGCCCTAACCACCCCAAGGTAAATTCTTAGTGGCATTAGTCAAGGTACCCCCTGGGCATGGGTGGCAGAACTGTGATTGGAAGCCAGGTCAGCCTGGTTCTAATGCCAGTGCTCTTTTCAGTAGAACTGCTGTACCCAGACCTCACACCCTCTCCAGGTGAGAAGCCTGGATCCCTGGGCAAAACCCATTTCAGCAGCTGGAAAACCAAGTCAGGATTATGAGAAGGGAACAATGCTGCATAATTTCCAAGATGGTCTAAGACTCCTAAATCAGTCCTGCTTGCAAAGTGGGCCTCATGTTTCCAAATACTTCCACCTACGCCACAGCACCCTGAACACCCCGGCTAGAAAGAGCATCTGAAGCCACCCAGCACAACCTCCATTCCACAAGGGAAGAAACAGGTCCAGGAAGCCCCTCTGTGACGGTGAGCCCTGTAGAGGCTTCTCTGGGCTACAGGGATGGGCTTGGGTTCCGTGCAGGGCTCTGTCACCTGACCCCAAGTGCTGCTCATCTGGCCCCTCTGAGTTTAGTAGGGTGGGAGCTACTCTTCTCCACCTATCAGGTGAAAGAACAGGTCGAAGGCAGTTGAGTGACTTTCCCAAAGCCACACAGACCACAGAAGTCCTGGCTCCAATTTCCAGGCGTTCTCACTAAACACTTCCCAAGACAGTTATGGAGGTCCCTGAGTGATAAAAATGTGAGGGTCCCATTCCTTTCCACCTCCTCCTCCCCTCAGCTAGGCTTAGTGTTAAGACGAAGGCGCCGTAGAGGTTCAGCACCCTGGTCAGCTCCCACCTTCCCTGGAGTGGCTGGAGGGAGGACTTTGGTCCAGATTAGGCTAAACAGTGTCTGCTGCTCCCCAGTCCAGGATAGCCCTCTCCTGGAGACAGGCGGGCATTCCGAGAGGAGGGGACCTGAACCAAGGTATCCTACCTCAACTACAGAGCCTGGCCCTCTTCCTCTCCTTCAGATTAGACCCACGAGAGCAGTTTCATTCTTTAGGCTTCTTGGTTCCCAGGACATAGATTCAAGTGAAGAGCCTATAAAGAGATGGATAGGCCAGGAGCTGAGCCATGGTGACTCTGGCCAAGTCCTGTCCCCTTTGGATTTCCTCATCTGTAAAATGGAGATAAGGGTGGACCTGACTCTGCCAAGATCCAGCCCACCTGTGAGATTCCATGACTGTAAGTGCCACACCCTACATGCCCTCCTCTTCTCCCCCAGAACCTCCCAATTCACATGTAAACCACAGGCTTCAAAGTGGCAGCCCACAGCCCAGATCTGCCAACATGCTCTGACTGGCCTGCATGTTACTAAATTTGATGAGATGCATGATGGCATGTTATTAAATGTGAGTCTAGACTCTGCTCTTTACCACTTGTGTGACCTTTGCCAAGTCACATGACCTACCAAAGCTTCCTTATCTGTAAAATGGAGGTGGTGACAGGCCCCCTCCATAGGGTGGTTGCGAAGTTTGCATAGGCTAGTAGGAGTAAGGACGTAGAAGAGGGCCTGGCACAGAGAGAACACTATATTGTTGTTTTAAAATCGGATGATTCAATGTGTATAGTGAGTAACTGGTTCATTGCAATGTACAAACATGAAGTGTTTTTGTCCAACTGATCTCTGTCAAATCCCCTTTCTCATCTGAACATCTAGGTACCAATAACTAACTGGGCACTTGGGGTTTCAAACTCAGTCCAGTCCAGTTTAAGCTTTCCAGCTCACATCCAGTTCCCAGAGGTCTCCTCTGACCTCTTCTGGACTCTTGCTCCTCCAGCATGGTGGGTGGGGAGTGTCTCTAAACTGGCTATCATGATGAGGGTGGTCAGGGGAGGTGGTTCCTGGGTGATGCTGCTGCTGCTGGTCTGAGTAGCCAGGATGTAGAAGGTCTTTCCCTCCTTTCTCAGTTCTCAAATTTGTGTGATCTAATTCATACTATGTTTAGGTTTTTTTTTTTACATATTTGTTTTTGTTTTGATAAGAAGGTCCTTAGTAGATCACATGTATGATTTTTAGAGGGTGGTGAGAGCTTCACTCTGGGCCCTCAGAAAGGAGCGGGGTCTCTGTCCAGCCCACCAGAGACTCATGGCCCATCTCCTTGATGGAGTGTGCTGTGCCATCCCAGCCTCCTCTCACCCCCCTCCATCAACACGTGGAGCACTTCGAGCACCGGGTCCTCCACCTACCTTCAAGGACCTCAGAACACTGGAAGGGGACACAGGACTGCCCCTAATCCCCAGCACCACCACCCCTTCTAGCCAGCATGGGCTGTTCCCATGGGCCTCCCACTTGAGGAATTCTCCAGGTCAGAAATAGACTTTGTCTCCGTGTTCACAAACACCCCTGAGCTCCAGAAGATACATTTCAAGCTCTCTTAAGAATACTTTCCTTACATTTTTCATCTGTTCAATGCCGTCTCTCCAAAGCCTAGCACAGAGTAGCTGCTCAAATCTTAGTTGAAAGAATGAATGAAGGACGCTTGGATGGGCAACATTCAAGTGGTCTGCACATCCTGCAGCTCACCAAGCCTCCAGCTGGGAGGCCAGCCCCCTTTTTGAGCTCACCTCCATCTCTGTTAGTGATTAAATAAGCCCTAGGCTGGGGATGGGGTGGGGGGCGGATGTCTGGCCCCAGCAGGTAGCATCTCATTGGACACTCCCTTGTCCTCAGCTTTGGCCTCAGCCACAATTCTCAGGCAATGGGATAATCCCTCTCAGCATCCATTTACTCATACAAAGGTCCAGCTGTCCAGCTGCTCTTGAAAACTCAGGAGCTCTGGCAACCCTGAGCCCATCCACCACAGGGCAACTGCCAGCTAGAGCTGGAGCGGGCACCCCCTTTAATCCTGCTGCTGCCCACGGCCACCTGCTTTGTGAATGTCACCTGCTGAGTCCTGCAGGCATTTGCACTTGGGCCCCTGCTCTAATCTGATGGGGGAGGATGGGACTCTCAAGAGGAGAGTCAGGTGCCTGGCAGGCGAGTCAGCAATAGTAACAGCTCTCCTGTGGGAGCCTAACCTCCATGAGCAACTTCAATGAAATGAGACGTGGACACAGAGAGAGGAATCAAAAAGAGGAGGAGGATAGGGAGATTAGAGGAAGGAAAGACAGATGAGATGGCAGAGGAAGAGAGATGGCTTTTGCTGAATGCCCTTGGCCTTAAGCCAGTACTAGCCCAGACACTGCGCCACCCAGGAAGAGGTTGGCTTGGAAGCCGCCTTCTTCCCCTGCCCTCCCTGCTCCCCTGGGGCCAGCTTTCCTGCCAGAAGTTCCTTCCACTCACTAACCTTCCCCTAGGCCCAGAAGAGCAGCAGCCACTACCTTAACCTTGGTGGCTCAAAGGCCAAGTAGGGACCGGCTGCTGATGGGCTGCTGAGATAGGACCTTAAGGTCATGTTCTCTGGCTGCAGTGGTAGGCCTGAGAGAAGGGCAGGGAATGCTAGAGTCCAGAGTCCCATGGTCTGGCCTCCCCAGTGCCAATGTCACCCCTACAATGCATCTGACATCAGAAGATTCTTCCTGCCACACACACCTGCAAGCAATTATAACAGCTGACAGTGACCTCTCAGCATGTGCAATGCACTGTACCTGCATGAACTCAAGAGTCTTCATAATGACCCTGAGACTTTAGCACTGTGGTTGTCCCCATTCTACAGATGATGATACACAAGCCCCCACCATGAGGGCCCTGCCCTTCAGCATGCCTCATCTCAACACTCCTGCACAGAACCTGCAGCCCTCCCTGCCACCCAGCCCCTCCCCAGTTTTTGGCCTCTGAGCCTCTGCTCCTGCTGTTCCTCTCTGGCCCAAGTGCCCTTCCCTCTCTCCACTCTCACCTCACACTGGCTACAGCCTCGTTGTTTAAGATTCCCATTAGATACTCCCCTTTCCGGAAAGCCTCGTCTGACCCCAGCTCAATCAGACACCTTCTCTGCACACACAGCCTGCTATGCCTCCCCCTCACAGCAGCAGTTGCACTGCCCTGCTTCCCCAGACGGCCTGTGGCCTGGGACCAACTCAGGGCAGGGTCTGTGTATGCACTGCAGAGCCTAGCTCAGGAAAGAATGCAGATGATGTGTGAATGAATGAATGAATGAACGAACGAATGTGAATAGCTAACATTTATCAAGTGATCATGAAGTACCAGGCACTGTGCTAGGTGCCTGACAGCTATCATTTCCTTTACTGTTCGCCACAGCCCTATGGGGAAGGTGCTGTGATTAGCACCACCCTTTTACAGATGAGGAAACAGAGACTAAGAGGCATTAAACCACCACCAAGCACTCAGGTAGACTCTGGAGGCAGCACCCTTACTCTCTTATCTGATGGACTATGTTCAGTGGACTACTTGGTAGGAGGCCTGCCCCCAAACCCTCTGAGGTTTGAGTGGGAAGAAAGCTCAGAAGTATGTGATTGTGTTTATTTTCTGCAACTAAAGAAGAAGAAAAAAAGCTCAGAAGCACTTGTCCTTCTGGGAGGAGGAAAGTGGTAATCTCACCACCTTCTGCACCATTCAGCTGTCCTGGTTCTGCCCATCTGCTCATGGACTGCCTGATCTAGGAAGAGGAATGATGTGGGGAAGAGGGTTTGGGGGCCAAAGACGAGAAGATACAGAAGGCCTGGGGGTGTTACTGTCCTTAGCCAGACACTCCCCATTGAGGCATTGGCTCTCCTCAAAAGAGAGGTTCCTACCCAACTCCACTATGCTCCATCCCTGAAGATACCCAACACCTGACTAGTAAATGCTAACATACCTCCACTGACAAGGAGCTCTCTACCACTCCAACCCAGATCTTGGCAAGCTTCTCTTTCCCCTAAATGAAATCTGCTGGGGAACATCGGGCGAGTCCACTCTCTAGGAGGAGACAACAGGCCCAGCTGGAGGACCCCTCCCTGACTCGGCCACTGACAGCCCCTCTCCCGACAGAACGCCCTCCTGTGACTTCATAATGCCTCCCTTCCTCTTTCCCCTTCAAAGCTCTTCAGACACAGCACCCTGCTCTCAGCTCTGGGAAGCCCTCTGCTTGTGTTTCCTGATCCTCCAGCCCCCAGAGAAGGCAGAGTGGGAAGGTTTTCCATTTTTCTCTGGAAGACCAGAGAGGTGGAGTGATTTGCCCAAAGGCCCACAGGGAAGGGGTGACCAACAGGACCTGACTCGCCTGGTTCCCAGCCCAGGACCACATGGTCCTGTCTAGAATGGCAGGATGGAAACACTCCTGGACATCTCTCCCCCACCTCCTAAGTAGGGGGCGGAGAGCAGGAAGGACACAGAGACACCAGCCTAGCTTAGCCTGGGGAGGGGAACTTGACTGTTGCTGTGAGGTCAGCAACCTGGGAACAGCATGGCCTGCGGCTAGTGGAGAAAGAGAAGACACTGTCAGTCATCCAGAGATGCCCTTGCTTGGAGCTGCTTCACAAAAGTGTATGTCCTTGGCTTCGGAGCTAGGTCAGACAAGAGAAAGCTCTCTGTGTGTGTGCATACATGCCGATGTGTGCTCACACACATGTGCATGTGTATGTTTACAGATGTGTACATGCACGGAGGGACATTTTAAAGAGAATCTCAGGGAAGGCAATGCTTATTCACAAGGAAGGGAGCAATACGGTGGAATCTCGGGCCGCAGGCACTTGTAGCTGGGAGACACCCGAGGAAGTGAGCAGATGTGATAACGGATCCTGGGATCCCAAGCTGGTGCATTTCACAGGCTCCTAAGCACCCAGCAAATGTCTCCCAGGTCCAGCTAGAACCTGGCTATGTCCCACCAAGGCAGGGGGAGAGGGGTCTTCCTCCATCAAGGAGACCCCTCTAACTCTTCCACATAAAAGCCATACCAGGGCCCAGAGAAGGGAAGGCAGATGGGTTCACGAGCCCCAGCTGCAGGGCCCAGTAACAAAATAAGTTCCTTAGCACTTCCGGGCACGTGATCGTCTGTGCAACTGATTCTCGCCCCTCAAGAGGACTCCAGGAGGCTGAGAGGGGACTGTGGGGCTCTGGGGTACTGCAGCAGTGGCAGGCATAGTAGACTTTTGTCATATTTATTCATTCATCCTTTCAAAAATGAACACCTAGGCCGAGCGTGGTGGCTCTCACCTGTAATCCCAACACTCTGGGAGGCTGAGACAGGAGGATCGTTTGAGCTCAGGAGTTCGAGACCAACCTGAACAAGAGCGAGACCCCATCTCTACTGAAAATAGAAAGAAATTAATTGGCCAACTAAAAATATATAGAAAAAATTAGCCGGGCATGGTGGTGCATGCCTGTAGTCCCAGCTACTCGGGAGGCTGAGGCAGGAGGATCACTTGAGCCCAGGAGTTTGAGGTTGCTGTGAGCTAGGCTGACGCCACGGCACTCTAGCCCGGGCAACAGAGGGAGACTCTGACTCAAAAAAAAAAAAAATGAACACCTATTACACTATGCATCAAACGTGTTTCTAGCACTGAGAGTACGGTGTGAACCCGTGAGACCAGAATGCCAGCCCTCATGGAGCTTGCAACCCGGCCTGCCAGGTGGTGGTTAGTGCTCCAGAGAAGCATAAAGCAGGTAAGGAGTGGGAATAAGGCTGGGGGAGGGTAAGATTTCAGCAAAGGCTTCACAGAGAAGCTGATATTTGAACAAAGCCCCTAAGGAGGTGAGGGAGTGGGGCTTGCAGACACCGAGGGGAAGTGCCTTCCAGGCAGAGGAAAGGCATGCAAAGGCCCTCAGGTGCGACCTTGCCCGGCAAGGTCAAAGAAGGGCAAACAAGCAAGTGTGGCTGGAGTGGAGTGAGGGAGCGCGCCAGGAATGGGAGGTGAGGTCAGAGAGGCACGGGGGCCAGATGGCATAGGGCCTTGGAGGCCACTGTGAGGGATGGACGTGGGTTTGGGAGGACCCGAAGCTTATGCGGTTTAGGGAGCCTCCCTTAGGACTAAGATAAATCAAAATCACAAATACAAAATCTGGTTCAGGGCCTGGGACGGGGCCTGTGCAAATGAGCTGTCTGGACACTTAAGCTTTGCTAGTCTTGCCCTAAATCCGCTTCTGGCTGTGATGAGAGTTTTGGTTCTTGCCTGGAGTAGGGAGCCATAGGACAGTTTTTTGCAGAGGAGTGACATGACCTGACTACCCTCTTAACAGGCTTCCTCTGGCCACCAAGTGGAGGATGAACTGGGGGCGGGGAGGGGAGTAGGAGAGAAAGCCGCATCACCAGTGAGCAACTGGACCAGATGGCGGCAGCCGAGGGTAGAAAGTGATCATATTCTGGAAATGGCACTGACAAGATCTGCTAATGGGTCGGACATGAGGGCTGAGAGAAGAGAGACAGAAGGTTTGACCCCGAGGGTTTAGGCCTTGTTATAGGTTTCAGCCCTCCCCAGTTGAGGAAGGGAAGGAGAGCCTCATTGTTCCTGGACCTCATACCATGCAGATCTCTATTTTACCTCTAATCTACACCCCCTCTGCAGGCAGAGCTTTCATTAATCTCACTTCACAGATAAACCCAGACTCAGAGAGGTGGAGTAACTTTCCCAAAATCACACAGCCAGTACATGGCAGAACCTGGATTCAAATCTAGGTCTTATACCAACTCCCAATCAGCATCTGTTCTGATGCACTAGGAAAAGCGAGGTTTGGGGGCCCTAGAGGAGTGCTGGGGGGGAGAGGCAGTTCCTGGTGGTGTGGCACATCCTAGCAACCAACGGGGCTCTTGGCATGACTCCATACTTACCCCAAAAGTCCTGTGGAGAAAGTTCTCAGCACCCTATTCCATGCTCTTCCTCAACTTCTTAAACCTGTTTCTGATCCACCAGCTGGGAGATCTGAGCTGCAATCTTGGGGAAATGCTTTTTGGCATCTCTCAAGTTTTCTTAATTCACTGACAAGGTAATGCCTGCCTCCGTCCGCTGTACACATTTTCTCAAGGAGTTTCTACTTTAGAATGCAAAGCAGGCTTCTCTGGCTTAGAAAAACCTGAGGTTCCTGGGATTTAATCTTCGAACAGGTTTAGCCCCTAAATACAATTCATTGCCTTTAAACTGATATGAATTGATGGTCCCAGAGGCATCCACTCAACAGGTTTAGTATCCAAATGAGTTCCCCACTGTCACAGTAATCCATATGGCTTGGATTGATATTTTTGTTATTAATACAGATTTGAAAAGCCTTAGCCCATTATTCGGGATGTCCAATTCCACTGTCGTTTACCTAGAATGGTAAACGACACTTTCCGCTACTACGCCCTGCTTGGAGCCGGGGAGAAACTGACAAAGCAGTGGAAGCTCAGGACCTGTGAATCTTTCACTATCTCGGGGCTTTGTTCTTTTCAAACTACACCCCTTCCACACTACAACAGAACCCAGTAGGCCAGGCTACACAACCCTTGTCCCCTCTGGCCCTCCCCCAGCTCTCTGTTCCTGGCAAAACCTGCCAGCAGGAGCAGAAATTTGATCTGTCACAGAAGCTGTGATATTACACTGCCCAGATGTTCAACTCACAGGACTGCAGGTTCATGTTACAGCTGATCAGGGCCTGTCTACCCTTCAGACCCCATGCCGCCCCTGCCCCTCCCGCCCCTGAGAGGCAGGATCCACGGCCCACATGGCCAATAGGCATGGAGCAAGTGGGACCTGCATGTGGCAGGGGCTCACTGAAAGGGCCCCGTTGGGGTCTTCATACCACTGGCCTAGAAGGCATGTGCTCTTGAAGCCCTCTAGGGCCATCTGGACTGAAGGGTGCCTCCCCACAGTCCTCAAACACCTGTATCTCCTTGCCCCCTAGGGACTACTTCCTCACCTTGTCAGGGATTTAAAGGGAGTCTGGAGGAGCCTGGAACATTCCACAAGAGAAGAGAACAAACAGCAGTCAACATGGCCAGCATGTCCAGGCCACCCAAATGTGCCTGAATTCTCCCTGGATAAACTGGGGCTGCACTTTACTAGTGAGGTCACAAATACAGCATTAAAAACAATTTTTTTCTCCTACCAGCATAAGGCAAGAACCAAGAGACATACTACTGGGGAGGAGAGGGTGATGAAGGCCTGCCTCATGCCAACAGAACTGCAACAAAGCCCTCACCTTTCTTGTATACGAGATCCTTCTTACTCAGAGAACTGGGGGAAGTTGTGCATTTGGCTCTGTAAAATATGTTGCTGCAGAAAATTAGTCACTGCAGGAAGTTAGACCCCAAACCCCAAACCCAGACTGCGGCAAACTTTGGATTGAATCCAGCCTCACCATGAAGCTCTTTGGCAGGACCACGAGAGCTATCGGCTGCCTTACTATGATCACCGAGGTCAAGGCCAGAAAATGGCAGGGAGAATGGTTAGTGTCAGGGGGTGGCCAGAGACAGAGGCTGGGCAGAACTGGAGGGGCCTGAGGGATCATCCAATCCAACCTCCTCACTTTGCAGACAGGGCGGCTGAGGCCCAGTGAGGAGAGGATCACAGTTCAGGCAGTGGAGTACTAAGGGGTCACCCCAGTGCTGACTTCTTCCCTCATCACGAAGCCACCTTCCACTTAAATGGTCAAGGCTGAAAGGGGCCCAAGGTCATCCAATACCCTCACTCAGCTGATAAGGAGGTCCTGGAATTCCCCAAGGCATGAGGAATGGGAAGGGCAATCTTTCAAAAGCTCCCAATCCTCAGAAATGCCAAGAAACCTCATCCTCCAAGAGAAGAAGTTTCCAAACGTTTGTATTTTTAGCAGCAGAAGCCATCTTCCGAACAAAACCTTATGCAAAACCTCAGCTACAAAACAGATCAGTGGGCTACTCGCCCAGGTGGGGCCTGGGCCGGGCCCCGGGCTCTCCCTCCAGCCCCCAGTACTCCTTCCATAGGGCCCTATGTGGAGCTCAGTTTGAAACCTGCAGCCGTTTGGGGCCTTGTGGCCCTGCAGCTAAAGCAGCCAGATAAAGTGGGGTCTCATTTAAGAGACCTGGAGAGTGTGGCTAGTCTCTGGGACCTGGACAACTTCGTTCTCCACCAGGGCCTGGCCCCCGTCCCCATTGAGCTGTCTCATGCGCAGGTTAATGGAGCCGTAGGTCTTCCTGGAGCCCCTGCCCGGGATGAAGGTCCGCCGGCGGTAGAGCTCGCCCTTGCACAGGGAGACCATGAGCAGCAGCGACAGGAGCATGCCGCCCACCGTGAGCAGCCCCAGGCCGGCGATGATGCACTTGTCCAGGTGGGAGCCCAGGCGGGCATAGTACATCTCTAGTCGTTCCATCTCCCGCGCTGTCACTGTGTCCGGGTTGACGCGGGCCTCTCGGGGGATGGCGTAGGCTGTCACCACCAGGAGGATCCCACTCACCAGGAAAACCAAGGCAGAAACGAAGCCATAATCCACCGGGCGGCTCACGGGCTCCAGGCCTGGCCCCTCCTCTGAATGTAGGGACAGATCGTCCCGCTGGGATCGAGGCAATGAGGGGACACCCCCTGGAGGAGTGGTGGAGCTGCCCAGTCTGGTGTTCCCAGGGTTCTGGAAATGGGTCTCGTGCTCCTCCGAGGAGAAGCCGGCATTATCCACACCCTCTCTGGGTGGGGCTGCTGGGCCCAGGGGAGACGGTCTCCTTGGGGCCTGGGGACCATTGCTCAGCGTCTTCAGTTCCAGACCAGGGTGAGAGGCCATTGGGAAGGAGGGCCCCAGCTCATCCCTTGGCCCCTTGGCAGCTAGAAGATAAAACAGAAAGTCAGTTGAATTTAACAAACCTCTACCAAGTACCTCCTGGTGGCAGGACATCACACTAGTCCCTGAGCATGTGAAGGTGAGTCAGGCACAGTTCTCACCAATGGGACCTTGTCACTAGTCCCTGAGCATGTGAAGGTGAGTCAGGCACAGTTCTCACCAATGGGACCTTGTCAATGGCTTCAGGCAATTCACTTACCCTCTCTGGGCTTCAGTTTTCCCATCTATAAAATGACAATAATACCCCAACTCCCGACTTCACAGGGCTGGTGCAGGGATTTAGATAACCCATGTAAAGTACTCAGAACAGCAAGTGCTCAGTAAGTATTAGCAATGAGCTACTATTATGATGCATGGGATTTAGACAGAGTGGATAACAGGTTCAAATCCCAGCTTTGCCACTTGAGCTCAGGCAAGTGATATGACCTCTCCAGACTCAGTCTTTTCATCTGTAAAATGGGAATAAAGAAAATGCCTCCTTCATAAGGTTGTTGTGAGGATGTCATAAAATAGTGTGTGGATGGTGGAGATGACGAAGGTGTTGTAGGAACAAAGAGGAGAAAGTCAGGGGAGCTTCTGGGAGTCAGTGGCATGTGAGCCAGACCTCAGAGGATGAGTTGGAAATTCTCTAGCAGTGAGACGGGATGAGGGCATTCCGGGAAGTGGATCGGGATGCCTCAGAAGTCAGCCAAGGCTGGCTCACAAAGCACTCTGAGCCACACCAAGGAGCCAAAGAATGACAAGGAGCTGAGGTATTGGAGCTGGAAGTGCTGGGATCTGCCTGGGTTTCAGAAGACAGAACTGCCAGGATGAGAGGGAACAGAGTGGAGGACAGGGGTCTAGCAAGGGAGCCAGCAGGTCATGGAGGACAGAGCTGAGAGGGCAAAGAGGAAGGAGCAGACTTGAGCCATGACTAAGGTCAAAGTCAAATACCTTTATGTCAACAGAAGCAGGGGGAGGACACAGGAGGGGAAGGTGAGCAGGGAGCATGCTCTGTGCTGCAAAGAGGAGATACCCACCCAAGTACCTGAACGCACACCTGCACAGACAGACAGACAGCACATGGGCATTCCCATCAAAGCATACCAACTTACAGCCCGTGGGCCATATTTGGCTCATAGAAGTTTTGCTTTGTTTTGTTCCTGGTCTGTTTGTTTGTTTTTGGTGAATTAGTTGCCAATATGTAAAAAGCAAAAGATTTTACATTTTAAACTCTGAATTTCTGGCTTCTCTTACAAAATGTAAGAATCTGGCCACCCCATTCCCTCACAGCACTTAGCTGGAGTTGGTAACTGGGTCCTCCCTCAGGCAGACCTGGTCTCTCCCTGCCAGGTTCCCCCTCAACCCCCTTCCCCACCTGGCCTGTATGATTCCTGATCCCACAGCAGAACTGTACCATTCCATGTACACAATGATATCCTGACAGTACACGCATCCAGGGCCCAAGGCACACAAGTCCCCACACAGCACAGAGACCCCCAGGGGCAGAGTGGTTCACATGTTCTACATACACATGATTCTCACACTTGAGTTTATTCTCTGGTGCTCTGTGGGGTGTGTGTGTGTGTGTGTGTGTGTGAATACGAGCAAATGAATGGAGTGAGAATCAATGAATTGAATGAATGACTGAAACTCAAAGCGTCTCAGCACAGGAAGGCACATTTTTCAATCTTTCTGACCTTCCTTCTAATATGAACTTGCATCAGACACTTCCTCTTAGCACACACAGGGCCTTTCATCTGAGTACAAAGCCCGTGTCCACGTACAACCCACTTCTAACACTACATCCCTCCTTCCAAGTCCCAATATAGTAAATGTTTACTAAGCACCTACTACCTGTTGGGCCCTGAACCCAGCACCTCACTGAGGAGTACCTCGTATAACCCTCACCAACCCCTCAATCAGGAATGAAACATGGCCAAGACCCCCATGGTGTGTATGTGGGGTCCAGGCATTGAATGATAATTCCCTAAGAATTATCACCTGCAACTCTGCAAACCCACACACTGGTGTCATCACCCCACCCTCACTCATAGACCCTGCCCTTATTCCAATTGTTTAACAGCAGCAGTGAGCATTTCAAGGGCAGGGATATGTCCGAATTCTGTCTGGGTTCTTAGTCCCAGCCCAGGCTGCTTTCACTTTCCAGTGAATAAAAAGGAAAGGTGTGTTGGTTGGCTTTTTACTCTCAGCACCAAAAGCATTTCCTGAGTGGAAATGAGTGGAAACGGGGCCCAGCAGTAGGTGCCAGGTGCTCAGGTGTGCCCCTCCACCCTCAGCACCTTTCACAGAACTCAGCCCATAACGTGGCCCAGGAACCCCTTCCCCAGACTGACATATTGATGCCTCCATATCCCAGACGAAATCAGGGGCACCCAAGTTCTGGGAGCAGGGCTCTCCTTCACCCTGCAAAAAACCCCAAAACTTTTCAATAGGATGACAGTGAGGGGGCAGAGAAAAGAGAGGGTCCTTCTCCCCCCAAGTTAGGATGTCTCTCTCTTTCTCTCATGCACAGGTTCAGAGATACCCACCAGTTACACAAGGCCATGCCGAGTCAATTAGCCAAGCATGAGCAAAAACAAACTGACAACATACCATGCCCACCGTCCACACCCCACAACCCTACTAGTTACCCTCCGATTTCATATGCAGTCGGACAGGTCCTGAAGGAAACACTCCAGTTCCACACTCATCCCCCCAGGGGCTGTCCCCACTCGTAGTACCCACAGACACCTGGAAGCCACGTAGTGTGACCCACAGATCTGCGGGCCACGCTAGTACCCACACCCCAGGAGGGGGCGGAACTGGTTACACATACATACATAAACACACACACACACACACACACACACACACACTCACACTTTACTCCTAGGACTGCTAAAATCCAAGCCAGATCCACCAAGACCCGCGGGCCCAACAGCCCACCCACCGCGGGCACTGACACAGCGGGAGACGTACGCACGGTGGATGCGGGTGAAGCTTCACAAAACCCAATGGACAGGCACACGCAGGAGTTGTACACAAAGCCTTGGGGCGCGCAGATACGCACACGCAGGTCCACGCTGTCATACCCAAAGTTCCGCGCAGAAAGCCCCAGCACGCCGACTGCCCACCGCGCCCGCGCGCCCGCCGGCCCGCAGTTCACACCCCCAGCTCCTGCCCTTGACCGTAAACGCGGCGGGCCGGGCCAGGCCGGACCCGACCGGGCGGCGCCGCAGCAGGGACGCCAGGCGGCCCAGGGAGGCCGGGTTCCGCTGGGGCCGGCACGCACCGGGTGCCCTCGCCGCTTGTCCTTCGGCGGGCCAGGAGGTCAGGCCAGCTGTCCTTCGCCGCCGCCCCCGCCTCGGGCCCTCAGCCTCCAGCCGCCCCTCGCGGCACCCTCTCCGCGTGCGTACCTGTGCCGGCCTCCCTCCCTGCCTCCCCACGCGGGCGGCGAAGGGCGGGCGAGGGTGCGTCCTCCCGGGGCGCCCGCCCTCCTCCCTGCAGCCGGCGCCCGCCGGGGTCTCTCCTGCGGCGCAGCCCGGAGGGCGCGGGCCTGGCCGCCACTGCCTCGCCCTCTCCGGCTCCCGCCCCCTTCCCGGCCCGGCCCGGAGCCGCTGCCGAGGCGCACGTACCTGCTCGCGCCGCGCGGAGCTGTACGGCGGCGGTGGCGGCCTCTGGGGGGCTCCGGGGACGGAGGGACAGGGGAAGGGCCGGGGGCCAGGGATCGCCGAGCGCCGCGGATGGAGCTCCGCCCGCGGCCGGCGAGGGCGCCCGGAGAGTTAGCCCCGGGAGGGACGGGGAGGCGGGTGATGGGCCGGGGTGAGGGTGTGAGGGTACCAACCCATCCTCCTTCCCCTGCGCTCAGGGCAGATCTGCACCGCCAGCGCCCGGGCTTAGGGCACTGGAGCTTTGAGCCCGCGGTCCCCGGGCGCAGGGGCGGGCGGGGGG
>VBSM01001118.1:29785777-29813724 GCA_008086735.1 Cheirogaleus medius | reverse complement strand
ATTTCTTTCTATTTTTTAGTAGAGACGGCATCTTGCTCTTGCTCAGGCTGGTTTTGAACTCCTGACCTCGAGTGATCCACTGGCCTCAGCCTCCCAGAGTGCTAAGATTACAAGCATGAGCCACTGTGTCCAGCCCAGCCTTTTTCTATTAAGCCATAAATTAGGGTGGAGAGCTAATGTGTGTGGGTTTTGAGAAAGATTTCTCCAGACAAAGATCAGGGTAGAAAAAGTTTATTTACTTTTCCTGAGGAGGAAAAAGAGCTAACACAGAAGACAAAGAGGTGGGGAATGTTGCCTGTTGGGTCTTCTTAAAGCTGAGACCTGGAACTGACACCACATTGCTTCTGCTGCATTCTATTGCTGTGTGCAGGTCACAGGCCACCCAGATTCAAGGGGAAGGTATAGACACTGGGAGGCATGGATCACTGGGAGCATGAAATTAACAGCCTCCCATCATCCACACTATATCTACATACACACACATATGTATGTGTGTATATTCATTTCAATTGCTAAATATTGATTTTAAATTGTTTTAGAAAAATGTACAACTAGCTCATGAAACCAGAAATATCATGGACAATATTGTTTAAAGTAAGGGCAGAAAAAAAATGAGTCTATATGAAGTTAGTGCAATAAAGTCTGCTGGTTTCCTCTCCAATATTCACTCACCCTTTATTCCGCTGGGATAGAATCCTTGATCAATAGCTGGCACAGTGCACCCAGAACAAGGATTCTCCTCTCCTTTTGTCCTTCCTGCTGCCAGGATGCAGAGCTAATGGCTGGAGCTTGAGCAGCCATCTTTTGCTCATGACGTGGATGCCTGTTAGGATGGCAGAACAACAAAATTGAAGGAACCTGGATCCCGGATGACCAGCCTGGAACAGTTCCCCATACTTTTATGTGTGAGAGAACTAAACTCCTATTTCCTGTAAATTACTATTACTTGGGATTTTCTGTCACTCAGAAGAAGTATTCCTATCTCATATAGTCAGTCTGAAGACAAATATAAGTAAATCAAAGTGGAAGTGGCAGGCAAAAATCTAAGAGGTATATGAGTGGCTGAAAGTTGAGAAATGCAGACCCAATCCTACGCCCTGTGTTCTAGATGAGAAAACTGTGAAACCAGCCTGCAGTGTGTCCAGAGGATGATTTAAAAGAAGTAATAACTCAAGTGAAACTGAGGTTTTTCTAGGTGAAGGGACAAAGGGAGCAAGAAAAAGCGTTCTTGGAAGAGGAAACAACACGTAAAAGGCCCAGAGATGAAGTATTAATAACAAATTATTTGTGTGTTTATTTTATTTGACAAACGCATATAACCCTGCTCATATACCAGGCATATGTTTTACAAATATTAACTCACTCAGTCATCTTAACCACCTTATCATGTAGGTGCTACCATTATCCTTATTTTAAGATAAGGAAATTGAGGCATAGAATGATTAATCACTCTGGTTATTAATACAAGCAACTGGAATCTCACAGACCTGGGATTCAAAACCAGATTTCAGCTCATTGCTTCTAACTGCTATGCTGAGTTTCATTGTAATTTTCAAAGCACTCACAAAATTCTTGAGGGATTTTTTAATATCACCTTCATTTTCACATTTGGGAAAGTTGAGTGCCAGGGAGAGAAGAGATTGTCCTGTGGCCACAGTGAGGTAGCAGAAGTCCAATCAGACCCATGGTGTCTTGCAGAATGGTGTCTTCTGGATTGATTTGAGGACCCCAGATGGACCTGAAGTCCCAGGGCTGAGTGGCCACATGCCTGCTCTCCCAGTCTCCACTCACTTTCCACCTGTTTCTCAGAATCTGGCTGAGTTCGAGTGTTTGGGTTTATTTACTTGTTTTATATTCACCCCCTGGCACGAGCCCACTCATTCGGTTTTCCTGGAGCTCTAATGCTCTATGGAGCAGCCCTGATATCATGGTAATGGGACATGGTTCAAGGATTTGAGGAAATTAATCGATGGTCACACTCCAGGCCCTGAAAGGAGTGTCCAGAGACACACCCACATGTGTCTGGCAAAGCCTCAGGCCCCAGCTGACATTCCCTCCCTTCCACCTGGTCCATCTGGAGATTCCAGCCTTGGGGAATGAAAAACCTGAACATTGTGTTCTCTCCCTGCGGTGGAAAGAGAAAGGAGAAAGGAGGGGAAGGAGGGAAATCGAGACCCACATTCCCAGCTTCTGCAAGAGTAAGTGCCCCTTATCCCCCACCCCGGCAGCTTGCCTTGTCATCTCTCATCTGGGTTTCAAGCCGCTCCCTTGGGAGCAGTTAGGCCCAGGAAGAAAGTAGGAGGAAACTTGATGAGGGTTGCTTGATGGAGCAACTCCAGTGTGGCAGTCCCTGTGTGTGTGTGTTATCTCACTGGCCCCTCTACATTCTGACAAATTGGTAACCTGGAGCTCATTCACCAGGAGAGGGAATTGGAGCTCATACCAATCAGGCTACTTGCCTCGGAGTCACACCCAAGGCTAGCAGAGGCCAAGGGATGCTGTTCCCATCATCCTACTCTGCTTCACCAGAGTCTCTACCACCTCCCCAGGGTCAGGGGCTGCCCTTCATCCCCAACAGAAGGTGCAGGATGGTGTCCTAGATACAGAGGCATGGGACAGGTGTGTATAGGACGCAGGTACACAGGGCACGTATGCACAGAGCAGAAGGGCTAGAATACCCACGTACAGTTCAGGTGTGTGCAGAAAGAGGTGCAGGGGACTCATGTGCACAGGGCACATATGGATAAGACACTGTCATTGTCCCTTCATGCTGCTATAACAAAATACCTGAGACTAGGTAACTTATAAAGAACAGAAATGTATTTCTTACAGTTTTGGAGGCTAGGAAGTCTAAGAACAAGACTCCAGCATTGGTGTCTGGTGAGGACTTCTTTCTGCTTCTAGGATGGTGCCTTGTTGCTGTGTCCTTATATGGCAGAAGGCAGAAGAGCAAGAAAGCACTCCCTTCAGCCTTGAGCCCTTTTAGATGGGTGCAAATCCCACTGATGAGAGCAGAGCCCTCGTGACTTAATTGCCTCCCAAAGGCCATACCTCTTAATACTGTTACATTGGAGATTGGGTTTCGACATGAATTTTGGAGAAGACACTATCATTCAAACCATAGCAGACATGCTGTAGATTGAGTTCTTCCAGAAGTAGTCCCAAGACAAGAATTTGAGTGCAAGTGGTGTATTTTGAAGGTCGTCCCAGGAAGCACAGTAGAGGGGTGGGGAAGCGAGACTGGGGAGGAAGGGCAGCCAATACCCTGCAGAGGCATCAATGAGCAAGCGACTACTGTGGGCAATGGGAGCTCAGTCCTGCTGGGATGAGTGTCCCACCTGAGAGCTGAGGACATGGAGGTGTTTATCCACCGGCACCTGTTTGTCATTGTTGAGGGCTATTCCCAGCACTTCCAGCCTGTCCTGGGCACAGGTTGAGCATGCACAGATTCAGACGCGCTTGCACTAGGAAGCCATAGGCACACATGGAGAAGGTGAATGTCAAGGGAATAGGGATGGGGTTCAGAAGCATTTGCTACAGGACACAGGGGTACAGAGTGTGTGTGTTTAGGACCCACAAGGACACAAATACAGGGCATAGGCAGAGAATAGATGATTGAGTTTTAGGCTTTCTTGTCTGGGCCATAGGGAGAGCCTGCTGGAAGGGGGTAAGGAGTTGCAGAAGGAGAGGTGATGATGGCCTCCCAAGCCACCTGGTGCTCTGTCTCCATGCTCCTCTGGTTATCATGATGGCTTGGCATGTGCTTATGTGGCAGGAAGTGAGGGTGGGAGGGCTTGAATGCTCTCACAGTGCAAAAGGTTCTCTCTGCTAGACTTCCACCTCATTTGTATTTTACAAAGTGGATGAGGGCTAAGGTGCCCAGAATAGGGGAGAGGGCAGCCTCTAATGGTAGGAAGAGCCCTGGACTAGGAGTTGGGCACAAGGGCAGAACTACATGACATCTCTGAGTCCTACTTTCTCTATCCGAGAGATAGGAATAACTCTGCCCTCATGTCTCAGGGCAGATCGCCTACCACTCTCATATCTTGGTTTCACTGTCTACCCAGTGAGGGTCACAGAAGTCCTGTCTCTGCCATGGAAGGAGCAGATATGGTCATGAACAAGATAACACTTGGGAAAGAATAAGACATTTAAATACATAGGTAGGGGGATATGGAAAGGGCTTGGATGGGGAAATTAGGGAACTTGGCTTCTGCTCTAGCTTTGCTGCTATGTTGTTAGGGTATTGATTTGATATCTATAATAAAGAGATTCAAAATAATTGTGCCTTCAATAAAACAAAATTTATTTCTCTCCCATGTAAAAGTCTTCTTGGCAGTTGAGGCTGACATGGTGGTTCACCAATCACAAGAAACCTGGGTTTATTTTATCTCGTTGCTCTGCCATCCCCTACCTTGTGGTCCAAGATAGCTGCTCCGGCTTCAGCCCTTATCACTACATTGCAGTCAGCAGAAGGAGGACATGGAGGAAAGGGAGGCACCCTCTTTCTGCCTTTTAAGGGCACAACCCAGAGGTTGAGCACATCACCTCCATTTGTATCCCATTGGCCACGATTTAATCACATGGCACACTTACCTGCAAGGGAGTCTGGGAAATGTAGTCTTTTGCCATGTGTGAAAGGGAAAAAGAGATATCAAAGGATAACCTGCAATTTTTGTCATAGCTGCTGATTTGCCTGGGTACCCACATCCCCACCTGAGCCACAGTTTCTTCATTTGCAAACTCATTCATTCATTTGTGTAATATACACACAGAGGGGTGTGTGTGTATGAGGCAAGTGATATAAAGAAAGATTTTTGAACCAGTCGATTGCTAATGGGCCTCTTACCTGCTGAGCCCTAAGCCCTGAGAGGGCAGGTGTGAGGTCTTTCTTGCTCATCACTCCATCCCCAGCACCACGGCAGGGTCTGGCTCCTGCAAGTCATACTATTGGCAGTCCATGGATGATGAATGGATGGCAATTCTGGCTTTCATACTGGGTGGTGACATTTTCCCCACTCAGAGGTTTAAGTTCTTTCCCTTTCCAGGCTCCGCCTCCCCTCACCTCCATGTGCCAAGCCTTTCTGAGTCTATCAAGCAAAATGTGCTCTGAGCCAGAATCCTGAGCACGGATTAAAAATAAATGAAAGTGCATCAAAACAAGTTAACCACAAGAAATGGCTTTCCAGGGTAATTAGGTGTCCGGGCCAGACACCAAGGCCAGAGCACCAGATTCTCACTGCCAGGTGCTCCTCTCAGTACTGCCACTGTGTAGGGCAGGTGGCAGTGTGAGCCCCTGCCTGGGCTCCACAGTTTCAAGATAACAAGCAAGACCCTCCTGACACAGGTCGGGAGAACAGGTTCTACTTCTAGTTCTATTGCTTACCTGCTGGAGTAATCCTAGGGAATCCATGCCTCTCTGAGCCTCGGTTTCTTCATCTGTAAAAAAGTTGTTAGTAATAGGATCTACCTGACATCATCTATAAAATGCAGACAATGTTGGTACCTACCTCATAGGCAGAGGTTCCCAGACTTTCTCAGTTCACAGAACCTTTAGAATCTTAGTAATTTTTTCACAGTGTGCCAGGCCCAAAGAAATACCTAACAGTTGTTTATTAAGTAGTTAGCTTCAAACAACTTAATAATAGTTGTTAGCATAGTATCCGACAGATATCATTGTATTATATTTCCCTAAAAAATTTAAATAATTTGCAGGGCCTCTGTGAGTTTTCTACAGTGCCCAAGGTGCCTCAGCACACAGTTTAGGAATTGCAATCATAAGGTGTTTTTTTTTTTTTGAGACAGAGTCTCCCTCTGTTCCCCGGGCTAGAGTGCCGTGGCGTCAGCCTAGCTCACAGCAACCTCAAACACCTGGGCTCAAGCAATCCTCCTGCCTCAGCCTCCCAATAGTTGGGACTACAGGCACATACCACCACACCTGGCTAATTGTTTTACTTTTAGTAGAGACGGAGTCTCACTCTTGCTCAGGCTGGTCTTGAACTCCTAAGCTCAAGCTATCCTCCCGCCTCAGCCTCCCAGAGTGCTAGGATTACAGGCGTGAGCCACTGCACCTGGCCAAATCATAAGGTTTTAAAGAAGAAATGAGGTTATGTATGTTAAGTGACTCACTTTGCCCAATGGCACGTGGCAAAAGCAACAACGTGACAGTTCTGAGCCTAAGCCTTAAGAGGCCTCGCCTGTTTCCACTTGCTCTCTTATCCTTTGTCACTGCCAAGAGAAGAACATGCCTCAGCAGCCTCGTGATTCCAGGAGGAAGACAAGAGATTTGCAGAGCAGACTCAGACCTGCAGGTCTACAGCCCCAAGCAGACCATCCCAGCCAACCCACAAACTCATGAGCAAGAAAAAATGTTTGTTGTTGGAAAGTATGAAGTTTTGGTGAGGTTTGTTACATACCATTCTTGTGACAAATCCAACCTCTCTGTGGCAAATTCAATGTCTCCAAGAGCAGATCTGATTGGGTCATTTGATCACCACCTAGAACACAGCTCCTCGAATACCAGTTACCTACAAGCCAGAATCCCCCTCCTGTCCAGTCTGTAGATAGCTGCCTCGGACGGGAGCACTCATCTCTGTGCCAGGCAATTGTCCCATGATTTCAGGGCCATGTGACACACAGCCTGGTGACCTACCTGGAAGAAATAATTTCTGGCCCCTTGTGTTCAGAAGCGGTGTGAATGTGGCAGGCAGGAGTTTCTCAGATCCTCTTTGGTTTTGAAGAGTGACAACTGAACTAGGAGAAATTGCACATAAAATTGTGCCTGCATGTGGCAGTCAGAATGCATCTCAGGCTGTAAACCCCAGAATACAAGAAATGTGACGTTCCTCGCAACTCACTTTGGTAACTATTTTGAGCCTCATTATCCCTAAGAGGGAAAGGATGAGGCCCAAGCTCACAAAGAAAGTTTGGTAGAGCTGGGGTTAAAGTCCACGTGTCCTGGCTGCCTATATAGTGCCCCTTTACCTGCACAGTTGGTCTTGCTGTGGAAGGAGCCCCAGATCCCACCTCCAGGCCAGTGGAGCCCCTTCTCCAGTCTCCCCGATCATCCCGACTGTGCTTTTGCACTCCACTGACTGAATGCCCACTGCTTACAAGAATTCCAAGCAACATCTTTCTCTTACTGAGTGTCAGCCTGCCTCCCTATGTCCTGTTCCCACTGTCCTAGCTCTTACCATAAATGGATACTGTTTTCTCTTTAATTTATAAATATTGTAATTTTTACTTTTATAAACTCTATTGAGTTCTTTTTTAAATAGTGTCTTTTTTGGTATGATTTTGATTCCTTCTTGTATGCTTTTAATTCTTTCCAAAATACTTTCTAACCATCTTCATCTGAAGTTCTTGGGGAAAGAGGGGTCTAATCTTGCTGTGGATAGTGTCTGCTGATACTCACTTATGGTGAATGGTTTCCCCATGTGTTTTGTCTTTTTGGATTATGAGTTCATCTTTGGAGGAGCTTTAACTGTGGATATTTTGTATAGCCAGAGTTGAGGGCCAGTCCCCCTAAAATGGGTTGAGTTTGTTTTGCCAGTCTTCTCAGAGCTTTATCTGGGATCATGCTAATTCTTACTTTGGGGTTCCTAGTTTATGTGGATAGAATAAATTTATATTTTTAAAAACCTATGTGAGACTAGATTCTGTTTATTTTCATCACAGCATTAATTTGATTATTGTTTATTTCCATTCACTACTAGGATGTCAGCTCCAGGAAAGCAGGGCCTTCATTTCTCTGATTTGGGGCGATATCTCCAGTGCCTGAGGCAGAAGTTTGGCAGATAGTAGACACACAATTGGTGAAAGAGAGAATTAAGGAATATTCACTAAACAGTGTGATGTAAAGAATAAATGGTGTGTCAATTAGGATTGTGTTTTTCTGCAAGTAGCATAGTGCCCAATTAAAAGTGGAGTCTATTGTCTCACATAACGGACAGATGCTCTTTCTGATTCTGTGACTCAATGATTGCAAATGTCTCCGCAGTTTTTTTGGCCTTTGTCTTATGGTTGCAAGATGACTACTGTGGCTCCAGGCATCACATCTGCATTCAAGGCAGAGGAAGGGGGAGAAAGTAGGAGTAAAGGGAAAGCATCCGTGGCATTTTTCTTTTTGTTAGGAAGATAAAATTTTTCTGGAAGCCTAACAGAAAATTTCGGCATTGATATCATTTGCTAGAAATGGGTCACCTAGGTATTCCAGAAGTAAGGGAACTTGGAAAATTAGCATTTCCCCTAATTTAAGCTGATGATAGATAAGTGATTAAGAGAGGAAGGGGGTTGGGGAGACAGGTGGGGTCTCTGCCCCCAAATGAGATGCACTTTATATGTAAAACACAAAACAAGCCCTCAGAAAGGAGCACCTATTTTCATAATAACCATTATTGTTGCTATTTAAAGCTTTAAGGTCTCTGTGATCCTGTTGGCATCACATCTTCTTGGCTTCTGGAACCATCAGGTACTGGAGTACCCAGACTCTTAACGTTCTCCCTCCCTCCCACCTGGTTCTGTTCAAAGCACTAAAGCCCTTTAAAAAAAAAAAAAAAGAGCCAAATGACATTTTCCACCGTGAGCTACTTCCTGCTCTCATTAATTCCATCTTCAGTGACTTGGCCAGAACCTGCTGCCAGTGTGAAGGAGGTCGGGGACTCTACAAGTCAAAGATCCCTCGGGCCCATGACCAGGTCATTGTCAAGGTTGCTCCCAAGGACACTAAGATGAAAACAGCAGAAGAGCCAACCCCAAATCTTGGGCAGACCCTGGCGTGGCTGAGAAAGGAGCTGGTAAGACTTTGTATTTCCATTTCCCTGACGTCCCCACCATGTATTTTCCAAGGTTCTCTGGTCTCCCCTCCCAGGTGCCCCCCAGGCTGGGGTATGGGCCCTGCAGTCTCCCCTCTGGGACCAGCCACACAGAGCACAATTGTGATCTCAGGTGTGGGGATAAGTAGGTCGTGGCCTACATAGGAGGCGCTGGGTGTGGTGCTCGCCAGACTGGGTTTACAATTGCACTGAGTCCTGGGTATGTGCCCCCTCTGCTGCTGTGTGGCCCCTAGCAGGCAGCTTTATCTCTTTGAGCCTCAGTGTCCTTATCACAAGATGGGCATAACAATAGTACCAACACCACAGGGGTTATTGCAAGGATTCACTTAGTGTATGCTTAGCACATTGATGTTGACTATTATAATCCTGACCCAGGTGGACATGGAGTACACCCGCCGTCCTACCCACAGATTGAGAAACTAACAATTTATTTGGAGGTCCGAGCCCCGAGTGTTGGAGGGAGGGAAATGGGGAGTTACAGCAAAGACCAGTGCTACACCAGGAAACGATGCCAGGTGTTGTGCTACCCAGCTGGCCACCACCTCGGAAGGTCTCTCAGCAGCTGCTTTACCTGCTAGAGGACTTTTCTGCAAGGGCTGAAGGAGGAACTGCACCTTGGTGGGGAGAGAGCAAAGAGGACATCTATCTGCCCAGCTAGCTGCTGTCTCTGCTTTCCCACTGGTAAAGGTCTACCCCATGGGGCACTAACTTTCCTGAACATATGTGTTATGTTACTTGGTCCCCTAGTGGCTGTTCAGGAACCTAGAACTTGTGCCTTTCATTGTGATGTTTTCTCCAAGTCCAAAAATAGAGGGGTGCCCCAAAGTGCGTGGGGACACCAGCCAAGAGAGAGAGGGGGGCAGTTCAGGGAAACCCAGAAGGTCTGTTTCCCAATATGCCCACTTCATTCTGCGGAGAGACAGAATTGTCCAAAAATGAACTTTCTGGGTTGCCAGGCAGCAGGCCAGCTGGGACCCAACCCTGTCTTCACCCCAGAGGGATGGGCGGACCCAACAGGGCTTCTCAAGGGACCAGGGAATTCCAGCAGCAGGAGCTGCAGGTTCTCACAGTCGCAGGCATCCAGAGCTGGGCAGCTGGCCTTCCTCGTGCTCCCCTGGGCACCGAAGCTGCACCCAGAGCGCCTATTGCCCCGCTGATGAAGTGCCTCTCTCTCAGCCATGAAGGGGGAGAGCGGGCGGGGTCCTACCTGCAACCACAGCCTCCCGGCCCAAGCACCTCCCTCTCCCTGTTGCCAAGAGGTGCCGAGCCTCGAGTCTCCTCCTGCAGAGTCTGACTCATAAACTTCCCAGTCACGCTTGTTTTTAATCCCAATTGCACGGAATTATGACTCCATAAGAGCCCTCTGTAACCTACCCATAAGCCTCACTTGGTCATCCTCAGGAAAGGACCAGCCCGGGACAATCATCTCACGCAGCAGCGGGAACAACTCAGGAAGGCCAGTGACTACCCTGGGCAGAAGTCGGGTGCTCTTCCTCTTTTCCTGGGATCTCATGAGTCCCAAAGTCCTGGCGGGGGTCTGCGAGAGGGCAACGAGCTGCAGCCACCGTGTCACAACAAGGCAGACCAGCCTGATGCCCGAGCGGGCGTCCATTAGGCAGGACAGAGCTTCACGCTGTGGGGGCTGAGCAAACTGAGCCCAGGGCCTGGCTCACCTCGGGGCCTCTTGCTTTGTGAGAAAAGACACTTCCCTACTGTTGAAGCGGCGTGGTCAGGGTTTCCCATCCTCAAAGCCAAAGGCATTGTGTCTACCCTGTCCCTTAACATCGCCTCAGTGCTGGGCACGCCTCTGTGGCCTCACAAGCACGTACCCAGAGCTGGTGCCGAAGGTTGGACAGATCGATGTGTAGGGGGGAAACCCAAAAATTGAGAAAACACAGGCTGAACAATTTCCGAGGAAGAGAATGTATGGAAAAAAATTCCTAGGGGAAAATGGGAGAAAGGGTGCAGATGGGTGAGTGATGATAGTAGAGTTCTAATGCAGCGGTTCTCAAACTTTTTCATTAAGGACACCAAAAAGCTTTTGTGCATGTGAGTTATATCTAACAATATGGACTGAATTAGAAACCAAAGCTGAGAAATTCTTAGCATTATATTACTAATGCATTTAAAAATATAATAAACTCATTACATGTTAATACAATATTACTTATCTAAAATAACTATATTTTTCAAAGCAAATATTTAGTGAGAAGAGAAGCCCTGTTTTACATTGTTGCAAATTGCTTTCAGTCTGGCTTAATGGAACACAGCTGGATTCTCATATCCGCTTCTGCGCTCAATCTGTTGAGATATTACATGCCATTAGCTTCTGGAAAACTCCACTGTATGCTCATAAGAAAATGGAAGTTAAAAAAGAAAATAATATCTTTGTATTGTAATGAAAGCAGTTTTGAACCATGCTGACCCCCTGAAAGTGCTTTCCAGTGGGCTAATTCATCCAGTCATCATAAAATCCTTGAAAGGCAGGCAGTTTGCTTTCCACTTTGCAGAGGAGGATGAGAGGCTTTGGCGGATACGGCTCCTGCAAGGTTGTGCGACTCACAAGTGGGCTTGTCTGCGATGAGACGGTGGTGGGAAGGGGCTCTCGGGGGGACATCAGTGCTTCGCACACCCTCTCACGGACTCCTCCTCTCTCCTAGTCTGAGATGCAGATCCAAGACCAGAGGCTCCTGCTCACACTGAGGCATCTTCACAGCATCCTGCAGGAGCTGCGCGCCGACGGTGCCCACTGGGAAGATGCCGGGTCCAGCGGAGGGACCTCCCCCATCAGGGCTCGAGCGGGCTCTGAAGGCAGGGGCTGCCGGCACGTTTCCTCAAGGGGACCGGCCCAGCTCCTCCGAGGGGAAGACAGCAGACGAAGCTCCCTCCCTTAACTGGCCGCAGGTGACACTGGGCTCAAACCCTCTTACTACTAGTCTAACCTTTGTGATGTTTTCGGGGGAGAGCACCAGGAAGCCAGGGCTCTGGGTTCCCCTCTGCCCTCATCTGCTGTGTGTCCCTGGATCCATCACTCAGCTTCTCTTTGTCTCTGGTTCCTTTTCTGTCCTTCAGGGATTCTTTGTGAGGCACAAATTGGATGTGAACACACTTTGAAAACACAAACGTGTTATGTGGCTCTGGCAAGCACCATAGCAGCAATCCTAATCTTGGGAATTTCTTAAAAGGTGATTGTTAAAACAAAGAAAGAGCTAAATGTGCAAAATAATGGTTACCAGGTGTTGCCATGGTGAAAAACTGAGACCCTGTGTAGTGACTTTGTGGCTGTTCTCTTGTCTTCCCAGCAATGTCTCCCCATTCCCCTTATCTGATAACAACAGGCCCTGTTGCTACCCTGGCCATAGGAGTGGGCATATTACCAGGCCTGGCCAATTATAAAACCTATGGTTCCCCCCAAAGCATGATTGGCCCAGTGGGGAGGCATGTGACTCAACAGAGCCAATCACAGTCCTTCCCTGTGATTGCTATCTGGATGCTCTTTCTATTACAATTATAAAGCTGAGGCAGCCAGCAGCCATGTTTCCTGCCAAGTGAAGAAGACCTGTCTGCAGTAGCAAGGAAAGAGGCTAATATTGACCGAGAAGTAGAGAGAGGGCCACACAAGAGATGGACAGAGAGGAAGAGTGCTAGCTTTTTTTAGTCTGTGATTTTAGGCTCTAGTTTTGTGAGTTACCCCTGTGTTCCTTGCAGCAACTGAAGCCAGTAAATTCTACAACCACCACCCACAGCCACACACACCAGTTTGTTTTGTTTAAGCTGATTTGAGTAGGGTTTCCCTCATTTGCAACTAAAATGGTCATGAGGAATACAATCCAGATGTTCAAAGAATCAAAGAAGAGGAAATCATTAAGAAAATGGCATTTCATTCATTCAGGGTTTGTGACAACAATGTCAGTAGCAGCAGGCAACAAGGCTCATGATGCAGCAGAGACTCTCAGTGGTACGAGTGCTGCAGACATAACTGAAAAATTACATCTGCCCATAAGAAAACTAAAGCAAAAAAGGTGAAAATAAAAAAGTGGTGGTGTTTAGATGGTCCAGTTATTGGTAGGCCTTGTTTGTTTTTGAAAATCTACCTGCATGTTGTTAGAATAGTGGCTCATGCCTGTAATTCTAGCACTTTGGGAGGCTGAGGGGGGAGGGTTGCTTGAGGTCAGGAGTTTAAAGTTGCAGTGAGCTATGATGACCCCACGGCACTCTAGCCCAGGTGACAAAGCAAGACCCTGTCTCTCTCTCTCTCTCTCTCTATATATATATATAATATATATATTATATATATTATATTATATATATCTATATATATAAGCCATGAAAACAATATATATATTCTCTCTCTATATATATATAATATATATTATATATATTATATTATATATTATATATATCTATATATAATATATAATATAATATATATAATATATATATTATATATATATATATAGAGAGAGAGAGAGAGAGAATATATATATTGTTTTCATGGCTTTGAAAAAGTAAATCCATTGTGAACAGAGGCAGAGTGGAGGGGGTACATTATAAATACAATATTTGTAGTCAGACCAACCTGGAATTTTTATATAATATTTGATAACATAGAAAATCCCTGCTCTGTGAGGCTGGGGTTGGGTCCCTGCAAATCACATTTCTGTGTTACCAGCTGCTCCCTGGTTAGACTTTGTTAGATTTTGACAAAAAGCAGGATGGGGTTAGACGACAAGGCTAGAGAACAGAGAAGGAACTTGCTCCTTCTTCTCTGTTCCCTGTCATATCCTGTGGACTTCCTGTTCCCTGGGTGACATGACTGTCACCCAGCAATGATTCCTCACTGCACAGTAGCAATTCCTTCCTGGGGCTCCATCCTCCTCCAAGGTCTGGGTCCCAGCCCCATGGGGCCCCTCCCCTGAACTCAGAGACATAAGCGCCAAATGCCAGTACCTCCTCCTCTGAAGTCTAGGTCCCTTCCCTACATACCTGGCCCTTTTCTGAGCTCAGAGATACTAAACCCAGCTAAGCACAGCTCCCTTCTCAGATATCTGAATTAAGCTCCACAGGGCTCCTCCTCTAAGTTTTAAAGTTTTAACAGTTTCGGCCTCTTTTCTTTGTTCCCTCAAACCTAGTGTGGTAGACACTTCCTGCAATTGCTATCTTAGAGTTCTTTTTATCACTTTTCAGTAACCTAGTTAACAACTTTATACTTAGTTAACAATTCTTTATATTAAATTCTCTGTGTTAAAATACCTGGTGTGGTTTCTGTCTCCTACCTGTCCTGGACTGACAGTTTTTTGCTGTTATTACCAATGCCACTGTAGCTATTCTTGTTCACGTTTCCCGGTTGGTGCACATGCACAAGTCCAAGAGTTTCTTTAGAATATATATCTAAGAGTTGCACTGAAGGTATGGGAACGTTTACATTTACAAGAAACATGTTTTCCAAGAGTCCATTTACACTCCCACAAGCAGTGTATGAGAGTTCCTGTTGATCTACACCTTCTTCCTAACATTTGGTATTCTCAATCTTCTTAATTTTGCCAATATCTGGGTGCAAAGTGGCATTTGATTGTGATCTTAACTTGCATGATCCTGATTACAAACATGGTTGTTAACCCGAGTGTTAATTCCAACATCGACATTTATTTACTTTTTGATCTTAGATAAGTTATTCAGCCTCTCTGAGCTTCAGTTACCTCATTTGTTAAAAAGGAGATAATAATCCTACTCACAGGATTATTGTGCAGATTAAACTGGACAATGCATTTACATCACCTTGCACAGCACTTGGCCCTGGAAGGCCAATAAATGGCAGCTTGTTATTATTGCTTGGTGATTATATACTGAGTTGTGAAACTGCAACTATTACAAATGGGCAAGCTTGTTAGCTATAATCATCTAGAGAGACATCTTCCTGGGCATGCAAAGTAAAAATAATATTGTAATTCCCAATCCTCATTTTAAAAAATCTATTTTCTTCCTTCAGCTCTTGGTCTTCTTTGACATGATGGGCTGTTAAGCAGACAGAATTAAAAAATACTGTTGAGCTGTGCAGCTATTCACAAATTCCACTTCAAATAGAAGCACAGTGCACAGTTGTCAAAAGCTGATAACAGACTGGAGGACTTGACCCCCATAAACTCTCACCAACCAGACTCGTGTGGTAGTGGTGCCAGTCAGTGGGGGAATGTTGGAACTAAATCATGAGTATAGCAGCTGTCAATTTAGCCTTTATGGCTTATTAATGTTCTAATTGTGCTGGTCCATCTGGGAGGATTATTTTGTTGAAATTTATTTTATTCTTTGGTATTTTAAATATGTTCATTTTAAAGATAAAAATATAAAAGATGAACAAAAATGTATTAATAAAAATAAAAGGATTTGTTCTATAAAATTTGGATTCAGTCAAAAGGCGGCACTTTAAGGATCTAGAAAGCCACAGGTTCCCCACCTCTGCTCTAGGACAACACCTCTGGCATCACTCTGGTTAGTAAGCCACCCCAGAATCTGGTGTCCCCTTCCCTGCTCTCCATATCTTGAGCCCTGTTCATTGGTGGGATTTCTGTCCTGTCTCTGCCACCCTGCCTTGTTTTGCCCCAACCCCCCCCCCCAAGGCCATAGTTCAGCTCATGTTTCACTAGGCGGAAGTCAGTTGCACCGGGCCAAATTCAAGGTGTTAGCCAGGCTGTACTCCATTGGGGGCCTTTAAGGGAGAATTTCCTCCTTGATTCTTCCAGTTTCTGGTGGCTGCTGGCATTCCTTGACTCAGGGCTACATCACTCTAACCTCTGCCCATGTCTTCTACTGTGCATGTGTAAAATCTCCCTCTGTCTACCTCTTATAAGGATTCACGTGATGGCATTTAGGGCTCACCCAGATAATCCAGCATAACCTCCCATATAATATTCTTGATTTAATCACACCTGCAAAGATCCCTCCTTTTTCCATATAAGGCAACATTCACAGGTTCCAGGGATTAGGGTGTGGGAGTCATTTTTCAGCCTACCACTGTAGGTGATCATCGACAGGAAATTTTCCTCTCATTCCTCCTGGAAGTCATTCTCTGGCCAATGCGCAAGACTAAGAAAAATTTCACATCTCTGCCGAGTGCCTTGGTCCCTATCGGAAGAACTCGTTTGTTGAACACCTACTATGCACAGGCATTGTAACATATTGACTAGTAAGTACGGGTTAGTATTTCCATTTGACAGAGGAGAAAACTGAGACCCAAATGGCCAAGGAAGAAAAAGCAGCACAGGAGAACAAACGAAACTGGAGGTCCAAAGTTAGGCTTCTGACAAATGTTTTGCGTCCTTTACCCTGTGCGGTCACTATAGTAACCACTCGGTACTACTTTGTACGTGAGCGCCACCTAGTGTCCAGATGGAGTAATTCTTCTGGGAACCTGTCCGCTCTGGCTTGTAGAACTGGCTTCTTCAGCATCTGCGTTCCTATTGTGGGGCAACTTCTTGGGAGGGCCATGGAGGATGAGGCTTTCTGGCCCCAGAGAACTGGGTTTGAACGTCAGCTCTGCCACCGACTGGGTGACCTGGGGCGAGTCACTTTTCTTCTTCTGATCCTCCATTTAGCTTTAACTCTAATATGAAAATGACACCTGCCAGGGCTGTGGAGAGGACGTTGGGAAAGTGCTTTGTAAACTGGTAATAAATGGGGGCAGTGGAAAGAATTGTTTGCAGTTGAACAGCCCTGGATTCAAAAAGTACTTAATATGCACCTGCTGTGTGCCAGGCACTGTTCTGGATGTGGGAATGTAGCAACAAATAAAACAAAATTCATGTTTTCATGTAGTTAACCTTCTAGCATTCCCGTTTTTGAGTCATTCATTCATTCATTCATTCACAAATACATCTCTGATACGACTATGTGCCAGGCACTTTCCTAAGCCACAGGCACAGAGGGTATCCAATATGGCTGGAGCCCAGGGAGCAAGAAGAGGATTGAGCAGGGGCAGATCCAGGTTTGTGGGGCCTGAAGCTTATGCAATTTAGGGTACTCTTTAAGAGAAAGAACACAAAGTCACAAATTCAGAATTAGGCTAAAAAGAGAATTTTTTTAGAATGAGAGAAGAAATAATAAATTACAAAATTTTAAAGACTGACAAGTATCACAAACATCATGAAATCTAGAAACATAGCATAATATTTTTATTAATTAACTGCATGATATGGCTCTATAATAATTTCTGTAGTTTTTGCTGTATATTGTTTGATCATCTAGTCATAAGACAATGATTTAGTTGTATTATTTTCTATAAAGAGACTGTGGAAATAATTCAGTCTGTCCTCTACAGGATTAACTTTTTTGTGTGGATATTTTAAACAATTCTCTTTAAGTTGCAAAGCTCAATGCTATGTATGTTTTTAGGATTATTGTCAAATTTGGGAAAACCTCTATGTTTCTTTCCTATATGAGCTGCAAATCTTCTTGTATAGTGACTCATTTTAAATATTCTTTGAGTTGACAGCACATTAGCTAGTTTTTTGTTGATGTCCCTATTATAGTGGTATGTTATGAGATCTATATTTTCTTCCTCTATGTCAGTATTTCATGTCAAATAATCAAGAAATATAAATCTTTCCCAGTATATTTATATGATCCATTTCTCTTAATTAGATTATCAAATGATCTGAGTCTATTTACTACTTTGACTTGAAATGTGTCTATTCCTCTTAATGAATCACTACTTTTGTTTTGATCTAGAGGCCATTTCATTTGTAAGCACCGGACATCGCTTAGGTAGATATGCTAAGGAAGACATGAGCCAATGCAATGAGATCATAGAACAGGCAACTACCCACATGGATGGTACTGTTTACAGTATCACCATGCTTGTTCTACAAACACAAAACTCTGACATCTTCTACTTTGAGAAATTCCTATAAAAAAAAAAGAAAGAAAGAAAAAGTGTATAGTGCATTTATAAGTATATATGCTGCGTTGCCAGATAGAATTCTCGAAGGAAAGAACTTCTGCTTTAACTGGGCTTTGATGAGAACCAATCTTTGGCTTATAGTCATTAATAGATAAACTTGATGATTGGAAGAATTTTCCATAGACTAGCTTCTGGCTCTGTATGTTCCAAATCTTGTTTCTTATCTATTGTGTACACACTCCTGATGCTGGGCACTAGCACGGTTTATGGCCCTACACCTCCATGTCACAGCACAGGGTGAGTCAGCGCTGTGGGCAGTGGATGTGTTCCTGGAAACCATTCCTAACTGAGATGACAATGACTTAACTATAGATCAAAGTGACTGTGGATGACATAAATAGGACCTAAATTAAATGTACATCTAACTCAACTCTGCCTTAGCTGCATCCCTCAGGTACTCCATTGCCACCAACACAGTGTGACACAGGGAGAGTTGGGAAGAGACATGGATCTTAAAGGATTACAGTTAAATATCTTATTTCTGCAAAGTTTACAAAAACATAGGCCCTGTTAACAAATTGCTATGCTTTTCTCAGGGCCTTGGAAGGGCCCATGCAAGTGAGGATTCATTATTGTTAAGGTAAATCCCCCCATATGAAATGAAGCCAGAATAGTAAGTAAGGGGAAATCAGACGAGGCCTTGTAGTTGTTAGGAAGAAGTTTGAGTTTTATTCTAAGAGCAACAGGAAGACTTAAAAAGCTTTAAAAGAGGAGGTTAAGAGGTAATAGCATTTTATCTGTGTTTTTCAAAGATCCCTCCGGTTTGAGGAGAATGAGGTTTAAGGGAGGAAAGTGGCAGAAGGGAGACTGCTAAGGAGGCTATTGGAGCTTTTCCAGGAGAGAGGTGGCTTGTACTAGGGTGGATTGGGTGGAGATCATGAGAAGGGATAAATTAAAGTCATATTTGAAGTTGGAGTGATGGGCTTGCTGATGGATTGGCATTAAGGTAGATGGGAGGGTGGCAACAAGGGTGTCTCCCAGACATCTGCATGAGTGGTTGCTGTGCTGCCATTCCCCAAGGTGGGAAAATGGCAGCTAAACTTGAGTTTGAATCCTGTCTCTTTGTGATCCTGGTTGGGTTGCTGTTTTTTCTCCGGCCATTTCTTTATCACAAAAGGGTGAAAACTAACAACTACCTTGTGAAATTGTTTGCAAAGTAAATGAGACAACCTATAAAAATGCCCAGCAAGGAGCCTGGACCTTATCAATAACCTTATATTGGCTGCCACTGCTGTTCCGAGATTTATAAGTATTTACTATGAAGCTCAAGAGAAGAAACCAGTCTTGGATCCTTGTGCTCTTGCATGAGTTTTTTCAGGTTCTAGCAATTGGCTTTAGCTATTGAAAGCTGTGATGCTCCAGGCTGGAAAATGTTTGGTTTCCCCAAAGGGCAGGTCGATCAATATGAATGATCTTTTTAATAATAACAATGATAATAGTTAATATTTAAATATTTATTGAGCACTTATAATGAGTAGGTCTTTACATGTTTCAACTCATTTATTTCTTTTCTTTTCTTTTTGAGATAGAGTCTCATTCTGTCCCATGGGCTAGAGTGCAGTGGCATTATCACAGCTCTCTGCAACCTCAAACTCCTGGGTTCAAATTATCCTCCTGCATTGGGTCTCCCCAAGTGCAGGGATTGCCTGCGTTGGCCACCGCGCCCAGCTCATTTTTTTGTTATAATACCCTGTGGTGCAGGTACTTTTATTAATATTATTTGCACTTTACAGATAAGAAAAACTGAGGTTCAAGGGATTAAATAATTTCCCCAGGGACCCCTAACTAGTAAGTGGAACAGACGGGACTGTATCATAGGGATGTTCATAGACGGGGCAGAAGGATCACCTTTCACAGTGGCGCTATAGGGGCCGTCCCTGTCATACCCCTGCACAGGTGATGTAGGAAGTCTGAGCTGTAGGACAACGCCAGAGACTGCGCCCCGCCCCGCCCCGCCTTCTGTCTGCCCCGCCCCTCGCTTACTGCCCCGCCCCCTGTCCCTTCTCCCTCGCCCGGTCTTATGTCCGCCCCACCCTCGCCCCTGCCCCGCCCCCTTCACGCCCCGCCCCTCGCTTACTGCCTCGCCCCTGCCCCGCCCCCTCCACACGCCCCGCCCCTGCCCAGCTGCGCGTTGCTGACGCCCGGCGGCGCTGGAGTTGAGCGCTTGGAACCTGACGTGCCGACCCGCGACTCCTCACAGCCCCTGCTCGGGCGCACCTCGCCTCAGACTCGGCGCTGCAGGTAGGGCGCACGCAGCCTGAGAGGCCGGGCGGGCCCCGAGGGCTGTAGGCGGGCTGGGTGATGAGGGCCGCGGCAGCCCACATCTCCACGTGCGCCTCACCAGCCCCTCAGCTCGCGGCGCCGAGTCCTGAGGGCCGGGCCTGAGGGAGAAACGCTGCAGCCCGCAGCCCTCCAGGGGCTGAGGCGCGACCTGCGGGCTCCTCGCCCGCACGTGGGAGGAAACGGGCGCTCGCGGTCTCCCCTCTGGCCTCAAGGTTCCCTCTGTGGGCTTCTGGCCGGAGACTCTGAGGAGTCGCACGTGGAGGGAGCCCCCGGCACCGCTGCCCCTGACGGCCGCGGCAGCTCCTCCCAGCCCTGGACACCGCCCGGCACCTTCCGTTTTCCGTCCCTCACCCGCCCCTGCCCTCCGGGAGGGGCTCGCCTGCCGCCCCGCCCGGGCCGCGGCCGCCCCTTCCAGAAATGCTCCCCCGGGACTTCTCGGGTTTTTTATGGGGGTATTTTGGGGGAGGGGGGAGGTAATATGTGCTCGGGAAAATCAATATCTCAGGAATGTTAAATCAATCACAGGGGTTTGTTTTGGTTTTTTTTTTTTTAAGCCCGTTACTTTAAAAATTAGTACCTCACACCACTGGGAGCGATTTAAAAAGATAAATTGGTCTTCATTCAAAGATACCAAAACACACGCGGACTGGAAAGGAAGAAAGTGGAACCGAGGCAAGGCACGAGCCACGAATATTAAAATCTCTAGCTGTCCCGTGAGGGAACGCGGTTTGGCAGATTGCATAACCTCTAGTTTGGGCATAATGATTTTCTTCTTGTGGTGGAAATAGGCATTGATCAGAGTTCACCGAAGTTTTAAAGTCTGTGGTTGACTTTGTTTTTGTGTTCACTTTGGCTCACTCTTCTCTTTTGCCAGACCTTTAAGTAGACGAGAAGAAAAAGAGGCTTCCATAGTGGCAGTTTAAGGTTACTTATATGTAAGCAATAATTTGATTCTTTTCTAAAAGTGAACCAAAGTGCTGTAACATTCCTTCTCATGTGGGGCTTAATAATAGAGCCTTACGGTGTTATTAAGAATAGCATAATTTGTAGAAATGTGCATCAATTTCTTTAAGTGAAGATTTTTTTACCATTCTTGTTTCAAAACATTTACATTTTATTCTTGTTTCTTCCTTACCTTTTTCTGATTCTTTTCATATAGTTTCTTGTTTTCTTCATTTTTCCACTTTATGGTCCTTTGGAATCTCATTATTTTAACTTCAGGAATTAATATATTGTTGAATAAACCAGAGCATCTTGAAGAGAGAAATGAAATTAAACATCTGGATATAAATCAATGATCCAACACTTCTCAAATTCTTAAGTCTTAGAAGAGAAGTGACCTATATTAGCTTTTCATAGTTTTGTCCACCTTTTCCTATTCATGTTTCTTTCCTATTTCCATCTCCTATTTTTTTCAACCTTCCTCCTTTATTTACTTGATTATATTGGTAAGAAGAGAATTCAAATCCTTCGTACTATAAAATATTAATAACAAAAATGTAAGAAGAGATCATTAATCAGGGTGCATTTAAACCAGGTTTGGTTCACAATATACTAGAGCTCTGTCATTAGTTTATAATGTTATATTATAAATAAGGTTCTCTTTTTATAACTCGAATAATGCATTGAATGAAAATGTAATCTGAGTATTATTTTATAGAATTAAAAAGTGTTTTTGCTTGCTGTAAAATAGCACTAGAAAGTTTTGTAATCAGATTTTAAATGTTGTCTTATTCTCCCTAGTTCATTAGATACAACTAATGAATACAAACAATATGTTCTATACACATGTGCTTATGAGTAAACGAGGACCACTGGCCAAAATATGGCTTGCAGCTCACTGGGAGAAGAAACTTAAAAAGGCCCATGTATTTGAATGTAATCTAGAGATAACCATTGAAAAAATTCTTTCACCTAAGGTATGTTACTGATTAAAATGATAGTGTGTATTTGCCATGACTTCTGGAGAGGAAATGAATCAAAATTCATTTATTAATATATCATGAAATACATTTCCAAGGAAGTTTTACTTCTCAAATCATCTTTTAATTTCTATAGCATTTATTGTCTGAACATCAATATATTGGTTTCTGTTGGTAATTAACTGTTTTGTAAATTTATCATAAATAGATTGGACCTGAAGGATAAAGGCTATGTTTTATGCATATTTTGTAATCCTTTCTTATTTCTTAACGAAATACTGTATACATAGTAGTTACTTAGTATTTCTTAGAAAATAATGAATGAATTAATTGGGAAGATAGAAAAGAAGAAAGAGGATTGATTATAAGTCAAAAAACATATAAAACATGTCATAAATAGTAAAGTACTATGTTCATTGTAAAACAGCTATTAGAATTTGCATTAAAATATTTTAATATTTTTATAGGTTAGGTATTTTTCTGTTAATACTTGAAGGGCCGGGCGTGGTGGCTCACACCTGTTTGTAGCACTCTGGGAGGCCAAGGCGGGAGGATAGCTTAAGGTCAGGAGTTTGAGACCAGCCTGAGCAAGAAGAAGACACTGTCTCTACTAAAAAAATAGAAATTAGCTGGACAACTAAAAATATATATATATAAAAAGAAATTAGCTGGGCATGGTGGCACATGCCTGTAGTCCCAGCTACTCGGATTGCTTGAGCCCAGGAATTTGAGGTTGCTGTAAGCTTGGCTCACGCCACAGCACTCTAGCCAGGACAACAACAACAACAAAAAATACTTGAGAGAAGGATGAATTATAATTGAAAGCCTACTGTGTGTTAAGCACTGGGCTAGGCGTTATGCTTAATCATTTAATCTTCACAACAACCCTATGAGGTCGGCTTTTTTAGGCTCTGTGAATTGTGGTAGTTAGCATGAACTTTTGAGTTGGTCAAATGAATAATTCCTGTTCCATTACTTAATAGCTGTATTACGTTGGGCATGCTACGTAACATATCTGAGTCTCAGTTTCTTCTTCTGTAAATAGAGGTTGTTATCAAAATTAAATAAATGAATGTACAAAAAGCTCTTAGGACAACACCTGGCACAAAATACATATATGATAAATTGTAGCCATTTTTATTAAACTGAAGTTTAGGAAGGTTAAGTGACTCAGCCTCAGCAACTGAGACAAGGCTTGAACCCAAGTCTGCCTGACTGCTGAGTTTATATTCTTCTCATAATACCAATAATAGCATACTTCACCTAAGTGCCACATTAGATTATCTTCATTGAATAAGAGTAAAAAAGTTAATCATTTTGCAAGGTGAAGTAAAAGTTAAATGATTTACTTTAAATAAGAATACAAAATGTCTGCTTTTCAAAGAGAAGAAATTCTTATGAGTTCAGTAACTTTCAAAGAATAGGATTTATGAACCTAATTTTTATCATTCTAATACTTTAAAAATTATTGCAAGGTGAAAATTGCACTTCGAACTTCAGGACACCTTCTTTTGGGAGTTGTTCGAATCTATAATAGGAAGGCAAAATATCTTTTGGCAGATTGCAGTGAAGCATTTCTTAAAATGAAGATGACATTTCGCCCAGGTATACATCCAATGTTGATTTGTCTCACTCTTCTTGGTTCCCTTTTGCATTTTTATTTTGTATGCGCTCTTTTAATATACTCCAGGTGAGTATAGAGAATGTAAACTTCGTTTTCACTAAATTTAAGTTTACATGGTCAAGGATAAATTCTTTTCTTTGTTCTTTTCCTGTATTTGCAGGAAAAGGTTATACTTTCCAAAACTTATAATGTTCCTGCGTATATATGTAAGACATTTTAAAGCCACCACACTTGTGCAAGAAATTCTGATATTCTGTTTTTTTAATGGGTCATTTAGTTTGTCACAGCTGTTTTTGCCTTTATGAGAGAAATTAGAAATAGTGTGATTGACAAATGTGGCTATCAATAATTGTAATTGTTTTCAGAATTCTCAAGACTCTAAATAGCATTCTGTTTATGAACTATTATAAAAAAATTCCTAGGCATTCCAAAGTGCTAGAGAGTTACATATGTCATGAATATAATACCTTCAAATTTTAATTTTCTTTTAGCTATACATTCCAAACCTATCAAATTTTAATTTACATAGCATCTATTTCCCTTTTAAGATATTCATCATTTTCTGCCTTGTATTATATTCAGGTACAGGTCTTGCCTCTATCACTAGTCTTCAAGCTCCTGAAGGCAATGTTTTTGTCATAATTATTTTCTGAATTTCTTATAGTACTTGTCTCAGTGCCTTGCACATACTATTCCCTCAATCAATATTTGTTGAATTGGGATTGACATGTGTTTTTATCTTCATTTAAAATATTTGTAGAATCTCTAGGTAGATTTATATTCATAGAAAGTATAGTTCATTTTTTCATTTATTATTTCACTTATATATTCCACAAATATTTATTGATCTAATACTTTGTGCCAAATGCTATGTTAGGCTCTGGAATACAAGGATAAACAAGGGTGGGCACAGTGGCTCACACCTGTAATCCTAGCACTTTGGGAGGTCAAGGTGGGAGGATTGCTTGAGGCCAGGAGTTTGAGACCAGACTGGGCAACATAGTGAGACTCTGTCTCTACCAAAAGCTTAAAACTTAGCTGGGCGTGATGGCATGTGCCTGTAGTCCTAGCTACTGGGGAGGCTGAAGCAGGAGGATCACTTGAGCCCAGGAGTTTAAGGTTGTAGTGAGCTGTGATGACACCACTGCACTCTAGGCTGAGCAATAGAGTGAGACCCTGTCTCAAGAAAAAAACAAACAAACAAACAAACAAACAAGACAAATAATGTCTCTTTCAGTCTGGTAAGGAAATCAAATAACAAAAAAGTTTTTATAACTTATTGCAATAATTGTAGATTATGATTGTGCTATAAAGCCAAATAAACAGAACACTACCACAGAAAATAACAGGGAAGTTCACTTTAGTTAGGATAGTCAGGAAAAGCCTTTCTGAGAGGATAGAATTTAAACTCAGACTTGAAAAATGAGAAGTACCCAGCCATGTAAAAAGTCCCTAAGGGAATAACATTCTGGGTAGAGGAAACTGCAAGAGCAAAGGTCTTGAGGTAGAAAAATGCTTGACTTTTTCAGAGAACAAAAAAGCTAGTATGGTTGGAGTAAAATGAGTGAAGAGGAGAGTGTCATTATGATGCCTGATAGGTTTGTTAGGGCTACAGAGCCCCCGATTAGAAATTTGGATTTGATTTAAATGTACTCGGGAAGTCACTAAGCCATTTTAAGCATGAGACTCAGCCTTTTTAAAATATCACTCTGGCTGCTTTATAGAGAATGGACTGCAGAAGGGCAGGAGTGGGGACAGGAAACCAGTTAAAGAGACTAAGCAGTAGTCCAGTAAAAGAAAATAGTTGGGAGTTCCTTATTTTATATAGCATCATTGTTTATTGAACATGGTTTTTGATTCTTTTCAGGACTGGTTGACCTTCCAAAAGAGAATTTTGAAGCAGCTTATAATACTATCACATTGCCAGAAGAATTTCATGATTTTGAAAACCAAAATATGAAGTAAATTATTTATTTTCCTTCAATTTTATTTTCTTGATATTTATTATTTTCATATTCACATTTCATTAAGGCAAATGGAATATAGTTAATAACTGAACAAGTACACATGCAGTTGACAAAGACTTAAATTTAGTATGAAATTCCAAAGTACAACAACAAAAGTATATCATATTTATTGAATGTAGTTTGCAATATTGACAGTATATTCATCTATTCATTCAGTAAATAGTCATTGAGTGCCTTTCATATGCCAGGCACTGTTCTAGGCACTGAAGACAAAGCAGTGAATAAAACACAGTTGCTGGCCTCGTGGATCTTACATTTTAGTTGGGTAGACAAACAACAAACAAGTAAATATTCAATATGCCAGAAGATGATAAGCATTACAAAGAGAAATAGAAAATGAAATAAATAATAAGATGGTCAGGAAAGGCTTTTCTGAAAAAGGTAAGAACAGAAACCTAAAAGAGGTGAAGGAACAAATCATTCAGTAATGTGGGGGAAGACTGTTCCAGGTAGAGTAAGTGGAAAGGCCCTAAGACAGAACACATTGGACATTTTCAAAGAACGGCAAGGAGGCAAGTGAGACTATAGTGGAGTAAATGAGGGGCTGAATGGTAGGAAATGAAGAGCAGAGGGTACAGGTGATGGTCTGGTGTTGTAGGCTTCAATAGGACTTTTATTTTATTCAGGAAGCATAGAAGAGTTTTGAAAAGAGGAGTGAAGGGATCTGACTTGCTTTCAACATGTTACCTCTGGCTACTTACTATTATATAAGGGGGAAAGGGAGGAAGCAGAGAGCCTATGAGAAGATTAGTGCAGTAAGAAGTCCAGGTGAGACAATGTAGTGATCAGTTCTCCATCTTCATCTTATCCAGGTGGTAGAAGTCAAATTACAGATATATTTGAAAGCAGAGCCAACAGGATTTGCTAATAAATTGGATATGGCTCTAAGAGAAAGAACTTAAGAATGACTATATGATTTTTGGCATGAGAATGGAGTTACCACTTAATGAGATTAGGACAACTAGGGAATGGCAGGTCTAAAAATTGTTTTATTAATAGGTTTTTTCACTATATTGCAAAAAAATTGTCTTCTGTTCACATGTTTTCTTATATTTCTCTATAGTGCTATTGATGTTTCAGAACACTTTACTCAGAACCAAAGCAGACCAGAAGAAATCACACTTAGAGAAAATTATGAAAATGATCTACTTTTTCAAGCTGGGAGTTTTGGTGAGAATATTTGAGAAATCAAGATTATAAATTATAATCAATTATATTTGCACTTTTGAAACAATGCCCATAGAAATACCTATAGAATGAATCTTTTGATCTGTAAATGTAATCCCCAATAAATATTTCCTTCTCTTTTTCTAGTATAGATGTCAATGCTAAGACTCGTCTTAGGTTATACTTCCATTCTCAGTGTACAACCATTTACTGATTACTATATGTCAGATGCTATCATAGATATAGGTGGTACCAAAATTTAAAGAAGCAGTTCATGCCTTCAAGAAGCTACAGGCTAGAAGAGAGACATGCAAATAAACAGTTGCTATAGTTAGCATATATACAAGATTTTATATGTATGTTGCATAAGATACCTTCAAAATATCATATTTCTTCCAGTATATGATGACATCTATGTAAAATAACAGATTTTAAATTAGCCTGGGGGCAAGGAAGAGGAAATACTACCACACTAAATGTACATAAATGTATATATTGATCATGAAACAGACATTTATTTTTAAAATATTAAAATCTGTTTAGGCAAGGTGAGTGTACTTTAAAATTGAAGCCATGTCGTGTAATTCAACTATATAATATTTGTTCTTTTTTCTGGCATCTACCACTCTCTGTCTTATATTATGATATTTATACACCTCCTGAATTGGTCTGCAAACTCCATAAGGATAGAATCTGTGTAATGTTCATCTTTGAATTTCTTATAACACCCAAAACAGTGAGTGTAGGATAAGGATGGCCTATATCTGTCTTGAGTCAGGGAGGGGGATCAAGAAAGTGATGCCTGAACTACGTCTCTAACCTCAACTTCTCATCCTCACTCTGCTTTCATAACTCTTGCTATCTATACTAGTTTTTCTCAAAAAATCTGTAGTGAAAGACCAGTTTTATAATTTTTGTCAATTTCCAATCCATGTATATTGTATTTTTATAAAAGTGCAAAAATGAATTACTAGAAAATTGAAAAATTTAAAAATCAAAACACAAGCCTCAATTTTTTGTTATTAGAGTCAACATATATAAAATTACTCTGTCAAATTGCTATAAAACTTTCTAAACATTTACTTCTAATTTCTATATTTACTTTCTTTCTTTTCTTTTCTTTTTTTTTTTTTT
>VBSM01001118.1:29741505-29772352 GCA_008086735.1 Cheirogaleus medius | reverse complement strand
AATTTCTTTCTATTTTTAGTAGAGATGGGGTCTCACTCTTGCTCAGCCTGGTTTGAACTCCTGACCTTGAGCAATCCGCCCTCCTCTGCCTCCCAGAGTGCTAGGATTACAGTTGTGAGCCACCACGCCCGGCCACATCCTAAGCTTTTGATTTAATTATTTATTTAGTTTGTTTAAGTAGCTTTGTTGAGATATGATTAACATGCAATAAACTGTACATATTTAAAGTATACAGTTAGATAAGTTTTGACATATGTGTATACCTGTGAAACCATCACCACAATCAAGAGAGTGAATATATCTAAAACTCCAAAACATTTCCTTGTGCCCCTTGAGAAACCCTCATCCCATCCTTCCCACTGGCCTCCCTCCCCCATTTCCAAGCAACCACTGATCTGCTTTCTCTCACTATCATCCAAATTATTTTTCATGGTTACAGTGAAAAACTTAACTTCAGAGGTTGTACTTTTCTTCTGCTCCCTGCATTCTCTTTCCTTAGTGATTTTCTTGAATGCATCTTTGTTTTTGGTTTTTTTTTTTTTTTTTTTTGAGACAGTCTCACTCTGTTGCCTGGGCTAGAGTGCCATGGTGTCAGCCTCGCTCACAGCAACCTCAAACTCCTGGGCTCAAGCCATCCTTCTGCCTCAGCCTTCCAAGTAGCTGGGACTACAGGCATGCACCACCATGCCCAGCTGATTTTTTCTATATATTTTTAGTTGTCCAGCTAATTTCTTTCTATTTTTAGTAGAGACGGGGTCTCGCTCTTGCTCAGGCTGTTCTCGAACTCCTGAGCTCAAACGATCCTCCCACCTCGGCCTCCCAGAGTTCTAAGATTACAGGTGTGAGCCACCGCGCCCGGCCAGATTTGTGGTCTTTATAATGAGGTAATTGGGTGACACCTCCCTTACCCCGATGTCATTATCTAAAGGTTTTTTCCTTAGAATGGTCAGTTTTCCCAGAATAATCTTTAAATACACTGCCTTGGAAATGTAAGCATGATGCCAGTGGTTCAGGAACCAAAAGGAGGTAAGAAGAGGCTGGTAACCAGTCTCACTGTTCAGAATGTACAATTTCATATTCTCAAGATCTAAGATTCACTGTGGTATGATACTTCCCCACCATCCATAGTGCCAGTATCCCAAGCCCAGGGCCTCAATGGTTGGTATCTTCAGAAGGGTAACTTCTTGCCTCCTGCTATGTGAGTAGTGGTCTCTGATTCTGTGAGGTAGTGGAGTAGACAGAGGAGCTAACTGTTCCCAAGTAGACCCTCAAGGAATTCTCCTGTTTGCAGATTTGCCTCCAATCCCCAGTTTATGACATACTGATGTCTTCAATTCCTGAGCTTTTTCAAGGTTCTGTATCTCACATTGGCTTGCATTTTGCTGGCTTTCCTCCCTACCAACACTTAGATTTTAGCTTTCTCTACTTTGCTAAGTCAGTCATGTCTTCCACTTTGTCTGTCTTTATCGCCTTCCTTTGTCACTTTAAGAATTACTGAAATTGAAAAAGCCATCCCTGTTCATAGGGAAGCCACCCAATTCATATCTTTTCTGTCAAGGGAGGGAATAAATGAAGACTGGGTATGCCATCTCTAAAGGGTTGCTGATCCTGGGCCATACCTTAGGTTGAGATAAAGTACAATAAAGTATTTAACTTATTAATTTGTCAAGTGTTATGAACTGGCAAAAGACTTTTATATGATATTTCTAAAAATACTTTCACAACTATCCAAGGAGTACGATGCTCATAGGGATACTGGCCAGAATTCACTACACTACGGTATTTCTTACTAAAAAAACCATACTTCTACTCTAGGAATCTGATTCCAAGTCCTAGTCTTCTTCATGAAAGGAGTTATCTTCTTTCATAATTAAATACCATAATTAAATGCTTTATTGTATGTCTAATGGGTACACAGGTGCCATATGGTAAACCCAATATCTTTTTAATCTATGCGAATAAACTGGGCAATGTTTACATTGTCATAATTCCCTGCAGCAGAAATGTACAAATGTACTTCTACATTTACCACTAGAATTGTTTATAGTCACCACTCCACCCAGTACCTTTAAGGAGAAGAAGCCTGATAGGCTGATCATTTTCATTGCATTTGAAGCCTTCCAAAGTCCTGTGGATTTTTTTTCTCCCTGTAAGTCTAAATTATTAATAATTATACTTTCCACAGGTGCAATTTATATTAACATAATTTTTTAAAAGACCTAACATTTGTATATTATAAATTTGTATTATACTTTGGAGTTCTTTTGACACATGTTCTCAATGAACCAAGCTTGTGCTCAGTGACTTAAGGTATTTTTGTAAGTTTACTAAAGAGTCATTTGCATTTTTCCATTTAAGGATTTTATAGTCATTTAATAAAAAATGTTAATATTTTGTTGTTCATTATGTATCCACAGTCTACTTTACTTCAAATGATCCTGTTTTCCTTTTCTTTTCTCTTTTCTAATTTTCCCAGGAATCTAACAAGATGGGAATGCAGTCCTTTAGTCTGATGAAGCTCTGTAGAAATAATGATCGAAAACAAGCAGCTGCCAAATTTTATAGTTTTCTTGTCCTAAAAAAACAGCAGGTTATTGAGCTGAGCCAAAGCACTCCCTATGCAGATATTATAGCTACGATAGGACCAATGTTCCATAAACTGTGAAGGAAACCCAGAACATGCACATTTATGTCATCATTGGAATTTCTGTAGATTGTTCAATATGATGCAGAACCATCTGGAAGCAGCTGAAGGTCTGATCCATTTCATAGATAGGCAGACCTCCTGTTTCCTCTCTGTAAGTTCAGAAAAATCATAGCCAGAATTAGAAGCCTATATGCTTACAAAAATAATTATAGCTAAGTAATTTTTTAACTTAGCTGATTTGAATATATAACATTTGTCATTTTCCTGACTTAAATGTAGCCTTTAGGGCTCATTTAGGATACATTTAAAAAACACTATATATATACCTTTGAGAAACATTCAAGGATGTTTTTTTAAAGGCTATTTTACATTGGATTATTTACTTGAATTTTATGGGATTAATTAATGAGTAATACTTTCATGTTTCTACACAGTTTATTTGCTTGCAATGTATGTCATCCTTGATTTGACCTAATGCCCTGGTTTTTAATCTAGTATCTTAATTGAAGAGTTATGAAGTTTATCTTTGTTTTAAATTACCTGAGTGGCTCTTATTCTATTTATAGGTCATTTAATCATTTTATTTATTATTTAATGATTATTATAATCACCATTAATGTGTCAGCAAAACTAAATCTTATGTTAAAAAAATTAGCAGACACTTATTCAGCATATTGTCTGCAGCTACAATTTGAGTAAAGATCACTAAGATAAATGTCCTTTTACTTAATGTTTACTGAGCATTTTTGACAATGAAACCATAGTTTTTCTTTTTTCTTAGTTGTATTTTGAGTTAGAAAATTTTCATATTCTCTGTGAGCTCCATAGTACACTGTAAAATGAAGCCCATGGTACTCTTTAAAATAATATTGTGTCTGTAATTATGCTACAAACAACTAAATTCTAAATGTCCTCTCTGAATGTATTAATTATAAGATTTAAATGTCAAAATTATGTTTTTAAAATTTTATTTTTTAAATTAATATGCAGAAAAATTGACTTCTTAATTTTAGTGCACAGTTCTATGAATTTTAACAGATGTATAGATTCTTGTAGCAACCTCCATGATCAGGATATAAATAGTAACATCACCCCAAAAAACTCCCTTGTGTTATTCCTTTATAGTCACACTTTTCCCCCATCATAACATTTGGCAAACATTCTTCTCCATGACTACATTTTGTCTATTTGAGAATGTCATACAAACGGAATCATATAGCATGTAACTTTTTGAGAATGGCTTCTTTCACTCTGTGTAATATCTTTGAGATTCATCCAAGTTCTTGCATGTGTCAGTGGTTTGTTCCTTTTTATTGCTGAGTGGTATTCTGTTATCTTGATATACCACATTATTTATCCTGTTACCCCCTGAAGGATATTTAAGTTGTTTTCAGTTTTGACAATTATAGTATAAATAGAGCTACGTACTTTTGTGTACAGTTTTTGTGTGAATATAAGTTTTTATTTCTCTTGGGTAAATATCTAGGAGTGGGATTGCTGGGTCATGTGGGTAGTATATGTTTCACTTTACAAGAAATCACCAAATTATTTTCCAGAGTGTACCATTTTGCATTCTAGTTGATTTTTTGTTTACTTGTTATTTTGAGAAGATTATAGATTCATACGCAATTGTAAGAAATAATGCAGAGATCCTGTATACCAACGTCCCACATATCAACATCTTGCATAACTTTAGTACAATGTCACAAACAGGAAATGGGCACTGATACAGTCCACCCTCTACCCACTTTATTTAGATTTCACCAATTTTACATGCACTCATTTGTGTGTGTGTGTGTGTGTGTATTAATTCTATGCAATTTTATCACATGTGTAGCTTTGTGTAACCACCACCATAGTCAGGAAACAGAACAGTTCCATCACAAGGATCACTTGTGCTAACCTTTGTTAGCTACAGCTACCTCCCTCCCTCTCCTCCTCCCTAGCCCCTGAAAACCACTAAGCTGTTCTCCATCTCTATAATTTTGTCATTAATACAGTTGACTTTTATGGGTTAACCTTGCATCCTGTGACCTTGCCAAATACGCACATTAGTTCCAGGTGTTTTTATTTTTGTTTTTGTTTTTGTAGATTCCTTGGGATCTTCTATACAGACAATCACGTTGTCTGCAAGTTGGGACAGTTTTATTTCTTCCTTTGCAATCCGTGTTCTCTTATGTCTTTTTCTTACCCTGTTACACTGGCTAGACCTCCCAAAATGACGTTGAATAGGAGTGGTGAGACTGGACATTCTTGCATTGTTCCCAGTCTTAGGAGGAAAGGATTTACTCTTTCACCATTAAGTGTGATATGTGATATACTTGGGTTATTTTGTTTTTGTAAGGTCTTTTTTTTTTGGAGGGGACGTGTAATTTGTATCATGTTGAGCGCATTCCTTTCTATTTTTAGTTTGCTGAAAGTTTTTATTATGAATGGGTGCTGAATTTTGGCAATTGTTTCTTTGCATCAACTGATTGGGTCATGAGGTTTTTCTTCTTTGGATGTAAAATGGTGATATACACTGATGGATTTTTAAATTTTTAACCAGTCTTGCATGTCCAGGATAAACCCCACTTGGCCATGGTATATTACGCCTTTCATATATTGCCGGATTTGATTTGCTAGTATATTTTAATAGCTTTATTGAGACATAATTCACATCCAAAAAATCCACCCTTTTTAAAGTGTTCAATTTGGTGGTTTTTAGTATATTCATAGTATTATATAACCATAACTATTATATAATTTTAGAGCATTTTCATCACCCCCAAAAGAAACCACATTCTTTTTAACAGTCACTACTCATTCCTCTCCCTCCCCACAACCCTTGGCAACCACTAATCTGCTTTCTGTCTCTATGGATTTGTCTATTCTGTACATTTTATATAAATGGAGTCATACAATATGTTGCCTTTTGTGTCTGGCTTCTTTCACCTGGTATAATGTTTTCAAGGATTATCCACATTATAGAATGTATCCATACTTCATTCCGTTGTATGGCCAAATAATACTCTGTTGTATAGACATTTGTTTATCCATTAATCAGTTGATGAACATGTGAGTTGTTTCCACTTTTAACTGTTTCGAATAATGCTGCTATCAACATTAGTGCATAAGTTCTTTGTATATGTTTTCATTTTTCTTGGGTATATACCTATGAGTGGAATTGCTGTGTCATATGATAACTCTATGTTTAAATTTTTGAGGGGCCAACAAGCTGTTTTCCAAAGTACCTGTACCATTTTACATTTCCACGAGCAATGTATCAGAGTACTAATTTCTCAATATCCTTGACAACACTAATTGTCCCTCTTTTTTATTATAGCCATCATAGTGACTGTGCAGTGGTATCTCATAGTTTTGAGTTGGATTTTCCTAATGGCTAATGACATTGAGCATATTTTCCTGTGGATTTGCTGATACTTTGTTGACGAGCACAGTTCAAACCTATGTAGTTCAAGAGTCAACTATAATCTGGAGTAGTTAGGTATAGTGTTCTGTAAATGTCAGTTGGACCTACTTGGTTGATAGTATTGTTCAGTTCTTCTGTATTCTTGCTTATTTTCTGTCTACTAGCTCTACTGATTACTGAAAGAAGTGTTTGAGTCTCTGGCTATAATTGTGGACCTGTTAATTTCTTCTTTCAGTTGTCCATTTTTGCTTAATGTATTTTGAAGCTGTTTTATTAGATGCATATACATTTAAAATTATATCTTCTTGGAGAAGTGATTCTTTTATTGTGTATTGATTCCCTTTGTTCCTGGTAATTTTTTTTCCAAAGTCTACTTTTTCTAATATTAATATAGCTATTCCAGCTTTCCTTTGAGTAGTGTTTGCATGGTGTATCTTTTTCCCTGTTTTACATTTAGCCTACCTACATCGTTATATTTAAAGTGACTATCTTGTAGACTGTATCTAATTAAGTAATTTTTATCCATTCTGATAATGTTTTGATTGATATGTTTATTAATGTAACTGTTGACATCTTTGGATTTAGGTCTGCCATTTTAATATTTGTTTATTGTTTGTTCCCTCTATTTTTCATTCCTCTGTGTTCTCCTTTCTTGCCTTCTTTTGGACTATGTTAAACTTTTTTTTTAGAATTTCATTTTAATTTATCTATTGTGTTTTTACTATATCTTTTGTTACAGATTTTTAAATGGCTATTCTAGGGATTACAGATATATACTTAACTTTTCACACTCTTCTTAGAATCAGTATTTTACTACTTCAAATGGAGTGTAGAAACCTTACACCATATAGGTTCCTTTATATTTCTTCCTTTATATTGTATAGTTGTCTTATATATTACATTGACATACATTAAAACCCTATCAGACAACATTACAATTGCTCTTTCAACTGTCAAACATATTTTAAAGAATTCAAGAAAATAGTCTATTAAATTTACCCTGATATTTACCATTTTTGTCTTCCCTCCTTCCTTCATTCCTGATATTCCAAATTTCCTTCTGATATAATGTCCCTTTTGTCTGAAGAACTTTCTTCAGTAGTTCTTTTAGAGCAAGTCCACTGGCAATGTATTCTCTTAGTTTTTCTTTATCTGAGAATGTCTTCATTTCATTTTTATTCCTGAAGGATTTTTTGCTGGGTACAGAATTCTGGGTGATAGTTATAGTTATTTTCTTTAAGCAATTTTAAAAAGTTGTTCTATTTTCTTCTGCCCTCCATGTTTCTAATGAGAAATCCACAGTTATTCAAATATTATTCCCATACAATTAATGCATCATTTTTCTCTGACTGCTTTCAAGATTTTGTTTTGTTTTGTTTTTAGTTTTCAGCAGTAATTTTTAGTTTTCAGCAGTAACTGAAAACTATTATTTTTATCATTATCATTATCATTATATTATTTGGTTTATACTTTTTGGGGTTTACCAGAAAGCTGGAGTTTAGAGCTTTATTTATTCTGCTCTGCTTTGCTGCCTACTTCCCACAATTGTACCTGCATCTGGGGCCAGGTGGTGGGAGGACAGAAAAAGACAGAACACAGTAGGGGCTCACCCTCCCTCAGGACCAGAGCTATTCTGATTGAAGAAATTTCTCTTCCCTCAGAGTTTTAGGTACCTGTGGGTTCCTGCTGTCATAGCCACCACTGCAGGATTGCCTGGGGCCTGGGTTCTCAGACAATGGAGAAAAGATTTGAAAAGAAAAAAAAGAAAAGAAAAGAAAAGAAAAGAAAAGAAAAGAAAAGAAAAATTATCCCTCTACCCCAATTCATTCTGAGCATCAAAAGTCTCCTTTCCTGATTCTCAAATCAGAACTAGGGTAATTCTTTAGGTGCTTTCTCTCTGTTGATTCCCAATTCCAGATTTTGGTCTGCCTTGAGACCAGGCCAGGAGATACCAGAGGAAACAAAAATGGTAAATTCACCCTTAATTCAGTGGTACAGTACGCCAAATTCTGCCCACCTTCCCCAATTTGCCTACTATTATTTTGTTTTCAGAATCCTTATGTAGCTGCTACATGCATTTCGTTCAGGTTTTATTCCTGAATTCAGTTGGAGGAATGTGCTTATCCAGAATTGGAATAAAAATTGCTTTTGAGACTAAAAAAAAAAATTAAGTATTTCCCAATTAGTCCAAAACAAAACAAAATTACTGATTTCATTTAAATTTTATTTTGGTTTTTTTTTTTTTTTGCTTATAATCCTCATTTGATGCAATTTACGTTATAATTAAACACTGGTTCTCTTCTCAGTCACCTGCTTTCTGAAGCTCAGAAGCATTCTTTACTAGCTAACACCATTCCAGATGGGAGTATTTGGGTGGAGGTGCCCTCTTGCTTTGGGGAAGTTCCTTGTGGAGATTTCTGGGAAATGTAGTCTTCTAAATACCAAGCCAAAAAAAAATGGAGACGGACAAAAACAATTACTTTAATGACAATCTCAGAAATATTTTCCCTCTAAACAAACAGTAATTATATGGCTTCCTTTGGTTTTGCTTTAAGTATAAAGATGTCACATATAATTTATGTGGGCATTAGGGCAGATAAAACATTTCATCAATTAACTTGTTAATATAGCATTAGTTGTTTTAGACAGCAGGCCCCAATATTTCACAAGGCTTTTTCAACTACAGTTTCCTATTCCTGCTACAGTTGCTCTTCCGTGTCCTTCCACAAAGCATAATATAATCATGGCCATCTAATAAAAGAATTCAATTTAACTGAATAGAGGGGAAAATATAACCAATGCCCCTCCCCCAAATTTATAAACATTTGTTGCCAAAAGTGATCAATTTTATGCAAATCAGAGCTACAGAAAAAGATTTCACTGTTGAAAAGGAGCAGTAAATTTAAAATAAGTATTTCTTCATATACGTTATAAATGTTAACTATTTCTCACCAAGCCAGTACTGCAGAGTCATGATATAAGTCAGTGAAGTCACTTTATAAATCTCTTGGAAAAGTCAGCTTGGCATAGAGAGTAGAAGGTACCAAATTCAGCCTTGGCAAGAGTAGACAGAGACTTAAGGACTTAAGAGCCTTAAGAGACTTAAGGCATAAGGACTTCTAGAATGGCATCTGGCCGAATGTTCTTAGAGAAGACTGGGGCCTGGCACAATGTGTGCTTTCTTTCTCATTAACTCAGTCAATATTTATTGAGCACCTAGTATGTGTTAGGTCTGTTCTGGGCACTGGGATATAGCAAGGGGAAAAACAAAGTTCCTTCCCTCATGAAGTATGCATTCCTAGTGGGTGATAAATAAGAAACAAATAGTAAATATACATACAATATGTCAGCTGGTAATTAAATACAGGAAAACTAGGGCAAAAGGGAGTGGGGGGAGAGGGGTTACTATTTTATGTAGGGTGGTCAAGGAAGACCTCCCTGAGACAGTGACATTTGAGCAGAGAACTGGAGGAAGTGCAAGAATGAATCATGGATATTTGGAGTGTACTAGGTAAAGAGGACAGCAAATGCAAAGGCCCAGCAGCACAGTCCTCAGCAAGAAGGACAGTTCGCCTTGAGGGAGGTGAATGAGGGGGAAAGCTATGCAAGATGAAGGCAGAGAGGTGAGGTGAGATGAGGGCAGACAGCAGAGAGTGATGGAAAACCACTGATGGTTTTGAGCAGAAGAATGATCAGATAGTTAGGGCTGGTTCAGAAAGAAGGAGCCCATTCCCACTCCACCCACTTCCTACTTATGGAGCAGATACGAAACCAGACCCAGGCTGGGTGTGGTGGCTTATACCTCCTGCAATGTCAGCATTTTGGGAGGCTGAGGTGGGAGGATCACTAGAGGCCAGGAGTTTAAGATCAGCCTTTACAAAAAATAGAAAAACCAGCCAGGTGTGTTGGTGTGTAACTGTAGTCCTAGCTACTTGGGAGGCTGAGGCAGGAGGATCGCTTGAGCCCAGGAGTCTGAGGTTGCAGTGAGCTGTGATGATGCCACTGCACTCTAGCCCAGGCAACAGAGTGAAACCCTGTCTCAAAAACAACAACAACAACAAAAACCAGGCCCAGAGAGTGAGTTTTCTCATTTAAGTTACATAGCTAGAGGTGGAAGGGCTAGGCCCAGAATCCAGTTTTCTGAACTTTTTAGTCCCCTTTCTTTCCCTGTGATATCAGATGGAAAACAAAGGGAAAAGTCCCCAGGTTGTGATTGCTTATCTTTTCAGTGAGTCACTATTTTAATACTAAAAAAGAAAATATTTTTGTCCCCAGATATTTAAGATTACTGCTATCATTTTTCTTAGTAGTCCAAGTGTTCACATTAAATAACCCTGGTACTCAGACTTGGTTTGAAGAGTGAAGAATGTTGCCAAATGAATTCAGATAAAATTACTGTATAACGCAAGCCAACTGTGTGACAAGGAGTCATCATCCCATGTTACAGATGAGAAAGCTGAGGCCCAGAGAGGTGAAAGGACTTGCACAGGGTCACACAGCCTGTCAGTGGAACCAATGCGTTTTTCCACCATGCCCCATCGCCCAGCTCTAAGTACTGGCTGGAGTGTAGGTGGGAGAGGCCCCCACTCCCAGCGTGCTAGTGTCTTTGCTCCCAGGCCCTCTGGAGCAAGAGACTATCTCTTTAAGAAGGAAAGTGAAGACGGGCCTCTTACGCAGCTGCCGGCGAGTCGCGGACTGGCTCGTCCTTTCCATCCACCTCAGCTTCTTCCCTCCCTCCAGGCAGTCCCAGCTCTGCGAGCACCTAGCTAGCACCCAGCTCCGGAGAGCAATTCGGCGGCCCCGATAGGGCAGCTGAAGCTATGGAAGCCTCCGCAGGTGATGACAAGGACGCCGGGGACCTCCCGGCCCACCGCCCAGCTGCACCCGCCTCAGCCCAGAGTACCCAGGGCCAGGGGGGGTGGGGAGGACGCGGGCCGCGAGGAGGAGCGGACGGAGAGCCCAGCAGGCAGCCTGCCCTCCAAGCTTTCTGGCTGCTGAGGCCCAGCTGTCAGGGGCCGCGGGCTCAGCTGTAGGAGTGTCCCCCGCCCGCGTTCACCCGCCCCTGTCTGTCTTTTTCCCACCGCCGCAGGTTGCTGATCAGGGCCAGGCGGCTGCAGCAGCGACTGCAGAGGCGCTGCGCCAAGCCGGGCCGGAGTGGCGCGAGCCGGCGGGGCTGCGGAGGGCGAGTGGACTCAGGTGAGGAGGCCGCGGCGGAGCCGGGAGGGGGCCCTGCGCCGCACCGAGGCGGGTGGGGGCAGCTTGCAACCGCTCGCTGCGGTAGAATCCCTCAGAGGGCACCGGCCAAAGAGGGGTTAATCGTGACTCATTCTTACCCTCCCTTCATTCCCTTACATCCTTCTAAGCGTTCCCCTCCCACAGTGAAATTTACTAATTAGAGGATGCTGATTGCAACTGGGAAGATGTCCAAGGTGGGCGATTAGAAGGGTTTTAGGGGACCCCCCCATTCCTATTTGTCTTCGTCTTCTGGCGTTTGGCAAACATTTAAGCGTCTCTTTTTTTCCTTCTTGGAGCAAGGGTACCTGGGGGTGGGAGAAGGTTGGAACCCTACAGCCACCTCAAGGTCAAGTGCCAATGACTGCTCCCTTCCCATCTTTCTCTGTGAAAAGCATCAGGGCCCTGCAGTAGATCTGGAAAAAATGCCCATGAGCCCTAGAGTGGGAGATCTGAGCCTCAGTCTCCCTGGAGCTTCCATGAGATATGAAGCTTTCACCTTCCATTCCCCAGCAGAGAGCTGGGCTGTTTGCAACACCTACTAGCCTGGGAAGCCCTATATTCCCTTCCTCAACCCTGCAGACTGAAGGAGAGGCTGGTCACATGCTACCTGTTTCCTCTGCCTTTTTTGCCCATCTGGTGATGTGGGGTGGGCTGGAGGAGCTTCCCAGAAAAAGGTGATCTCTGCAGGCAGAGTGGTGTAAGGAAAGTGCTAGAGATTGGAGTTCTAGGCCTTTAACTTGCTAGTTGGCCACAAGTAGCCATCTTAAAATTCCTTAGGCGTAGGTGTCTGTCTGCTCATCTGTTAAATGCAGGAGTTGGATTAAATGATCTGTACAATTTTAGTATACCACTCCAGCAGCTCTTACACGTCAGGGGGACTCCTTTACTAATTTAAATTTAAAATTATGTTCATGAAATAATTAGGGTTTCCTCAGTTGATCTCTTTCAACTCCGGACCTCGCAAGTGAAGCATTAACCTTGTGTGCCTTGGAGGTGTCAAACAGTCCTATGTTGACATCCCTGCTCTATCAATTACTTCCCTTCCCCAATCTTCAGTTTCCTCATCTGCAAATCTAGGAAGAGGAGTACATACCTTAGAGGGTTGTTGTGAAGATTATATGACTTGTATATGGAAGCACCTAAAATAATATCTGTGCCTGGCACATAGTAGGTTCTCAGGGACTTGGGACTTGGGAGATAGACTGAGAGAAGAGAGGAGGGGGTGGCTGCTTGTAGTTGTCTTTTTCTCCCCATCTTCCGACAGTCTCTTCCACATCCCTGCAGTGATGTCCCTGCCAAGGGATAATGAATGCTGGAGTGTGTTGGGTCACCAGGCTGAGGGCCTAGGCAGCAATCAGGAGGTACAAACATTTCCACTGCAAGGACTGTGACATCATTCTAGCAAATGATGGTCCCAAGGAGGCATTTATAGCCCAGCATTGGGTTTGGAAAATCCTAGCATCCAAGGGCAGAGTCTCTGAGGGAAGAGAACATCAGAATTTTGTGTGCTGGCAGTGGGGCAGGCACCAAGGCTTCCAGATTTCACATGAATCCCACTGCTGCTCTCTTGCCCTCCCTGGAGTCTCGCTCTAGAATCTCCCTGAGACTAGGCTGTCAAGTTTTTGGTGCCCATACTTACTATTCTTTATCTTCCTTTCTGCTGTCATTTTCAGCCTAGCACTCAATCCTTCTTGCTCCAATTTATTCCACAGACACCTCTGCCTTTTGACAGCATGATAATAGAGGTTCCCTATAGGGTGAGGTGGGGCATTTTGTTGCTGCACCAGTTGGGCCAAAAGAAGTTGTCATGTTCCCCCCTGCCCTAAATTCCCGTTAGACTATGAGCTCCTTCCGCAGAGGCCCTGTCTTTCCTCTCTGTGTCTCTAGCCTCTAGCCCATGGCTAGGCACAAAGTAAGTGCTCAGTAAGTGTCGAATTAAATAAGTTTGAGGAAATTATGCCCCTCAACTAACTAGGTTATGGAGAAATTGTGGGCATGTGGTGATTATATAGGTAATTGTGGGACATTGCTATTGCTATTACTAAAACTGTTATTATTGCTGTTGCTAGTGGCTAGCAGATGTTTTGCCTGTTCCTTTAGGGCTCCTAACTAAACCCAAAGGGGCCAGATGTGCCAGGGAGGGTGGTGATGTTGGCAAAAAGGGATCCAGATGGTGCTGACTGGTGTAAGATGACTGTGAGGAGAAGAGGATTGGGAAAAGAGCCATCTTCTGTGTTTGAGGGAGGAGAGCAGATAAGGAGAATGAAGGGAGCCAAGATGGACATGCCGGTAGAAAGTCGGGAGACTCAGGTCCTGTCCAGCCCCACCTCATTGTGTGAACTTGGGCCAATTACGCTTCCCCTCAAAGCCTCTGTCCCATCTATACAATGAAGGGACTGGGCTAGGTGAACCGTAGGGCACCTTCTGGTTCTGACATCCTGTCGAGTGGATTTTGTTAAATTAAAATGGGACAACTGTTATTACTCTTAATATCGTTTGTGAAGTACCAGACCATTAACTATCTCAGGTAATCCTCATAACAAATTATACCTATTTGAAAGATGAGGAGACTGAGGCTTAGGGAGATTAAGTGACTTGCCCTTGACTGCACAGCTAAAAGTGGCAGAACTGTTACCTGACACCAGGTCTGTCTGAGTCAAAGAGCATGCTCTTCCAACGGTTTTGCTGCCTTCCCATAGCACCTTGCTATTGCCGAAGTGCACGCATGAGTAGGGGTTTGGAGAAGGGAAAGCCGTGAAAGCGTCATGGTGGGAGATCAGGCATTTCCCCCAAGTGATTTCTGCAGGGGACTTACTGAATGGAAGAGTGTGTGAGTCAGGACAGGAAAGGGAGGGTTTTCCTTTCACCATGAGCTCTGCTTTGCTGATGGGTGGTAGGTGCCCCTTTACCAAGGAGAATGGCTGGGCCTGAATGACATTCATGACAGACATACTTTTTGAGTGCTTCCCATGTTTTGTGCTCTGTTTTAGTTATTTAGTGCTCAGACCATCCATTATGTAGGCACTATATGTAATTTTACCCATTTTTTATAAGTGAGAAAACCAAGACAGAGAGGCAGAGGGTCTTGCCCAGGGCTGTACAGCTAATACATTGTAGAACCTGAAGTATATTTAGCTGGAAGTGCACTGGACAGGGAGTCAAAAGGTTGCTTTTAGTCTGAGCCCTCTCATTGACTTGGTAACCTTGGGTGAACCAGTTTCCCTCTGAGAGTTGGTGTTCCCATCTCTCACATAGACTGGATGCATCTACTGGCCATAAAAAGCCAAAATGCAGCCTTGTTCCAGTATCAGGGGTGGAGGGAATTCCTTGTCTTGCTAAACATTGATCGGCATTTGTTATGATTTATTAGCTAGGCCCTGGGCATACAGTTAAGAGTAAGAGGTGATCCCTAGTTTCAAGAAGCTCACGTCTAACAGAGAGAGATGCAGATACCTAAGCATGTAGGTATGAAAAAATGTCTAGGAGCTGTGAGGCTTATGTTATGGATGTAATGCAGGGACGGAGGGGGATGGTCTTTTCTACTGAGTGGATCAGGAAGACTTTAGAGAGAGGTTGCCATATCCTTATTTTCTACACTGAGTTTGTGATGATGATGACGATGATGTTGATGATAATAATAATACTAGGGTTCTACCCAGCCTGGTACATTTCCAAACAGTTCTAAAGACCTGTTGACTCCTGTCCTCATCAACTCAGAAGGTGGCCACAGAGTCTGAGGGATCATAAAAGCTCACTCTGTGGCACAGTTCCTACTGAACTATCCATTTTTTCTAGATGGACCAGAACCTTTCTTGTCCTTAGAGGCTTCTAGAAGCAGGACTCTGAAATTCCTCTTGGAAAGCCCATCTAGTGCCTATACACATTCAGTAGGCTTGTAGAATTCTTCTTTATGTCTATTCTGAGCATTCTACCTGTCCGGAGGAGCACTTAACACCTGAGAAGTAAAGGCATCTACCTAAAATTGCTCAGCAGGGCGGGGTTTGTTACCCTGGCCTAATGGTGATTGCATTTCTGAGCCACATGGGGTCTTTCTACATGTAGGCCACCAGGGGCCTGAGGGGCCATTTTTCATTAGAGGGACGGTTGGCACCTAAGTGAAGGTTTGATGCAGGAGATATAAAGCTGGAGCTGAGCGCCTTTGGAGAGGCAGAGGCCCATGTTCCCCAAGCTGCTTTGCATCTCTTAATGGACAGATATTTATGAAGTGTTTGTCACATGCTCAGCACTGTCCTCTAAATTGAGGTTCTGAGCCAACCAAAAGGGAGTGTCTGGGAAGCAGCCTGGTGCAGTGGAAAGAGCCAGCACCAAGGAGTCAGGAGGCTCGGGCTCTCACCTCGGCTCTGCCAGTGACTCACTGGGTGGTCTGAGGTCGGGTCCTTTGCGTTTTTTGCTTTTCCACACTTGCGAAATGGGAATCAGAGGTGGTGATCTCTAAGAGCCCTTCAAGCTCTGACTGGCTAACAATTCAGCAACTCTTTCTTCTGTTCTGTAGCCACCTTAGAGGGTGCAAGGGTGGATAGGATACAGATAGCTGTAACTTGAGGAAGAAGAAGATAAATATAACAAGAGGCATGAACAAATGCACTGTGGATTTGCTGGAGGGAGAGAGCTTGGGAAAGGCTCGGTTCAAAAGCTACCTCTTCAAAGACGGAATGATGCAGATACAGATAGATGGAGTTGTATGTGTTTTGATTTTTGGTGTTTTCATTTTGTTTTAACCAGAAGGAGTCACAGAAGCGTTCTGTCATACTGGGACAAGAAGGCAGTGTAGCAGAGCAGGGGTTCCTGGGCTTAGATTTCTCAAAGATCATTACATTTGGGAATCTGCCCTAGGTTGGCCAGCTTTTTATTTTTCTAGATAAGGACATTTGAATGACACTTAGAATTCTGTTTACTATCACTATCATATAGTAAGAGAAAGAACATTTTAATACATCTATCCCCAAAAGCCATATTATCAGAAAAAAAGGCACTCTTTTAAATGGAATACATTTTGTTTTATTAAAACCTCACTGTGTTGTCCATATTTTGCTCATTTTGCCACAGACTAATGTTCTTGTGTTTGGCTCTGAAGTCAGGCTGCTGAGGTTTGAATCTCGGCCAAGTTACTTTTTCTCTCAGAGCCTCTGTTTCCTCATCTGTAAAATGGGGAAATGATGCTATCTCCTAAGATCCTTAGGAAGTCTGTATGCCAAAATAAAACACGTAAAGCAAGGCATGTCAAACGCAGTTGTCTGCAAAGGTAAGATGGGTTGGTTGGGCTATTTGTAGCAAATTGGAAAGTGGTTGCTTGAAAGAGGCAGCTGCTGTCCTGCTCCCACCATGCGTGCCTACAAGAATGTGGGCCCAATGTTTTCATATCTTGTATAAGACAGAAATCTGGATATTTGTGACATTCCCTAATTTTTAAAATGTGGGCAACTAGGCAACATTTTAAAATGTACATATTAAAACATGTCTGTGGCAGGCCATCAGTTTGGGACCTCGAGTATAGAGTTTGAGATGCTGGGCACATAATACTCAGAAATTGTTGGCTGGTCTACAGATGAGGGCAGAGAAAGGAAACAAGGCTAGAAAGGCAGGCCCAGGTCGGAGAATGCCTTGTTTGCAAGGCTGGAGAGTTTAGCCTTGCTTTGGCAGCTTGTGAGCTTTTGCTTCTGGGCCCCCAGCTCAAACGCCCTAATCGTGCCCCTTCCTTTTTGGCAGTGCTGTTAGGATTGAGGCCCTAGGGCCTGAGGTCTCCAGATACCTCTGTACCCGCTTAAAGCTGGCCCTAACCAGGCCTCCATACCACAGGGTCTCTGGAAGCCTGCTTGGCAGCCCCACAGGAGCTAACTTGGCTGGTGGCCTGTGAAGCCTGGCACAGAACCCACCCTTGAGAGACAGGCATGAAGAGAAGCTCGGGCAGCTCCTCAGTGGGTGGAGCAGTTCCTGTTCTTTGGAAGCCTTGCTGGTCTTGCAGCCGAGGTTCTGCTGCCTTCTCCTTGGGTTGCGATGTGGTCTGGACAGCAAGCATCTCTCCATATACAGCTCTACCACATGGCCCCACAGAGGGATCTGGTTGCAGAGGAAGCCTAGAGCGTTCTTAGAGAAGGACCTCAGAGGAGCTTGTACTTAGCAGGAGGAACCCCACTAACATGGTTTCAGGCCTTTTTGGGATTCACATGAAAGCCACTGATGACAGTTTACATTTTTTGGCTCCAGTTAATAAAATATAAAGCACCTAATGTAATAAGGTTTTATTCTGGCCACAGTGAAAGAATGCAAAGAAGTATTTACATCCATTCATTCAATCAGTGTTACTGAGCGTCTACTCTGTATGCAGACACCAAGAAGTGGTCCCTACCCTCAGGGAGCTTTATAACCTGTTTGAAGGAAAGACATATGAATGATACAGAGGGCCTGGCACATAGAAATATTAATAATAGCTACCATTTGACTGCATGCCTCCTGAGTATTAGACGCTAGCCACCATAGCACCCGTTTTAGAGGGTGGATATGGGAATTGAATGGAATCTTCCTCTAGAGCACTCAGCCTGTGCCTGCCACACGGTGATGTAGCTGTGTTATTGGTAGCATGGCAGATCCAGAAGAACGGCAAAATACAGATGGATCAGAGAAAAAAAGAAGCAGCAAAACAATTCAGTCTCACTTAGCATATGTTATCTTCATTTTATAGATGAGGACACAGACTCAGAGAAGGGAATTAATTTGTTCAAAGTTACACAGTTACTGGTAGCAGAGCTTACAGTTAGATGCTGGTCTGTTTGGCATCAAAGCTGTGTTCTTTCCTCTAAGCCATACTGCCTCTAAATAAGTGATTCAAAGGAGAATCAAAGGTAATCAAACAGGAGAGATTGTGAGCTTCCACATGCCCTGAGAGGCACATCCCAGACCAGTATTTGCAAGTGCCAGCAAGGGAGGCAAATTTTGGCTCAGTTCAAGGGAGAATATTCTAGAATAAAAAAAGTCTAGTAACAAAAGAGTATGTTTTGAGAGCTAGTGCCTTATCTCTGGACTGCTCACCTAGGTCTGGATGTTCTAGGAAGAATTCTGACAGTTGCAATCCAAAGGATCTAGAATTCTAGTGTAGGGCTGGTCACAGGTGATACAAGCAGTGGGCCCCACTGGCACTCCCAGGAGAAAGAGTAGCTATAGATTGGAACTATCTGGGAAGGCTTTCTGGAGAAGGAAGAGGAAAAGGAAGGGGAAATAGCGCAGGACCTAAAGAGCTGGCAGAGTAAGGGCTGGGGGAAGGGAGAAGAAGAGGATTGTATAAGGTGAGTCCTCAGGTAGTGATCCCACCAGTCTGGCTGGGCCATAGGTCTGGGTTCCCTCAGCAAAAGGCAGCTCCCTGGAAACAGGCTGGGCATGATGGGTCACACCTGTAATTCCAGCACTTTGGGAGGTGAGGCAGGAGGATCACTTGAGACCAGAAGTTCGAGACCAGCCTGAGCAACATAGCGTGACCCCCATCTCTACAAAAAATTTAAAAAATCAGCTGGGCATGGTGGCATACACCTGTAGTCCCAGCTACTTGGGAGGCTGAGGCAGGAGGATTGCTTGTGCCTAGGAGTTCAAGGCTGCAGTGAGCTACTATGATCACATCACTGCATTCCAGCTGGGGCAACAGAGTGACACCCTGTCTCAAAAAAAAAAAGATGGAAATGGAGGCACAGTAAATCCTGAGTCTTTCCCAAAGCCTTGTTAGGCGACTAGTCTGGCTCCACTTCCCAGTCTTACTTCCCACACACCCCCTCCTCTCTGCATTGTACCATTTACTTCCCTTTCAGAAGTGGCAGATTTTAGACATTGAGCTCAAGTAGGAGAAAGCTGTGCTAAACATCGCCTCTGCAGCGAGACAGAGGTCATGGGCAGCCGAAGGCATCAGACAGCAGTCACTTCCCTCACATTTTGGGGCACAGAGCCAGAGAGGGTGGGGCCACAGCTCCATCCACTTAAGTGGCCCTGGGCATCCTGGAAGCTACTTGGTGCTCAGTGAGCACTGGCTTCAGAGTTAGGCTGGGCTCATTTCTAGTTATATCACTCGTTAGCCTGGGACTTCAGAAAAATTGCGTTCCCCCTTGGGTCATTTTCCCACCTACCAGAAAGAAACTGATTGTTCCCTCCTGAGAGGAGATGGGATGATCTGCTGAGAGCTTCTGTGGGAAAGGGCCAGGTATACAGCAGACATCCCCACAAGTGCTGCCTCTTCCTGTCTCCTTCCTCTCTATGGGCCTCCACTGCTTCTCTGCCCCTCGAAGTCCCAGCTCTTATCCCAGTGAGTGATAACAGCTACACTACATGCCAGGCACAGAGATATGTGACCTTATAGCATCCTCCTGACAGCCCGGTTGAGGAAAGCATTATTATAGAAATGGAAGCTGAGCTATAGGGAAGTTAGGCAACTTGTCCAAGGTCCCACAGCTCTGACATGGTGGCTAAGCTACCAAATATGATACCAGAGAACAGATTCTCCCTGCCTCTCATTTTTCCCTTTGCTTTCTCATTCTCTTCCTTTCCCTATTTCCATTCTCTTAGGCCTATGAATGTCTATTCCTCTCTCCTCAACTCTTAGCTGGGCTCTTACGAACAAGGTTGCTAGTCCTGGTCCTGATTGGAGTGAGCTGGCCTGAGAGCTTGAGAAGGATTTTGTGATGCTCTATTACTTCAGAAGAGTCCTTGAGTGAGCCTTGGACATGTTCAACCCCAGGTCAGCAGTATTCCTTCCATGCCATTCCTTTCCACCTTAATTACTTATACCCTTCCTATTCCCTCTGCCTGAAATTTCCTTCCTACTACTATTGCTGTCTCCCCATACTCAGATCTGTCCCAAGGCCCAGCTCAAACACCACCTTTCAGGGGTCATTCTTCCAACTCCCACAGCTCCTTCCCAGTGCCCCAACTCTTAGTCACCATGCCACTCTCTGTGCTCTCACACCCTCCTTTTCCTTGACCCTCAGAGACCACCCTCCCTGGGTGGTACCTAGGGCCCAGATTGGAGCTGTAGGACAACTTGAGCCAGCTCCGTTCTGCCTCCCCAGGGTGGGGGTGCTAACTCTGGGGGCGGTGTGTCTGAGAGAGGATGTGCCTCAGAGTTTGTTGGCACTGGCAGGAGATCAGTGTTATAAGGAGTCCCAGATGTCAGCCATCCAGATGAAAAAGATCAGGATCCAACCCTGGACAGCATCAGACCCCTTGCCCTGCTCTCTGAGCAGTCAGGAACAGAGTGGATTTGGGCATGGCTAGACTGCCATCTCGGTCTCTACCATGGACTTACTGACCCTTTCTTACCTCGTTAGCAAAATGACCATCATAATTGCAATGCTGGTCTTACAGAAGCAAAACTAGCATGAGAATTAAACTAGATTATAAATCCCATATGTGTAAAGCCCTTATCCCAGGGTTTAGCACACAGTGGTGCCTAATAAATGCAGTACACTTCCATCCATAATTAGAAAGAAAGAACTTTATAATTCCCCTTTCCCAAATCTCTGATGTATCTTCAGTTGGTAGTGAGCTCCCTCCTCACTGGAGGTGTTCGAACTGGGTCTGGGTGACCACAGAACAGGAATGTTATTCAGAGAAATGGAACTTCATCCAGAAGAGTGTTGGGCTTTGAAGCCTTCAGATTCTTTCCTGTCCTGAATTTCTGGATTCTGTGAAGACTTGACTCAGATCTCGTTAGTCAATTATTAGAAATCAGTTGGGGTTCAGTTTGGATGTCTGTTTAGCACAGATAAAAAAATTCTGCTGGAGTTGTGAGCTAATTGAAGGCTTTCTCCCAAGAGGTGGCAAGGCTAGAAACAAAATCAGGTCCAAGAATAAGGGCTCTGATGGATCCTGTGAAGGGAAACTGTCTGGAGTATTAGGGGCATGTGGCTAAATGTTTAGGTTGAATTTGGGAAAGGCTACATACACCATGGCTGCTAGAATGAAATTCCTAGGGCAAGGACTGTATTTCATTTACCTCTGAGTCCCCAGTGCCGAGCACAAGATGGCACACAGGAAATACTCTGGAAATATGCGGAGTGCATGACAAGTAGCTCTGGTGTCCCTATCAGATGGAATCCCAGGTTGAGACTCTTGGGACTGCCCTAGAGGCCATGTGGCAGTTTCATACTCAGTATGCATGTGTGCATGTGCGTGTTTGTTGTGTGTGCCTGGCTTCCTAAGACTCCTTGTTTGCTGTTGCTCCTTCTCCTTCTTTTCCTCCACCTCTGTCCCTCCTCCTTCTTCTAGCTTTATTGAAATATATTAATAGTTGATATACAACAAGCTGCACATATTTAAAGTATACACTTTAAGTTTTGACATATGTATATACCCGTGAAACCATCACCACATCCATCATCCCCAAAAGTTTCTTCTTACACCTTTGTAATTCTTCCCTCTTGAGCCTCCCTCCCCTCTTGTCCTCAGGTAACAACTAATCTGCTTTCTATCACTAAACATTACTTTGCATTTTCTAGAAGTTTATGTAAATGGAATCATAAGTATGCACTTTTGTTTAATCTGGCTTCTTTCACTCAGCATAATTATTTTGAGATTAATGTTATGTATATCAGTAATTGATTCCTTTTTATTGCTGAATAGTATTCCATTGTGTGGATAAAGGATAAACTATGATTTGTTTATACATTCATATGTTCATAGACATTTAGTTTTTTCCAGTTTTTTTGATATTACAAATAAAGCGGTTATAAACATTTATGTATAAATCTTTCATGGCCATGGCTGTGTATTCGTTAAGGAAGGTTTCCTGGGCTCCACACTGGCTATGTTGGGGGATGCGCTGGTTGGAGCAGTGCTCACAGCTTTTCTGCTTTTCTCTGAGCTGTGTGGAGCCCAGATAAGGGCCTCATTACCTCTCCTGCCAGAGCCTTTTCACAGCTCACCAGCAGCACACATATGTGTGTGTGCGCGTGTGTGTGCACATGTGCATGTGTAGGCCCAGAACCCCCCAAAAGGTGGAAGACCATGGTCTCCAGGTGGAGATGTATATACAGCCTTCATCCTGTTGGTGCAGGGCATGCTCTGAAGGGAGCATTGCAATGAGGCCACCAGGAGAGAGCCATGAACTCTGCCTCCTGAGAAGCTACATACAGGTGGCCAGGGCTGACTTGAACTTGGAGGATAAGTAGGCTGAAGAGGCTCAGAAGGGCTTTCTAGGCAGAGGGCATGGCATAGGCAAAAGTCTAGTGGATCCTCAGTATGAGCACAGCAAAGATGGTTGGAAAGGAGGTACGATGGGGTAGAAGGCAGACAAGGAGGTAGAGGTCAGGTTGTCACAACAACTCTGTGAGGTGGGAGATGTTATCTCCATTTTATAGGTGAGGAGACTGAGGTACCGAGAGGTCAAGAGAGGTGTGCCCTCAGGCCTGTGAGTCAGTGGCAGAGCTGAGTGTCCTGACTCCAAGTATTGTGCTCTCTATGCTGTGCCAGGCTTTGTCCCAGGAGGGACACAGGGTAGAGCTCTCTCAGGGCCCTCTTCCTGCTGCCTGGATTGACCATGTGGAGTTCTCAGGACTGCCAGCTCATGTGTTTGGCTACCTTACTTCTTTCAGCAGGTGTTTGCTAAGCTTTGATTCTGTATCCGTCCCTGTTCCCAGCACCTGGGAAGACTCCGGGTCACTGAAGGCATGATGCTCACTTCTCTTCTAGCCCTTGCAGGTCCTTGAGTCCAGCATGCTGCTGCTCACAACTCACGGGCCAGAACTGCCACTGCAACTCTGGATCCAGAATTGGGGTGTATGTGTGTATGTTTTAGTCTGGGTACATCACCACCCCTGAATAGGGTTCCATTATCTAGGGAAAAGGAGGCAGTGAACATTGGGCAGGCAGTGAGGCCAACCCACCCAGAGACCTGGTCATCATCACCATTCTTCCCCCTCCCTCGTTCCCCATGGTCCATCTTTTCTGGGCCCTGAAGAGTCTACCTCCTAAATTTCTCTTGAAGCCACATTTAATTCTGTCACCTCCTCTCCTCTACTTTCATTTTAGCTTTTGCAACCCTCATGAAAGCCTCATCATCTTTGACCTGCTCTCCTGGTGCCTCTCCTCATCTCTTCCCAGTCCATTCTTGGTAGAGCTAGTACAAGGTCATCTTCTATAATATAAACTTGACCTTGAGCCTTAAACCTGCCTTGACCTTGAACCTTAAACCTGACTTACCTTAAACTTGCTCAGAAATTTTTCTCTATAGGCTGAGAAGGTAGCCCCTCCCACACTTCCTGGCCTCGCCTTTCTCTCCACTCCCCCTACACCTTTACACTGTGTGGTCTAGCAGTACCCAGTCCCTTGTAGCTCTCTCACTCCTCCATGACTCTGTAAATGCTAACCCCTGCCCCTTGCGCAGCAGAGCCTGGAATGCTCCTCCACAGGTAGCTCCTGGGTACCTGGAGAACACTTAGGCACCCATCCTTCAGAACTCGGCTCAAGGGACCTCCTGAGTTCTGCAGAGAGACTCACTCTCTCTTCTGCCCAAACCTTCACTGACACGTGCTTTGATTACTGGGGTTATTGGCAGAGGAGAAAACAGTGCACAATAGACATCTGGTAAATATTGACTGAAACAGTCATGCTGGAGCTGCCACACAGATAGGAAATTCTGTAATTAGGAGAGAAGGAGCTTTCAGAGGCTTGCTTTCAATCTTGGAACTAGGCCACTTTTGAGCTAGGGCTCAGTTTCCCCCCTTGCTACATGGGGGTAAAGATACTTGCCGTAGGGCCAAACAGACACAGAAAGATCATCTTGGATGCTTCGTGTGTCTGAGCTTGAACTCTTTGCCTTTTAAGGCCTTGGCTAAGTGCTATCGGTTTTGTCAAGAAGAATACCCAGCTGATGGGTCAGCAACCTAGCCCTTCAGGAAAGCAGCTGGCAGCACACTCATACTTTTTTGACCGTATAAATCTACTACCAGGAATCCAGCCTGAAGAAATAATTCTAAATACAGAAAAATAAATATGTACAAAGATAACTGTTGTAGCATTATTTTCAATAGTTAGAAAGTCTAATTGTTCAACAGAGAGGGGAAGTTAAGTGCACCATGATGAACCCATGAAATGGAAATTTTATAGTCCATAAAATATTTTTTGTAAAGAATATGCCATATTCTTAAACCATGTTAGATTTTTAAAAATATATGGTAAAAGTTGTGTATATACCATGGTTATAACTATGTAAATGTAACAACCCCAAGCCCCCTGAGAATGTTATATCTGTGCTTAGAAAAAAACTGAGAAGGGACAGCAATCAAATTAATTAGTGGTTTATCTTTGAGTGGCAAAACTGGAGGGCTTTTTTAAAAGGGTATGTGCTACTTTTATAATTATATTTAAAATGTTATAATTACCCAGTTGGAGCTAAGGGAGCTTGTTTTTGTTCTGTAACCTTTTTGGGATAAGTTATTCAGTTGTCTCAGGGACTTTGTTTATAAAATAAGGGGAAACAACTACTGAGCAGTGTATGCCAGGCTCTTTCCATGCATCGTCGGTTAAATCTTCACAACTGCAACTTCATTTTATAGATGAAGTTAAGGCTGTGGTCAGCTCTCTGCTATGAACTAGGTTTTCAGCTTGATTTGCCCAGGACAAAGCCCCTGCTCTTTACACCATACCAGGGGCCCCTATGATGCCTGCTCTGGGGAAACAGCACAGGTGACAGGGACACTTGAGAGTGCTGTGTCAACAGAGCTGGTGTAGGCTGAGCCTTTCCTCTGAGTTTATCTTACAGGGTGGGGGAGATCAGTGTTTGCCAGCAGGTGGGAAGAAGAGAGCTTTTTCCTGACTGCGGTCAGAGCTGATGCTCCCTGCTTGACCTCTCTGGCCCCAGCAGCCTTTTCCTGAAGATTTCCCCTTCAGCCCAAGTCTTCCATTCTTCTCACCTGAAAGAACATTGCAGGGCTGTGTTCTCGGCCTCTTGGTACATCCCAGCATTGTGGATTCAGAGCTATAATCCTAGAGTTCAAGTCCCAGCCCCACTACTGATTTATCTGGGGCTTTGGGCAAGTGCCTCCCACTCTCGACCCTGACCTTAGATCCTCTCCCTGTAAAATGGGATTGGACTAGAGTAGAGGTTCCAAACTCCAATGCCAGGCAGCTAACAAACAAAATAGACCAAATATAAAAGCAAGAACTCTAGTAAGAACTCTGGTAAAAAGGAACTACTTCTCAGCCTCAGACAATCATTGCCATGCAGGAATACAGGCACAAAGCTATAAGTTTTCAATTTGTTCAACAGAAACCAGAAATCTGGATTCTTTTTTAAAAAATTGAAATGTTTCAATTCATAAATGTTGACTCAAAATGCACATGCAGGTCTATAAGCATGATACGACCTATGGGCTGCCAGTTTAGGATCGCTGTAGTCCTCTGCCTCTGCGTACCTTCTGACTCTGACCTTCTGGTACCTGGACTCCTGGTCTACAGATGCTGCTGAAGCCCAGTGCTGGACAGATTAAGACCCTGGCCTGCAAAGCAAGATCAGTCTGCTGAGCAGGAAGAGGAGGAGACCCTAAGCTTGGCTTTTCCAGGCCCCTATGCTCACTCTTGCCAAACATAGCTTTCAAAGGCTCTGTTCTGCTACTGCTAGAAAGTCTGTCTCAGCTGTGCCATGGACCATGTACCAAGGGCTTCTGTGTTCAGTGTTGGGCAGTGCAACCTCCCTTCATTGTCATAACAGTGATTAACTTCTTGTATGTACAAGAAAATTGGTCTTGAGAGTGACTGGCCTGAGAGCACTCAACCCCTGGCTGAGCTGGGACTTGAATCCAGGAGTGTCTGACTCTACCTCCAGAGCTCTTGCATATGGTCATTACACCCCTTGGAGGGGACCTGCTCATGCTATTTATTCAGAGATGAATAAAACCCTTCCAGTTCACAACCTAGCAGGAGAGACATGCCAATTAAATAGGACACCGTGCATAGAAAGAATTATAACAATATAAACAAAGTACCACAAAGCCTTTTTTCCCCTTTGTTGCTTTGCTAAAGAGGCTACATTTACTTGGGTTAGTGACATTAACCCCAGAGAGTGCAGACCCACTTACTCATTCAACACATATTTATTAAAGACCTGCGGTAAACTAGACATTGGTCTAGGAGGTACTGGGGACTAGACTAAATAAAGGACAAAATGGGCACATATTCTTAACTTCCTGGAGCTATCTATACTCTAAAGATAACAAACTAAATAAATACATAAATATGTTAGACGTTGCTAAGGACTATGGAGAAAAATAAAGCATGGGAAGAAAGAGGAATGCTGTGGGAGGAAGGGTTGTATTTTAAATAAAGTAGCAAGAGAAGGTGCGCTGAGAAGGTGACATTGGAGCAAAGATCTGAAGGTAGGGAGAGAATACACCAGGCAGAGATCTGGGAGAAGAGCATTCCAGGTTGCGGGAACAACATATGCAAATGCAAATGAAAATGCCCTGAGGAGGAAGTGTGTAAGAAGGCAGGGTGGCTAGAGCAGAATGAATGAGGGGGAGTAGTAAGTGAGGTCAAAGAGTTAAGGAGGCTGGGGGAAGGATGTACAGGACTTTACATCAGCCAAAGTAAGGGCTTTGGCTTCTATTCCAAAGAGAAGCCGTTGGAGAGATTTTGAGTGGAGGAATACATGATCAGATTCATGTTCTAAAAGGATCCCTCTGGCTACTGTGTAGAAATTGTAGGGGATAATGAGACTGTTCCATCAGCCAGGAGAGAGATGGTGGTGGCTTAGACTGGGGGTTGGGAGGGAATACTGGAAGTGCTGAGAGGTGTCAGATTCTGGGTGACCTGTACAAGGAAAGAAAGCTGACAGGCTCGTCTGATGGATGTGAGAGAATTGGCCTAACCAACTAGAATGATGAGATTGCTGTTAACTGAAATGAGGAAAGCTGCAGAAAAACAGACTTTTGAAGAAAAACCAGAAATTCTTTTTTTTTTAAGAGACAAGTTCTCACTCTGTTGCTCAGGCTGGAGTGCAGTAGCACAATCATAGCTCACTGCAGCCTTGAACTCCTAGTCTCAAGCAATCCTCCTGCCTCAGCCTCTCAAGTAGCTAAGACTACAGGTACACACCCATCATGCCCAGCTAACTTTTTTATTTTTTGTAGAGACAGGGTCTAGCTATTTTGCCCAGGATGATCTCAAACTCCAGGCCTCTAATGATCCTCCCATATCGGCTTCCCAAAGCACTAGGATTACAGGTGTGAGTCACCATGGTTGGCCCAGAAATTCTTATTTTGAATATGTTAATTTTGAGATGCTCTGTTAGACCAAAGTGACAATGTCATGAAATTCTGTTGTTTGGTAGACATATATTGGTTTGGGATTTTTCTTTCCTTTTGTTTTTCTGCCAGTATACCTAAGAAGGCATAAAATGATTCTGTAGTCAAGAACTTCTCAGATAAAAACTATTATAATATTTCAGATTAAGATTTTGGACTGGGCTAAAGATGTATTAATAGTATATATGAACAACATTAAGAGTAAGATTATACTTTGGTGAATAAATAATTACTACTGTTTATGGAGTACTTTCCCTATGCCAGATCCCTGCTAGGCATTTCATATGTTTTATTGCTACTTGTGACCATTCTGGTGCACAACTGTACTTAGCCCCATTTTACAGATAAGAAGACTGAGGCTTAGCCATGTAAAGTGGCATTCCCACTTTCATAAAGATAGTGTATGGTGGCGTTTGGAATTAAAACTCAGGCATATTTGATCCCGAAGCCATGGTTTCTTTCTGTTAGGTTAGTTGGCCTCTCAGTAGAAGGGACAAATTCATTCTGGGACAAAGAGATTTTAAAATAGGACAGAGATGTTTCAGAATCTCCCTTTTAAAGTACTTTTAAGTGCTCACTTTGACTAAATTAAAAGATGGGCAGTCTCCAGAGAAGGAAGACTTCTTAGGGAGAGGGAGTTTTTAGTCATCACCCTCTTCCAGCAAGTGTGAGCCACGTTGGGCCTTGTCGCCTATCAAAGGTGAAAAGAATTCAGCATGACATGGGAAATGCCACCGGAAATCAGCTGGACAGTGATCAGCTACTGAGGATGGCAGGGCAGCTGGCAGCTAGAGAGAGACAGAAGCTGGGAGGACAGATGAAGGATGCTGATGTGAGATGGGCACGGCTCTTGGGATAAAACAGGCGCAGCTGGGTGAGCTGGGCCCCGCGTCTCCAAGCTGAGCCCCCAGGAGCTGCAAGAAGATAGATGAGATTTGGCTTCCAACAGGAGCAGCATGTCTGGAGCTGTTGGTAGGATTAGAATGAGCCGGCCCACCTTTCAGCCCAAAGTCCCCTGCTTCTGTAGCTCCCACTGTGGCCTTTGGCAAGTCTTGCTTTTCTGCTTAGAAAATGTGGCAGTTGGACTAAATTGTCATGAAATGCCAGTGGGGAGAGAGAGAGAAAGAGAGAGAGGGAGCGTGAGTGAGCACAAGAGAGCATGAGACATGATTTTATGTGGTTATTTTCCTGTTTGGGATTTCCAGGAAGATGGAAGCTCTCTGATCTCAGATTGGGAAGGACTATCTCCATGGAAAGGGGCTGTGGTCCCAGCAGATCAGATGACATTTCCACATCCCTTTAGTCCCTTTGGTCCTTGCGGTTCATGGGTCCTTCAATCTCACATGAGCAAAGCACAACAACACAGCACACCTTGGGTGAGCTCTGAGGGCATCGTGTTTCCTCTACCCTAGGACCCTCCTTGCAGGCTCCCAGTGGGCAGTATTCCTGCCCTGCAGCCAAGACCATGCAAAGTGCTTTTTTTCTTTTCTTTCTTTCTTTCTTTTTTTTTTTTTTGACATGGTTTCTCTCTGTTGCCTGGGCTAGGGTGCAGTGACATCATCATAGCTTGCTGCAACCTCATACTCCTGGGCTCAAGTGATCCTCCTGCCTCAGCCTTCCAAGTAGCTGGGACTACAAGTGTGTACCATCACACCTGGCTAATTTTTAAATTTTTGTAAAGACAGCATCTCACTATTTTGCCCAGGCTCAAAAATGGTTCTTTTAACATTCGTTTTAGGGAGACCTCTCCCAAAGAATTAATTTTCTTTTTATTCTCCCCTAACCATGAGAACAACAAAACCGAGCATACTTTCTTTTTTTGCATCAGTGGCCAGGAAGCCCAGAATTGAATCTGAACCTCATCATTGCCATCGTGTTTGTGTTTGTGGTCAGCTTATGGTATGCACTTCTTCCCTGGGCCTCTGTTTCAAGCATATTTTACTGCATGTCATTTGTGAGCTCCTTAAAGTTGGCAGGACTTTTCCCGTCTTACCCCTAGGCTTTCCTTCCAAGACTTCTTTACTTTAAAAGCTGCTCTTTGTTCTTATTTTATTGAACTTTTGCCTGGATTTAAATGAGGGTGAGGGGTGAGGGCTGTAGTGCAGAAGCCATATCACCAGAGTCAGGTGTCCAGCCCCAAGCCCAGACTCTGTCCTCCACTTGCCGGGCAACCTCAGACAAATAACATGCTCTTCCTGGATTTTGGTTTCTTTTTCTATAGAATGATGGGCTGCAACAAGGTCTACTCCAAGATCCTTTCCATTCTAGGATTCTGAGAGTGTGTTAGTCCTGTTGGTATTTGGGGTAAATGGCAGGGGGAAGATCCTAAGGATCCTAAGAACCAAGGCAAAGATCTGAAACAAGGAGGAATCCATAGGGACGGAAGTCCCACCAGCTTCCCCTTCATATGACGCTTTAGAGCTGGAACCTTGGGAAAAGGGGGCTGGGAGAGGAGCTGGGCTGAGGCTTGACAGCTCTATCAGTCAGGAAGCCCGGGGAAGCATATGCTGCAGCCAAGGTTGCTGAAGGGCCTCCATCTGCCAGGAGCCACTTGCCAGGCAGCCACTAAGCTGGGGCTGGCACCATGGCCCCTCTGTTCCCCACACCTCTCTCTGAGTGTCTGCAGAGGGGCAGCCCTGGAGCAGCTGGGATGGTGGAGGGATGGGAACCATTGTTCCCTTTGCTGCTCCCTACCTTCTAAGAAGCCTGCCAGACATTGCCCTGGAGAGCCATCCTGGGGCAGTTGGCCTAACAGAGGGTGCCAATAATTTTCAGAGTCGCTGGCACCTAGGCCCTCTCTGATTTTCCCTGAGGTGATAAAGCAAGAATTATCTCTGACAAAGGGAAAAAGAGAGATCCCCTTCAAGAGGTAGTGGTAGTAATCACAAGAATGTTCAGTCCTCTACTTTTCCAAGAACGGCCCCCAACCCTCCATTCATTACTTTGGTTGGATCCTGAAGAAAAAGACAGGGCCAGGAGGGTGGTTCTACTGAATGCTTGAAGTAGCTGAGACTTAAAGAGGTCAAAGGCCCAAGGTCACCAAGAGGCACCATGTGACATAGCTCAGAGGAGCTGAGGGTCTCTCAACAGGGGGCTTGCATGGCACCTGGGCTGCTGGGTGGGATGCAGCAGTTATTGGAGGAGGCAAGAGTGGTGGTCCTCACAGTGAGGGCTTCTCCTTTGCCTACAAGGCTAATTGTTTGAGGAACACTAGGGAGAAGGCATGCATAGAATTTCTTTCTTTCTTTTTTTTTTTTT
>VBSM01001118.1:29689086-29739791 GCA_008086735.1 Cheirogaleus medius | reverse complement strand
GCAAATCTGATTGTGCCCCTCCCCTTTAAAGCACTTCCATGGCTCCCTGTTGCCTACAGTACAAGATCCTGGCTTAAGTGGCTCTGTGTGGCCTGGCCCCACCTCCTACAGCCTTATCCCCACTTTGCCTCTGCTGTCACCAGGGCCCCCTAGTTTCCTGAGCAGCCATGCTGTTGAATTACTCACTGCCTTTGTCCAGGCTTCTCCTTCCCTCCCACTTGCTTACTCTACCTATTGAACTCCTATTCATCCTTCAATACCCATTACAAATTTCTTGTTTGGAGAAGCTTTCTCTGGTCATCCTGAGGCCATTATTATTATGCTTTGAATGTGTTTCTGTTTTAAAATCCACATTGTTACTTCCCAAATACTGGCTGCTCCCATTTTTGAGTGTTCATTGTGTGATAGGCACTGACCCAAGCCCCATACCCACATTATTTCATGTTATTCTCACAGTAACCACATGAGATGCATTTCATTACAGCCCCACTTACAGATGAGGACACTAAGGCTCAGAGAAATGGTGTGACTTGCCCAAGACATGCAGCTGAAGGGTGACAGAGCTGGCATTTGAGCCCAGATCTGTTTGACTCAATTTCTCCATCCTAAGTCTCCTGTCCCTGGACCCTGCTATACCCCCTAGATCCCCATTGTCGGCCTTCATGAAATGTTGAACACGGGAGGGACCAAGCAAAGGGATAGATGCAGCAGGGCTGCAGTGGTGTGGCCGAGGTGGGGAAATGGAGGGAGGCTGGAGTGAGGAGGGGCTGAGTTTACTCCTGTTGAAGTGACAGAAGCCCAGCTCCCCATGGCCAAGGGCTTCCTTTCCACCTTCCATTTCAAGTAGCAACCTCTGGCCGCCTGGGGACAGGCCCGTGGGACTCCAGGCTGAGCAGGTGGCATGGTGACAAACACCATGGCAACCTGCCTCCTCTCTGGGGCCTAGAGGGGAGGGAGGACCTGAGCACACACAGGGCACACACCGAGGCTTCTGCACAGGATCCTGGAAAGGTGTCTCCCTTCAGGCCTGGGTGGCTTCTGCCCTCCCACAAGGGACCCCGCCTACTCGGTCCCATCCCAGCAGGGGAAATGCCACTTCCACCTCCGTCCCAGATGAATAGCTGGCTCTGGCCTCCCAGGAGACTGTCAACTGCACCCAGGTACAAATGCCACCCCCTTCTCTCCCCCAGGCCAGGGAGGAAGAAAGAGGGAACTCAAGAGAAGGGAGGCATGGGGTTGCCAAGCAAGGTAGTAGCAGGGACAGCTGGAACAAAGCCCTCATTGTACCAAGGCCACATGCAGCTCCAAGGCAAACCAGGCATCCTGCCTGCCTCCCAGGACCTAGGCCTAGAACTCCAGCTGGGCTTTTCTGGCCCCTTAGCAACACCCACCCAAGCTGGCTTGGAAGCGAGAGGCCCAGCCTCAGTTGTGAGTCCTGCTTGTGCTGAGAAGTCCTTCTGAAGGCACAGCCACCTCTCTGCACCTTCCAAAGGCCAGAAGGAAGGGAGTGATGATGGGTGAGTGGCCAGCAAAGCCAAGCTGACTTGGGCTAGAAACCAGAGCCCATCACACCTGTAGCTATGTGACCTTGAGCCCAAATGTGATAACAAAGTACCTGGGAGGATTTGAAGTAATGGGCTGAGGCACATGAAAGCACTCAGCATGGTCACCTTGCCACAGAAGGATTCAATCAATGACATGTGATCCTTGAAGCTCTTGGCCACTCACGAGGAAAGACTATCACCCTTTGCCCACACCACCCCAGCTGTTCCTGGTCAAGGTCCTCCTGTGCCCCGGAGGCAGGGAGCCATTTATGGCCACCCTAACAAGTGTGGAGGAACACTGTTGTTACCCACCCTCAAAGTGCCCCTGCCCCATGGCTCCTGCTCTGGAGGCCAGTCCTGGGGTTCCCGGAGGCCCTGCCTGGATGATTGCGGCATGATGGGTGGGAAGTGTTGCCAAGCTGGGGCAAGCAGCTCAGGTGACGGGCATGGTGTCAGCAGCTCCTGCAGCCCAGCACCCGACACCTCTGAGCAGACAATGCTGGCTGTGTCCAGGCCCTCCAGGGGAACAGGCCATGTTCTGTGTAACAGCCAGGAAACAGGCCATCTGAGCAGTGCCTTTGTCCGCTCAGGAGGCAGCTCCACCACTGGCCAGGATGACCAGGCTCCTCCTGGGAGGCCCCGATGTGGAAAGGGGGTGGTGCCTGGGCTGGGGACTCCAGGGTTTGAGATCCAGCCCCTCAGCATCTGATGTTGACCTGGTTTGGATGTTGGCCCTGCCACACACTTGGGATGTGACTCAGCCAAGTCCCTTCCCTCTCCGTGGCTCAGATTCCTCATCTGTAAAAGGGGACTAATCACAGCACTTCCTCATAGGGCTGTTGGGAGGAGTCAATGGCGTAATGTACGTAACGTGCTTGGCACGGGGTCCGGTGTGGAGTGGGGCTTGGTGAGCGCTTCTCTCCCAGCATGGGGGGAGGTCCAAGGCATGACATCCTCGGCCAAGTCTCCTGTAACCAGGCTGCTGTCCTCCTACTCTTAGCGTGGAAGGAGGGAACTGAGGTCTCTGGAGCTGGCACAGGACCAGCACGTTGGCTGCAAAGAGCCCAGGCCCCTCTTCCTGAAACTCCGGGAGCTCTGGGGTGATGCCCAGCTTAGCCTCCTCCCCACAACAGCCCAAATCCAGCCAGCATGGGGACTCTCCCCTCCTTAAGCCCCTGTAGGGCTGCCTTTGGGCCCAAGCCTCCACCCAGGAGAGAGGCCTAAGGACTCCTGGGCAGGAGCCAGAGGGCCCAGTCTGCCTGCCCGCTTAGCCAGAGGAACACTTCTCCTGGATCACCTGCTGGGACTCCCCCAGGGGAGGGCTTCTGCTCTCACCCACCCCAGTCCTCTTCTGCTCTGAGCCCATGCCCTACGTTCCGGGATATGCCGAAATTAGCATGCGCATTTGCACGGCCGGGTGTGGGAGGGCCCAGCTGCATGTCCTGCGGCGTGGGCAGGCTGCCTGAGCACGTTCACTGAGACATGTGTGACACGTCTTGGAATGGCAGGGGCATGGGCATGGTACCTTTTCCTGTTTGTGTGTATCCATATGTCTTTCTACACATGTGCTGGTATGTTGGTCTGTCTTGTCTCCCCTGTAGACGGGAAGCCCTGAACTACGCGCCAACTGGGAAGGTGATGGTCGGCGAGACCAGCCCATCCTAATTTGGGGTTCCTGGTCCTGCTCCAGGAGTCCTCCAGCCTACAGCCCCCACCAAACAGGGAGGACTGGACAGCACAGGGGGTGGGAGTCGGAGCGTCAGGGACCTGGGCAAGAAGCAGGCTGGCTGGTAGAGTAGAAGACTCAGTGCTGGCCGCTGCCCAGGAGACCTTGTGACCTTGTGACCTCAGGCCAGGCCTTCACTCTTCCTGGGGCGCACTCACTCATCTGGAGGACATTGGGTTGGACTGATGATTTCTCGCTGCCCCTGAGGCTCTGACAATTGTATTTTAAGTTGGGTGGCGGGCACCTGTGCACCAGCCCCATTAAACTCATTGGTGGAGGCAGCTGTGGCCTGCTAGGCCCTTGCTGGGTCTTGGGGTGTCCTACAAAGGGTGAGAGGAGAAGCCATGCCGGGCAGCGGCCCCAGCGAGAGGATGACATGGCCCGGCCCGGCCCTCTCCGCGGCACCCCCAACCCGCCCTCTCTCCTCAGCCCCGGGGACACCGCCCATCCCGCCCCTTACCCGGACTCGCAGCCTCATGGCCATGTCCCTGCCGGGGAGTAGACGGGCCTCTGCTGGATCCCGCAGGTAAGTCTCCCCCTTGCCCAGAACCTTGGCTTCAGAGGGTGGGCGTTGGGGGCGGGCCTCTGTCTCCACCTGCCACTGACTTGCAGTGTGTCTTTGAGCAAATCTGGAGCTATTTAAGGTTCAAATGACACAGTGAATATGAAAGTTCTCTGAAGGCATAAACCACTGGATTCCTACCAGTACCAGCCTCATCAATGCTGTCGTTTGATTTTCATACTTACCGGAGGGAAGTCGTGCAGCGTCCACTCAGGCTCACTTGGCCTCCCTTGCTTTTCATCCTGTGGGCTTGTCCTGTCCCGACTCCTGTCTGCCCCATTCTTCTCCACTTGTCTCAGTCCTTACAGAGTTCTCCCTCCCTGGGTTTGGGGGACCCTGGAAGTTGAGAACCATTGGTAAGGGCAGATGGAGCCCCACCGTTGGCCCGCAGCCCTGCCCAGCCTCCGTTCTTACCCCTGGGGAGCCAGGAGGGCCAGCCTCCTTCTGGTTTTCCATCTTGATTTGCACTGTCTGTTCTGTCACCCCCGTCTGTGCGTTCCCCTCTCTCCCTGCTTCTCTCCCCGACGGTGACCCCGAAGTGGGGGCCCTTTGGGCCGTAGCGGCCTGGCAGTGTTCGCCCAGTGTCCGCAGCTGCCCACCAGCCAGAACGAGCACCTGCCTCTTATCCCTGCCTCCAGGCGCACCTCTCCACCTGTGAGCGTGCGGGATGCCTACGGCACCTCTTCCCTCAGCAGCAGCAGCAACTCGGGCTCCTGCAAGGGCAGCGACAGCAGCCCCACACCAAGGTAACCGGCCCCTCCCCTCCCCTCCAGGCCTGGCCCTGCTGGCTGGCAACCTGGTGGCTCCAGGTTGGGGCATGTAGGGGAGCCGTGTGGTGTTCTGGCCATCTCTGACCCCAGCACACTCTCTGAGACTCAGCTCCTGTCTGTAGGATGGATATAATAATGCCTAGCTGTCCTTAACCATGACAGTGGCTTAAACAGACTAGCAGTGCTGCTTTCAGAACAGCGAGCCAGAGGGAGGCAGCTCCTTGAAGTGTCAAGAATCCCATCTCCTTCTCTCTTCCTGTTCCACCATCCTTGGTGTGCAGCTTTTGTCCTCGTCGTCACAATATGGCTTCTGTACCTCCAGACATCAGGTCAGTCACCTGGGAAGGAGCAAGATAGAAAGGACCAAAACTCCCTGGCAGAGGTTGTTTTTTCTGAGAAGGGACATCTTCTCCAGGAAATTCTGCCTACACCTTGCTGGCCGGAACTGGGTCGTGTGACTAACTCTAGCTGCAGGGCCAGTTAGTGCAGAGAGAGTTAGCGTTTTCCCAGTACAGTGCCACCCCAAACAAAATTGGGGTTCTGGGAAGAAGTCAAGATGGACATTGGGAGGCATCTAGCAGTATCTGCCTTCTTGCTCTTTTCAGGGGGTCAATTGGAGAGTGGCAGAGGTGGAGTTGGTTTGGAAGGTGAAATGTGTTACGAACACAGCACATGCTAAATTGTGGTGGACCGAGACTCCCCAAGCAGGATCAGGTTGGAGAGGCAGGTGAAAGGTCCTTGGAGACCAGGAAGTAAGAGCTATCATGGCAGCCCTCATTTCTGTTCCCAGCATTGAGATACAAGTGGGAGATCTAGAAGTGTAGGCTTTGGATTCGGTCACTTCCTGTCTCTGTGTCTCCATTTTCTTATCTGTAAGGTGGAGCTGACATCTGCACGCTGCCCGCGTATCCTAGGTGGCCGATAGCTGATAACTGCCATTGTTAGGGCTCTGGTCTGACTTAAGGGTCTTGGGCAAGAGAAGGCCAGGAGACACCCAGCCTAGAGCTCCCATGGCTGGGGCACCTACTGGGCACGCTTGTCTTGCTTCTTCCAGTGAAGAGGATGTCATGTGTGTGAAGTGATGTCTGGAGCCACTGAAGCAGCGGTTCTGAGATTTTTCCACCATGACATGCGTGATGGGTAACACACTGTGTGCACAACCCATGCCCCAGTGTCCTGGTCATCACTCCACCCCCGAGGGGGATGTAAAAATGATGCGTTAACTTATATTTTAAAAAGCATATAATTGGAAACTTTAATATTTTTTTCATTAGGAACAGATTTTTGTAACACATCTCATCACTGTGATCCATAAGGGCAATCTCAACCCCAAGACTGAGAACTGCTCCATGGAAGGGTCTTCGTCCTGCCCTCCATGAGGATTGCTGCCCCTAGGTGAGCGGTGGGGCCTTGGTTAGGGCCTCACTGCAAACAGCCAGGCTTTCCGAGGCAGGAACAGCTGAGAGACGTGCATGAAAGCATATTTTTCAGCCAGGCGTGGTGGCTCACTCCTGTAATCCTAGCACTCTGGGAGGCCGAGGCAGGTGGATCGCTCGAGGTCAGGAGTTCGAAACCAGCCTGAGCAAGAGCGAGACCCTGTCTCTACTATAAATAGAAAGAAATTAATTGGCCAACTAAAAAAATATATATATAAAAAGCATATTTTTCTTCTTTGTTCAGATACATATTTTTATACACACACACACACACAGAGCTAGTGACTAAAAATGTAGGAGTGAGAAATGTTATATTGGGAAAAAATACTCATGAATGCAAATGGAAAAATTTTAAATAGTTATTTCCTCTCTAATCCTCTCTGATTCTTACTAGTTTGACTAATCTTGGTTCCTCCACTACCACCACCCACCGCACACCCAGGCATCCCTTTACGCATCACAGATCTGGACCCCTCTAGCCAGAGTCCTTGCAAGGTAGGAGGATAACTGCAGGACTAGTGTGGGAGCTTCAGGGTGACCTGTGTGGCTTGCTTCTCTTTTGGAGATAGAGTTCTTAGACCAGAGGGGTGACCCCAAGCTCCCCAAACCATGCCACTCCTCTGCCCCTTGCCAGGCAGAAAACAGGCCTGCTGGAGGTAAACTTAGGGACTGCATGGTGAGTACATAGACGAAAACAATTTCTCCTTCTTTCCTTCTTTCCTATCACCACTTTCTCTTGAACAGTTTATAATTTACAAATACTTTTTCCTCAATCAACATTAGACAGCTTCTATAAAACTTTAAAGATCACCTCCAACTTGGCTGCTTCAGCAAATGGGCCTCACCATGGCCTGTCTTTTTCAGCCCATAAAGGATCATTGCCCCTCCCTAGACCTAGGGGTCCCTATCCTCTAAAGGAGCAGAGCTGGATGGCAGCAAGGCTGGAGTCCCTAACTGCATGAAACCATGCTCAGGTTTTTAAGCCAAGACCCAAGAGGTTTCTTTATGGACAGGACAACCAGCAGGGAGGAAGCTGTGAGCAGAGGCGGCCTGTTGTCGAATTACCACCTAGTCTGTTGTAGAATTGGGGTGCTCTCCTTCCTTGTGGAAAGCCTTAACCCTGCCTCCCTGACCAGCACCTCACTGCCCTCTGGGTGGAAATTCCTCCTCCTTTGCACTATTGGGGTCTGGGTGCTACACACACACAATGCTGGTGCCACCCCGTGCTGGGAGCAGTGCACGTCAAGCCTGCTAACACCTCAGGGTGCTGTTGTTGGCAAGTCCATGCCCAGAGCTAACAGGTATTCACATGTGTGGTCACGTGTGCCCCCAGAGCGTAGACGTGTGAACATGTGCATGGGCTGGTGTCCTAGTACACGTGAGTGCCCCCGAGGGTGGCAGCTAGATGGTGGGTACGTGCAGGCACGAATGTGTGTGTGTGCAGGTGCAAATGGACTGGAATCAACATACTCAGATATGCACTCCTAGTAAGTATATGTACATGTGGCATACACCCATGTGTGCTTGAGTGTGGGTGAAGAGAGTGCCAGTGTGTGTGTAGAGACTGTGCCCACACACCCGTGTCTGCCCTCCCTGTGCCCAGGCTGTGAGGGCTTTAGCTCCAGAGAGGAGAGCTGCTCCCTCCATGCAGGGAGATATTTCCTCCTTTGCAGCACGTGAGTCCTTGTCCACCGAGCAGAGCCAACTCTGCCCCTCCAGCCCAAGACTCCAGCCTTCAAACTCATTCTCTGGGCTGGGTTCTGGGGGACACCAGTCCATCTCTGGGACTGTCTGTGGGGCTCTGAGCAAGAGCTAACCTCCCTGAGGGCAGCAGCCCCTCTGAAAGTTGAAGGCAGTCCCTACTGCCAGGGACTGATGGGGTTGGTCAAGCACTTGGCATGGTGCTGGGCTTACACGCATGCTCTGGGGTACATCTCCCACCCTAACTAGGGGAACCCTGAGCCCCCCACCCTGACACTATGCCCTCCCTCACAAGAGCTTTACTAAAACCCACCTTCCAGAAGGCTGGGTATTCACATGCCCACATGGGCCCCGTGCAGGAGGCCTGGCTTGGAGCCGTCTGGTGGTCAGGGGACAAGGATGGTTAGGCTGGCCACCCCTTGCTCCCCAGAGGCACAACATCTATGCCTTGCCCGATCTCTTCCTCCCTCCCTGATGACGGCTGTCCCCTTGCAGGCGCTCCATGAAGTATACACTGTGCAGTGACAACCATGGCATCAAGCCCCCCACCCCAGAGCAGTACCTGACTCCACTGCAGCAGAAGGAAGTGTGCATCCGGCACCTGAGAGCCCGGCTGAAGGACACACAGGACCGGCTCCAGGATCGGTGAGTGGGTGGCCAGCGGCAGCCTTGGGAACAACCTGCCAGCTCCACACTCAGAGGAACCCGGGCCTGGGCTGCCTCTGGGAGGGAGGAGTGGCTGGAGGCCTCCCAGCATCCACCATCCTTCCCAGCAAAGCCTTGTTAGAGCCCATTGGCAGACACCCCACTCCAGCTTCTCACCTTGACTGCTCCAGTTGCTGTTGGGGGCCATACAGGGAGTGGTTTCTCCTGCGAGGGCCTGTCCCGTTGGGCCCCCACCTGCAGCAGTCCTCTCCCAGCTCCAGCCTGGCAGCCCCTGTGGGCCACTTCTTATCCCTGGCTCCTGTCTGTCTGGGGAGTTAGAGCACAGGGAGAAACAACCCTTCATCCCTCCTTTGCTTTCTCCTGAGTGAGTCACCAGGGGGCTCTTGCTCACCAGGTCAGGCCCCAGAAGCCCTCCTCATCTACTTCCTGCTTGTAGCTGACGCAAGGTCTTGAGAAACCTTTCACTGAGCGCCCAGAGGCCTCCCAAGAGCCCCACAGGCCCATCTGAGCTCCTGCTCAAGACCATGAGGGTGCTTAGTCCTGACCCTCCCAGCCTCTACTTCCCCAGCCCGGCCTCCTAGTGTTCTGGGATTACAGGCGTGAGCCACTGTGCCTGGCCCCCATAAGCGTTTATATCACCTCAAAACCCGATTCCCATTAGCACAATCACTACTGTGTTTCTCTTCACCTACCCCAGTTCCTGGAAACCACTCATTTTTCCGTCTGTAGATTTGTCTGTTCTGGACGCTCCATATAAATGGGTCATACAGTATGCGTGGCCACATAGCTCTGCCAAGTAGCTAGTCCAATCTGGATGTGCTATGGGTTTTGAACGGAGGAGGGTACAGGCAGTGCTCTGTGAGCATCCTTGTCACAGAGCTGGGATTTCTATTTTTATTTCCCCTCATCTTCCTAGTGCTGCCCAGGGTCTGCTTGGCCTTTTGCACTAAAGCCCTCAGGGAACAGATGGCCCATCTCCCAGCGTCACTTCTAGGGCCAGCCCTGTGGCTCAGAGCAGACTGTCGCCCTGTGTGGTTTGGGCAGGATGCCCTGTCGTGGGCGTGCCCACACCTCAACTCCCTGCCCTGTCTCTGCCCATTGCTCCCACAGGATCCTGTGGCCAATCTTTATATGATGTGTTGTCACTCCTCACACTCTACGTTTTGGGTTTCATGCCTGTACTTCCCACCTTCTGCTCCTCAAAGACACCATGTGCTTTTACACCTCTGGGTTTTCATATCCTGCATCCCCACCACCTGAGATGCCCTGTCCCCCATCTTGCTTCCTTGGCAAACCCGCCCTTCCAGACTCAGTTGAGATGTGATGCCCTGCGACCCACTGCGGCATAGGCAGGGCTGGAGGCTACAGCTCCCTGGGGACCGGTGGGCTCCAAGGAGAGGGGGCCGGGGACCAGCCAAGCTGAGTATGCCCAGTTCCTTCTTCCAAACGTACTCTTCCTTCTGGGGCAAGGTCTGAGCATGGAGTGGGTATGAGAGGCCGGGAGGGTTACCCTAGAGTGAGCCCCCATTCTGGGGCAGGGGGAGTGAAGACAAGCAGCTTCCCCGATGCCTGTTGCTGTGACAGTTATTGCCACACTAAGCAGCTCCATCCGGCTCACTGCTGCCACCTCACTGCCATTGCTCAGTTGTGTTCTGTGGAGTGGTCCTTCCCCTTCTGGGAGACACCATGCTGACTCGGTGGCCACTGTAGCCTCTCGGTCCCAGTCCCTTCAGCATATTGAGGAATGAGATTCTGGACCTGTTTCCCAAATGGAATTGCCAATCTGACTTTGCAAAGGATGTGGGATGCTCACCCTTTTGGGCTCGTAAAACCCAAAGTGACAGCCGTGCCATTTGTGGATTTTATTTGTGTGGAATTAGTGGGTTTGGCCAAGTGGCTGCCTGTGGACTGTGGTCACTAGGAAGTGTGCTGGAGGAAGAATGCCCAGGGCAGAATTTTAAGTCTCATGAATGATTTTCCCCTTTTCTCACTACTTTTACTCTGTCCCCATTCAGCCTTGCTCTGGTTTTACCTCTAGACTTGATGGGACGTTTTTCTAACTCATCTCCCTCCCTCCCCTGTGCCTCTGCATTCATCTGTGACTTGGGGGTTTGAAAAATCCTGGGCATTTCTGGACACGAGTTTTCTGATTGTCCTGTTTGCCTGGTGCTTGCCCCTTCTCTCAGAAGTGACTCTGTGCCTTTCCTCTTTATGGTAGATGTGACTACATAGAAGAAACTTACAGCATAGATAAAAGAGAGCCGCCCTGTTTTGCTCCATCCACCACTTCCCATCCCTCCACTTGGGATGACGTAAAATTATCAGCTCCCCACCCCCGACGTCGAAGACGGTCATCTTTCCCGTAAAAACAAAGCAGTCCACTGCCATCTCCCCAGCGGTCTCTGCCCAAATATCCTTTCATTTAAAATGTTCACAGCCTGCTTTGCTAAAAGGCCACATCCCTTTCTATAGAGCAGAGACTTTCTGTCTACTTTTTCTTTTTATGTTAAAATTTTATCAAGTTTTATGGCAGTTTCTCTTACAAATGAAAAATCTTTATTGTCGAGTCTCCTCTCTAGATGATGGATTTAAACATTGAGAGTCATCTGCATTTCAGCTTCTAGGGGGTGGGAATGTGGGCCGTGTCTCCTACTGACATTTCTCCTCCCAGGTGGGGGCCTCTCCTGTCTTCACTCCTCAACCCCCCCCATTCGCTCCTCCCTGTGGAATGAAAAGGAAGGGGCACTGGGCGTGCGATCTTTCCTTCTGTGTCTGGCTCTGAGCAGCAGCAGCACAGGGACCTTCATCTTTGCAGACGCTGTCCTTGGTGGCGACAGACCAGGCAGGCAGTGAGCATGTGTGTGTCTCCTCTGCCCGCAGGGACACCGAGATCGATGACCTGAAGACGCAGCTGTCACGCATGCAAGAGGACTGGATCGAGGAGGAGTGCCACCGTGTGGAGGCCCAGCTGGCCTTGAAGGAGGCCCGGAAGGAGATCAAGCAGCTCAAGCAGGTCATTGACACCGTCAAGAACAACCTGATTGACAAGGACAAGGGGCTGCAGAAGTACTTTGTGGACATCAACATCCAGAACAAGAAGCTGGAGACGCTGCTGCACAGCATGGAGGTGGCCCAGAACGGCATAGCCAAGGAGGACGGCACCGGCGAGTCCGCTGGGGGGTCCCCCGCCCGCTCCCTCACCCGCAGTTCCACCTACACCAAGCTGAGTGACCCGGCTGTCTGCGGGGACCGTCAGCCTGGGGACCCCACCAGCTCTTCCGCCGAGGATGGGGCCGACAGTGGCTATGTGGCAGCCGATGACACACTGAGCAGGACGGATGCACTGGAGGCCAGCAGCCTGCTGTCATCGGGGGTGGACTGCGGCCCAGAGGAGGGCTCGCTGCACAGCACCTTCGGCCCGGGCCCCCGCTTCCCCGCCAGCAACACCTACGAGAAGCTGCTGTGCGCCATGGAGGCCGGCGTGCAGGCCAGCTGCATGCAGGAGCGCGCCATCCAGACAGACTTCGTGCAGTACCAGCCTGACCTGGACACCATCCTGGAGAAAGTGACCCAGGCCCAGGTCTGTGGGACAGTCCCTGAGTCAGGGGACAGGCACCCAGAGCCAGACCCCCACCCCCTGGCACCCAGAGACCCCAACTCAGCAGTGGTGGTGACAGTGGGTGATGAGCTGGAAGCCCCAGAGCCCATCACCCGCGGACCCACTCCACAGTGGCCTGGTGCCAACCCCAACCCTGGGCTGTCAGTGAGCGTGGTGTGCCCCTTGGAAGAGGAGGAAGAGGCAGCCACAGCTGCAGCTGAGAAGGAGCCCAAGAGCTACTGGAGCCGCCACTACATCGTGGATCTGCTGGCCGTGGTGGTACCAGCCGTGCCCACGGTGGCCTGGCTTTGCCGCTCCCAGCGGCGCCAGGGCCAGCCCATTTACAACATCAGCTCCCTGCTGCGGGGCTGCTGCACCGTGGCCTTGCACTCCATCCGCAGGATCAGCTGCCGCTCGCTGAGCCAGGCGGGCCCGAGCTCGGCAGGTGGAGGCTCCCAGCTCTGAGGAGGCCCCCACCCCGGGCAGCAGCTCCTATGGCCTGACCACTGATTGTAGGGATTCTGTTCTCCCCTCACCTATCCCTATGGGGCATCATCTTATTTATTTAGTTTTGGTGTGTAACTATTTTTTTCAGGATGTTAACAGTGTCAGGGCAGGAGTAGGGGCTGTGGAAAGTTATCCCAAAATTTCAACGGAGAGAAGAGGAGGGAGACCAAAGGCAGGGCCGTACGCTGACTGGAAAAATCGCAGAGAGAAGGAGGTGAGGGTCCCCCAACCTGGCCCCTCTGTTCACCTGGCCCTTCAGACAGGGCACATCCTGCTCAGGAAGTCTCTGGCTGTATTTATCTAGGGAAGCTGGGCTTGCATTGCCCACCAGAAACCCCCCCCCCACCCCGTCCAGGGCCCTGCTCACTCCATGCCTTCTCCTCCAAGCCACCCTTGCCCTCAGCCCAGGCTTCTGGGCCAGTATTATCTCCTCAGATGGAGGCAGCTATGGCCCAAAGTGCAGGTCACTGACCCCAGGACTCAGAGCAGGGTCTGGAATCCCTGGGCCTGGGCTGGAGCTCTAGCCTCCCCAGACTGCTCCCCACCTTGGGATTCAGAAGCCCAATCAAGGCCACAGGCTGGAGGAAAGATGGCACTGGGGCATGAGGTGGCAGAGGACAGTGTGGGTTCTGTGTCTCTCTGTTCATCCCCAGTCCTCCTCGTAACCCATTTCCTCTTGGCGCTGCTCGGTGTGTCTGGTCATTCTTCCCGTGAGACGGCTCAGCCCAGCAAGCTCAGCGCTGGGGTGGGAACGCTTGCCTGAGCCCCAGTGCACGAGGAGGAGGCAGGGGCAGGAGCCGCAAGGGCTCCAGCCTTCTGAGATGAGGCCATGTCCCATCTCCTCTGCAGTCTGGGAGGCGGGGCAGGACCCAGGAATCCTCAGCTTGTTTGAAAAGCCAGAGGCCATGACTGCCCCTAGAGCGTGCCCTAAGTTTCTCTGGGGCCTCAGGCTTAACTTCTGCTTTGCACTATGTTCACTGGGAGCCTGGTTCTCTTCCATCCCAGGGTTACCAGTGAAGTAGCTGCTTGCTTTCTGCGATGAGGGTTCCTAAATCTTAGACCTATCCGCCTCCCAACGAGAGTAGGGAATTCTGACAGGAGAATCCCCAGACAGGGTACTGAAGCCATGATGTTCATCCAGGCCAAAGCAGGGTGCCTGGGCCGTGCTTCCCAGGCAGGGACACGGCAGGGCGGGCAGGCACCCTGCAGCCTCACTGCTCCTGGCCCAGAGCCAGTCGGCCTGGGAAGGTTCACTGTCCTCTACTCCTTCTCTGGGACCACATCTGAGTCCCCCAGCAAAGCTGCTGACATTTTTATTACCATTAATTACTTTACAAAGTAAACTCACTTCTTCTGCAGGGGTTACACCCATCTGGTCATCCCACCTACTCTTCAGAGGTTAGGCCCCCTATTTTGGGGGATTGGTGGGACCCTGTGTCTTATTCAGCCCTCTGGCCTAAGGGGCACTCTGGTTCTCTGCCAAGGTTGCTTGCCCTCGCCCCGATGCTCCAGCAGCCATTGCCTGACTCCTGGGCTCCGCCCTTCCACTCTGTGCCCTTCACTCGAGGCCAGGGCACCTGCATGCACTGGGAGTGGGCGCCCAGCCCAGCCATCGGGGCAAGAGGCCCCTCTGCCACGCGCTTTGTGCCTCCAAAGCTCCCCCCGCCTCGGTTGGGGCCTCAGACCAGCCATCCTTTGCGAAGCACCCCCGACCCCAGCCTAACCAAACCCAAATGCCTAGGGCCTGGCTGGGGCTGCCCCCTCAGGACACTGGGCTCATGCCACAGAGGGGGCAGTGGACAAAACAATCCAAAGCCAAGCCAGGACTGGCCACGGACCCAGCCTCCTGTGCTGTGTACTCATGGAGCTGCTTAGTGTCTCCTTAGAAATAGTCAAAGCTTTGCTGAGAAAATAAATGTATGAACTATATTTGACAACATAAAATCTATATATTTTTCACCACTGGAATTTAATCAAGCTTCGTAGCCCCTCTGCTCCTGTCCGTGTCTTGCTTCTGTGGCCTTCCTATTGTGTCTTGTGTTTTGGTGGACATGGGCAGGGCTGGGGCCGTAGTCCAGTCTGTCCCTGCTGCTGGAGAAGCCACCAGGGAAGGGGTGGGCTGTGGCTGGGCCTGAGACCTGTGGAGGAGGTGAGTGGGGCCGGCTGCCACCCTCTATTCTTGTTGGCCTCAGAGCTGCCCGTGTGGGTCACGAGGGGCCCTAGCACACAGTGTTGAGGGCCCTTTCAGGGGTTCTCTTGGGGCCTTCGATGGGGTTTTCTTCTTAACAGTGGAGGAAGCAGCTCACCCGCCAGCCCTGGGACCATGCTGGCCAGTGGCCCTGGCCCAGCTCTCGAGTGTGTGCATGTGTGTGCTCAGTATCCGCATCTATGCAAAGGTGCAGGCTGCCTGTGCAGCTCCAGGCAGTGGAGACACGGCAGCCGGCTGGCTCAGGCTTCAAGCCCTCACTAGGCAGGTCAGAGCGGGCTGGGGGGCAAGGCTGGGGCCTGGGGCCGGGGCCCCCCGTTGAGAGAGTGCATCCTCCAAAGCTCTCCCTCTTCCTTCCTGCTCAATACCTCCTCCTGTTGGGCTGTGACCTTGTCCTCCTGCCCTCGGCTTCTGAGCAGAAATCTCTGGGGCTTCCCCTCTCCCTAAGCCTCTGGCCAGAGCTGATGAGGTCCTGTGGAACAGTGTCCCCAGGAACCACCTTCTGAAACTGCTGGTCTCTTGGATGGAGCCCAGTGGCCAGAAGCGGCTTCCCCTTAGTTCCAGGGCTCGGGTTAGAGCAGCCCTGCTGCCCCTCTGGTCCAGGCTCGGGCAGGAATTGAGAGTCTGGGCCCAAACTTCTGCACAGAGAGCTGGCCTTGAGCGGAGTTTATTACAAATATCTCCCAAGGGGATAACTTAGCTTTTCACTGAAACACCCTTCCCAATTGCCACTAGCACAGGGGTGTCTGACAGCACTTTGGGGAGGGGTGGGGCAAACCGCAAGGTCTGGGGCCTCTGCCCAGTCAACTCACAACCCCTCTCTGACCTGGGGGACAATGAAACAGGTCACAGTGCACTCACATATTAGGCCATCCCTTGACAGGGAATTCGGGGGGTGTGGGAAATGGGAGGTCGGGAGGGGTCTTGACTCTTGTCTCCTTTGTCCTTTTGTTCAGACAGAGTTGTACCTGCAGCAGTCAGCTCTGAATTAAAGCATGAAAACACACAGAGACCCTCGCCTGTTTTCTTTATACTGTGTGGTTTTTCTAAGGGGGATGATGAGGGGCTCACACTGTCCTCCCCCGGCACAGGGGTCATGACACTCACAGAGAAAAGCCAGGGGGGGCAGCGATCTTCTCCAACGCAGAGGGAGGCGGGGAGCTACGCGCCGACTCAGCCTGCCAGGCTCTGCTGGGGTCCACTGCCCTCCCACGGTCAGGCACAGGGTCTGGAACCACCCCCCACCCCCTGGGTGTCAGACCCCACTGGGCTCTGTAAGCACATGGCATTTCATCCTCCTGACACCCCCTGAAGTGGGTTCTCATGCCCACTTTGCAGAAGCAGAAGCAGCCGCAATCATGCGGCAGGGTGGCCTAAAGCCAGGGCCCCTCCACCAGTGCCACTGCCCTGTGGTCCCATTCTGTCATCCCTGCGCCAGACTGTCCGGTGGCATGGAATGGAGGCAGAGCTACATCATGGCTCCCAGAAGTGATCTGTAGAAAAGGCCTTGGTCTCACCACTGTTTAAAAGAAAACCAGCCCTGGCATGTCATAGGACCAAGAGGTCGAGAGTTTTTAATTCTTTTGTGGAATGGGTTTTGTTTAAAATCAAATCTTTATTCAAAAGACAGTAAAGGGTTATAACTTTGTACAGTTTGTGACAAAGAGCAAGTGAAGGCAAAGAAAAAGTTCTCAGAATGTAGTTCTGTTCTCTGAAAATGTGTAATGTTTTCCTGCTACAGGCAAATTCTTGAAAGGGTCCCAGTTGCAACTTTAAGAAGTGTTTAGCCAGCTTGCCTACGTGCCCAGCATGTAAACCAGCACAAAGAATCGGCTGCCCATGGGCCCTGCCTGAGCCTCAGCCCAGCTAGGGGACTGAGGCTCCCAGGAGACCTGTGTGTATAAATGACAGACCTTGCCATCCGATGTCCACCCACCTGGAACATGCCCTCTGAAGACAGCCTGACCCCAGGCAGCAGGCCGGCTGCCCTTTGCTGCGGGAGGGCGGAAGGCATGTGCTGCCCTCCTGTGGCTTCAGACGTCTGGGATGGAGTGGTCCATGGTGTGGTGGAGCAGGGTCGGGGACAACCTGGATACAGCAACAACAACAGTGGCCAAAACTTCCAGCTCCTTCTCTGTGCAAGCCCCCTCCCCCGCCTCAAGCCCGTGCATCCCATGTGGGCCTTCACTCCCAGTTCTAAAACTTTCAAGTCACCTGAAGCCACCAACCCCCTTGGAGGGAGGGAGGGGAGGGGAGGATGAGGAAGGCTGGGCCTGTGCCCTGTGGGAGGCAGGGGAGTGGCTGAGCCCAGGTGCGCCCCAGGAGGTGGAGCAGCGAAAGGGAAGGCAGAGGAGGGGTGCAGCCTTACTTTTTGACCATGTGCTCGTAGATCACAGTGGGGATAACGGTCAGGGTGATGACATTCCCAGCAGTAGCCAGAATCTCCGTGATCTCTTTATCCTGGAGGAGAGGCGAGTGAGAGGTCACCCTGGGGACTGGGGACCAGGCCCCAGCCTTGCCCCCCAGCCCACTCTGACCTGCCTAGTCAGGGCTTGGAGCCTGAGCCAGCCGGCTGCCGTGTCTCCACTGCCTGGAGCTGCACAGGCAGCCTGCACCTTTGCATAAATACGGATACTGAGCACACTCTGCAGGCCTCTCTGTGGAGGGGCCAGTGTGGCCACTGCTGGAGGACACCACTGACACCTGACCACAGCGGTGGGACTGCCTGTCAGGGGAGGCCCCAGGCAACATCCAGGTGCATTGTGCCTGAGCAAGAACATGCACCTGCCGCTTGAGCATCTCCTTGGTCAAATGCGTGCCACTCCCCACCCTCACCTTGAAGGCCAGCTGTGTGGGCCCGACACATAACGGGCTCAGAAACGTGATTCTCCTGGGAAGCAAGGGCTCCCAGAGACTCACCAGCCCATGTGTTCTATCCCATCTCCCTAGCCCCAGGCACACTTGGGTTCTGGCCCCAAAGCACAGAGAATAACCATCCAGTGGGAGACAGGCACACCCTCCCACCCTCTGGCTCCTGCTGGCTGCCAGCCTGAGCCAGGGCCACAGGGGTCCTCTTCCTCTTACATCTGGTTGACTGGTAAAAAGAGAAAGCCCTGCAGGCACCACTTAGATCATGGAGAGAACACGAAACTAAAAGTTTCTGGATGGTCCAAACACTCAAGCTATGGCCATAGAACAGCCTCTGGCCCTTACTCAGACCCTAGTGACTTTTACTTTACACATACATATAACCTGATTGTGTGTTGTCTTAGTTGATCCAGAATAAATGGGAGAAGATGTGCTAGATAGGACTAGTGATGGCCACAGGTGGAAATAAATAAACTCTGAAAAGATAAATGAGCTCAGGAAGCATAGCTGTCTGGAGCCATGCAGCAAAAGGACAAACCCAGTCCTTAAGAGCTTCACAACCCCACGGTTCTGTAGAGTCACTGACAAGTTCACAGTGATGCCTTGGGCCGTCAGTGAAGATGAGAGAATCAGATCTTAGATCGAATGTTCTTCAGAATAGTTAAGATCAAAGCACTGTAATGCTTTGCAAGGAGTGAGCTCATTCATCTCTGAAAGCTCCAGCCACTCAGAATTGGTATCACTGTCCTCAGCTTTTAAGTACAATGGGTTTCCTTTGGACTGTCATGTCTGATCCCAGAGGAAGGGGAGAGGATGCAGCAGGAGGGACCTTAGGCAAATATTAGAAGAACTTCCTGATCACAATGGTCACGAGCCACCAGAACAATCCTCCCAGGAAGGTTGGGGGTTGTCAAGCACAAGGAAGCAGACATGTGGCAGGAAGGGCATGGCGATGGCCCTTTTGGAAGCAGAGAGCTGGCGTGAAAGACCATATGCCACCGCCCAGACCACGTCTGCTGGGGGGCCCTGCCACATGAGCTCCGAAGCTCTGGTTGCAGGAGGAAGGGCCTCTTGCTCTACATCATAGCTGGGATCGAGAACCACTCTTGGCCCAAGTGGCATCCGGTCAGGATAAAGCCACTTTCACTTGTTCTGGGACCAGTTCTCTGAAGATACCAACCCCTCATTCTATGTCCACCAATCCTAGACTATTTGCTTCTTCTTTGTTTGTTAAAGATAAAATGCACCACACATACCGCCTTGAAAAATGAATAAAGGTCAGAACTGGATTTCTGAATGACAATTTTCTAAAATATTCCTATTGCTGAACTTGATCCAATATGCAAACAGAAGTGCCACACGGAATAAGGAGGAGTCCATATGGCCAGAAGCCATGGGTGCTCATGTCCTCAACACATCGTCACACCCCTGTCACACCTCTGGCCTCCGTGTGTGAGGAGCAATAGCTAATATTTATTGAGCACTTACTACGTGCCTGGCACGATGCTCGGAGCTCTAGGTATACTGTCTTACTGAACCCTCATGGCAACTTTAGGATGAGGAAGCTGACTCTTGGGCAGGGGCCACAGCTGCCCACAGACCTGAGCCTGCCCGCCACCACCCAGCAGTGCCCCCAGGCCCTGGTGTGCCCCACCTACCTTCAGCCCGATGACGTTCTGCCCGTTCACCTCGCACACGTAGTGGTTGGTGAGGAGCCCGTTGCAGGCCGCAGAGCTGCCTTTGACCACAGAGACAACCTTCCCCTTCTTGATGATAAAGCCAACCTGGCCCGAGCTGTCCTTGTGCATGGTGACAGTCCGCTGGAATGGCCTGGCAGAGAGGGACAGTGAGCTAGCCTGGGGACATGGCTGGGGTCCGACAGAGGGGCTCCTCGGGTCTGGTACTTACCTGTCCCGAACAATCATGACAATCTTCTCAGCCGATGCCCTTTTCACGGCCCGATGGGCTTTGTCCGTGCTCCACGCGGCACAGTCACGCCCATCGATCTGCAGGATCTGGTCCCCAAAGCGCAGCCCCACGAGGGACGCAGGGGTGTTGGCCTGGACCAGCTGCACAAAGAGCCCCTGGGGGGGCCGGGCCCCAGAGTCAGTGTCCTTGCCCACCCCGAGCCCAGGTCCCTCCTCCGAGCTCCTGTTTTCCCCTGATAACTCTGGGAGCCTGCAGGGTGCTAGGACTGCAGCTCTGCACGGCAGGTGCCATGCTCCCCCCCTGTTCGAGGACACACAGCTAGCAAGGAGGTGAGTCAAGGTTTCAGCCCTGGCCAGAGGCTGCGCTACAACCACCCTACTGTGCCACCTCTCGCAAAAGCGTCTGGCTTCTGGGCTCTTCCTGGGAACCAGATCCAGGGCAGGTGAGGGGCAAGCTGGGGGCAGGAGGGGAAGGGCAGCTCCAGGAGACAGGAGCCCAGGAAGGCGGGCCGACCGGCAGAGGGTCCGTGCTGCAACCCAGCACCAGCCCTGGGGCTTGGGGGAGGAGAGATGGAGAGGAAAAGCCTGCCTCGGGGCGCGGGTGCCTGCCTTACTTGGGGAAATGGGGAGGTCTGACTCCGCGCAGGGGAAGGGCTCCCACCCCCCCCACCCCCACCCCCCCATCCCCCCACCCCCACCCCGAGCACCGTCCCGGGTCGGGCAGGTGGGTGACTGCGGCCGGCGGGGCAGCAAGTGCAGGCGGGGTCGGGGTGGGGCTCCTCTTCCCGCCAGGCCCCGCCCACCTTGTCGATGGCCCGCAGCCGCAGCCCAGTCTTGCCACGCTCGTCCTTGCACAGGTGGATCTCGCGCACTCCGGGCTTGATCTCCGCACGCCGCACGCCCAGGCTGTTCCCGGTCAGCGGTGCCACCACCTGGCCGGGACAGGGGCCGGAGACCGCCGTCTGCAAACGCCAGGGGAGCAGGGGTCAGCCCGGGTCCTGGGACCCTGTGCCTCAGCGGTCGCCGGGGTGGGGGAACGCATGGGGAAAGGAGGACAGCCGGGTCCCTCAGCCAACCCGGTCCCTGGACCGCACACATCTACGCAGGGGCCGAGAGGGGGCGTAGCTCCGTGAAGCCACTAGGGGGCGTCAAAGTCCATGCCTCTAAAAAGCCAGGGACATGGGGAGGGTGTTTGGGATTCAGGAAGGGAACCCCCATTTTGATATCAGGAAAAGACCTTTTTAAAATCCACGTAAAATAGAAAAAAAAAAATCACAATAAGTAGTGAGTAGTGGGGGATAAAAGGGCTCGATTTGATTTTTGTCTTGAAAAAAAATTTAAGCCAAAAGTATAAAAATTAATGAATGCTTCTCCCTAAGATGCAGAACAGGCAAAGATGCCCCCTTTCACCACTACTGTTAACATAGTGCTGGAAGGTCTAGCCAGCGCACTAAGGCAAGAAGAGGGGAAAATGCATACGAATCAGAAAAGAAGAAATAAAACTGCCCCTATTTACAGACAACATGATAATCTACTAGAAAATCCCAAGGAATCTACAAATAAACTCCTAGATCTAATAAATGAGTTCAGTAAGGTCATAGGATACAAGATCAACATACAAAATCAATTGTATTTCTATTTATTAACAATGAACACGTGGAAACTGAAATTTAAAATACAATACCATTTATAATTACTCAAAAAAAAATACTTACATGTAACTCTAACAAAACATGTACAGAAACTATTGCTGAAAATGACTAAATACTGATAAAAGATATCAAAGAAGAGCTAAATAAATGGAAGATCTTCTGTATTCATGGATTGAAAGAACTAGTAAATTGTCCCCAAATGGATATGTGGCTAAAACACAATTTCTATCAAAATCTCTAAAAGATGCTTTGTAGATGCAGGTAAGGTTAATTATAACTTTATATGAAAAGACAAAACACTTAGAATAGCTGAAACAATTCTGACAAGAAGCACAAAGTGACAGGACTTACTCTCCCAAATTTCAAGACACATATAGCTACAGTAATCAGGCCAGTGTGGTATTGGCAGAGGGAGAGACACAAAGATCAGTGGAACAAAATCCAGAAATCCAGAAATAGCCTCAAATAAGTAGGACCAACTACATTTTCACAGAGGTGCAAGAGTCTTTTCAACAAATGGTGCTGGAGCAATTGAATAACCATGGGCAAAAATATGAACCTTGACCTAAACTTCAAAACTTATATAAAAATTAACTCAAATTCAATCATAAATTTTAATGTGAGACATACAACAATAGCAATTTTAGAAGAACACAAAGCAGAAAATCTTTAGGAGCCAGGGCTTGCTAACAATTTCTTTCCAAAGTATGACCCACAAAAGAAAAAAATATCAATAAATTGGACCTCATCAAAATAAGAAACTTTTGGTCTGCTAAAGACCCTGTTAAAGGATGAAAAGATAAGCTATAGACTGGGAGAAAATATTTGCAAACATCCAACAAAGGACTTCAGGATATATAACGAACTCCCAAAACTTGCCTTTAAAAAAACAAAAAACCAACAAACAATCCAATTAGAAAATGGGAATAAACATATGAAGAAATATTTTACCAAAAAGAATGAATATACAGATGGTGAATAAGCTCATGAAAGGATGTTCCACATCACTAGCCATTAGGGAAATGCAAGTTAAACCACGATGAGCCCTCGCTATACATCTATCATAATGGCTAAAATTAAAAACAGTGATAACACCAAATGCTGGTGAGAATGTGAAGAAACTAGAGCACTCATGCATTGCTAGAAGGAAAGTAACATGGTTCAGCCACTCTAGAAAATAGTTTGGCATAGACTTATATGACCTAGTCATTGCACTTCAGGCATTTATTCCAGAGAAATAAAAACTTATGTCCAGGGCTAGGTGTGGTGGCTCACACCTGTAATCCTAGCACTCTGGGAGGCCGAGGTGGGCAGATGGCTCAAGGTCAGGAGTTCGAGACCAGCCTGAGCAAGAGCAAGACCCCGTCTCTACTAAAAATAGAAAGAAATTAATTGGCCAACTAAAAATATATGAAAAAATTAGCTGGGCATGGTGGCGCATGCCTGTAGTCCCATGAGGCAGGAGGCTTGCTTGAGCCCAGGAGTTTGAGGTTGCTGTGAGCTAAGCTGACGCCATGGCACAAAAAAAAAAAAAGAAAGAAAGAAAAGAAAAGAAAACTATGTCCATACGAAAACCTATACACAAACAGCTTGTTTATAATAGCCCAAACTGGAAACAATGGAAATGTCCCTCAACAGGTTAAACAAACCCTGGTATGTCCACACTATAGAATACTACTCAGCAATGAAAAGGAACAGACTTGTGATACACAGGACAACCTGGATTATGCTGACTGAGAAAAGCCAACCTCAAAAGGTCACATACCATGTGATTTCACTTATATAAGAATCTGCAATGACAAAATTATAGAGATGGTTGCCAGGGGTGGGTATGACTACAAAGGGGCCACGGAGGGAGATCTGTGTGGTGACATGAATCCACACACTTGATAAGATAACATAGAACTACAGACACACATTGTACCAGTGTAAAACTCCTGGCCTTGATACTGTACTATAGTTATGTAAAATGTAATCATTGAGGAAACAAGGTGAAGGGTACAAGGGACTTCTCTGCACTCTCTTTGCAACTTCCTGTTATTATTATTTAAAAACAAAAAATTAAAAGCCATGAAAAAAGTTTTAAAGTATAAAAATGCATTTCCCATCTTATATTTTTTTTATCAAAATTTAGGTTGAATGCATTTGTGTCCTAATTATTGGAACAAAACATGATTAAAATCGAGCTGGCTACAGTGTGAACTTCTTTGCTTCATGTTTGTATCTCACAGCATGACCATCGAAGGGGTCATTGTGGAGAAACACCCAGAGTGTCACCAGTTCTTCTCTGGGCCCCACATGGCCTCATCCTTGTCCACTTGGTCCTGTCAGATCCTCATTTAGCAGTGGCTTTGTATGTGGCTGTGGCAGTTCTCTGTCGTCACTTCCATCAACTGCATGAAATCCTCCGGCCTTAGCAAGATTTGGGGTATTTCTGTTACAGTTTATTTTGCTCCCCAAAGCCACGGAAAGCAGGAATCAAGCCTTATTGTTCAATCTGGGGACCAGAGCTGGGTGACAAGCTCCTGCCCTCTCGGCTCCGCCTGTCCGAGGCAGCCCTGCACTAGATGCTCCCAGGCTCGGGCTGGCTTTAATGTCCTCCCTCCTCATCCAGCAGGCTCAGGCCAGAGGTCAAAAGGCGGGCCCTGGCCCTCCAGCCCCAAGGCCTGTGGGAAGACGTGAAGCCATGAAACCCTACAGCGCTTTTCATGAAGGCTCAAAATGCAAAGTGCCATCAAGAAACAGAGCCACAGAAATGCTGGGGAAAGAGGAGATTCAGACACACAGAGAGAGGGGGTCTGTTCAAATGGCAAGACCAAGAAGGAAGGAGGGTTGGGACACTCTGCACCTGCAGCAGGCAGGGGACGAATACCTACACTGTCACCTGCTGGAGTCTGAGGCAGGCTCTGCTGGACTTCTTGGCTGGAGAGGGAAAGACCCATATAACTTTCCAGTTCCGCCAGGTTTGGGTACAAAACTGATGGGAAGGAAGAAAGGAAAAAGAAAGGTGTCACTCAGGGGCATGTGTCTCACCATACCTGCCTGGCTCTTGGTGGCTGCTCATTTTTATTAAGAAGGGGGCCTGGGCGTGCCACCCATTTCCAAGATAACAGCGTATCCCCAGGAACACGCCTCAGAAGACCCGAGGTGCAAGGGGTCTGCCTGCCTTTGTCCAGGAGCGGCATGGGACACGAGTCCCTCATGCACCACTTTGGTATTCAACTCCGCTGACTTTATGTGGCACCAAGCAGACGTTCAACACAAAGCGCAGAGTCTGCGCTGGGTGCAGGAGGCTCCACCTTGGCCTCTGACCACGGACAGCTCCCGCACGGCGAGGAGGGGAGCGGCTGGGCCTGAGTTCACGTTTGCTACCATGGGACCAGAACCAAGGCTGCCATGAGCCGCTCTAGGGGCTGCAAACATCCTGGTCACCCTACACAGCCTCACGTGGTAGCATGATGGGCAGGGAGCTCCTGCCTTCACCAAGCCAGTTTTCCCAGTGTCCCCCTCAAAGGGGTAGAGTGAGGACGAAATGCACATAAAGCCCACCCACAGTGGCAGGTGAGAGGCCAGCACTGGAAATGGCCAGAAAAGATGAGGCTGTGTCCTCAGGGCCAGCACTGCCAGGCAAGCAGGCCCTGCCGCAGCCCTGCACCTGGGAGCACCTTCCCAGAAACCTCTACTTCCCTTCCGGTGCATGAGAACTGCCAGGACCAGCAATGCTGTCTGGGGGATATTACCATCTGAATGTCTGTGTCCCCACAAAGTTCTTATGTTGAAGCCCTAACCCCTGGTGTGGCTATATTTGGAGATAGAGCCTCTAAGGAAATAATTCAGGTTAAATGAGGTCGTAAGTGTGGGGCCCTAATCCCATAGGATTAGCATCCTTGTAAGAGACAATAGCAAGTTGATGTGTCCTCTCTCTCTCAATCACACAGAGGCACTGAGGAAAGGTCATGTGAGGACTCATCCAGAAGGTGGCCGTCTGCAAACCAGGAGGAGAGCCCTCACCAGAAAGCAAATTGGCCAGAACCTAAATCTTGGACTTTCAGCCTCCAGAACTGTGAGAATATAAGCCACAGCCTATGGTATTTTGTTGTGGCAGCCCGAGCAGACTAAGACAAGTGGGTTCTGGCCCCTTCTCTCTCTGATGCTCTATCTGCTACCTGCTTCTTCCCCCATGCCCCCCTCACCCTAGGCCAGCCCCAGTTCCAGCAGGAGGGGCCTGGCTCTCTCCCTCTGACCGGTGTGGTGTTTCATTCCCGGGATCACATGAGAGTGGGTCACCAGAAGGGTGCTAACATGCTGATTTGAGTGACTCAGATTGTTTATATAGAGAGAGGCCCCACAGGTGATATCACACACTTAAGGCAGCTTTGCTGAGGGCATCAGAGAAGCCATGGCTGCCCTACCTGTCTGTGCTGGGTTGGGAGGCAGTGAAGGAGAGAGGGGAGCAACATAGGCAAAGGCCCTGGGAGGCGAGGTGACTCAGCCCAGGTCACCCAGGTGGTGACAGATGGGTGGCAGCTGGAAGCCTGGGTCCTCTCCTCCCACCATGTTGAATCCATGGCCCCAGAGCCTCCCACAGCTTTGGCGCCACCATGCTGCCCTGGTGACCTCTGCCCCGAAGGGGGGCTGGGCACCAGCCACTCTCAGCCAGGGGTGCCCACCCCAGCTCACTCACCTGCTGGTGGGGCGATGGCTGCCCTCTGGGCTGGCAGGGCAAGCATCCTGGGTGCGGCTCGGGCCTGGGCCTGGGGAGGAGCAGGGGGTGCCGGTCAGCTGTGGCCAGGCCCCAGCAACACCTGGAGCCTGGGGCTCCCTGAGGCCAGGGCTGTGGGCACTGGGTATGGGGTGAGTCCAGGGGTGCCATTAACCCTTAAGGCTCAAGGTCATAGGTAAATGTGGCTTCTGCAGATGTGGTTCTTTCCAGGAGGAGGTTCACCGGGGCCCACACCCCACCAAATGTCATGACCTGTTTACTGCCTGTGACAGGCAGAATGTCAAGGCCCATCTCCCAAGCAAGTTCTCAGCTGAAAAGTCCTAAATTCTCAAAACCTCCTGGGACCACAGTGCAGTGGGATGGAGGGAAGAAGGGGCTTTGGGGGACTGAGCAGGCCAAACCCCATGTCCACTGGGTTTCTTCTGAAAGCCTGACCTCAGAGCATGGTGCCTACCTGTCCCAGAGGGAGGAAGCCCTGGGACAGAGTGAGACAAAGCAGATCTTTTCCATCCCTGCTTTAAAGCCATTGGCCTTGGCCTCTGGACACCTTCTCTGCCTAGCAGGCCCTGCAGTGGGGACCTACATGCCCTGGGGCCTACCTGGAATGCCCAAGGGTCCTCAATACCCGGCACCTTCCAGGGTAAGCCTCCCTGAGTTACCCCCGGGCTAATCCCCAAGTCCCCCATCAGGGAGCCCAGGCTAACAGGGCCTGGCAGCTTACCTGAATGGCTCGGTCCACCTTTAGGTCCTCCAGCGACGGGTACAGGGTGGACATGGCTGCTCCTCGGAGCACCCTGCAGAGTGCAGAGGGTGAGGAAGGATGAGGATGCCCTCTCGCCTTCTTGAGAGGAGGCTCAGACATCCGCCTCCTGCCCATGTGTGCAGTGCAGCACTCTCTGATATGAGAAAGATCTCAGGAGCTATTATTGTCCCCAGTTTAGAGATGGGGGAGATGGAATTGAACCGTCTGTCTGGTTCCCAAGCCCATGGTCTCCATGTGCAAAATTCCATCCCATCAACTGACTCTGGGCGTTAGAACTCAGGCCCAGGGGACCACCCAGGACATGCTGGTCCTAGGAAAGGCAGGCTCATGGGGCACATTCTTCCCTGCCCTGTTTCAAAGGTCAGACAAGCCAATGGTCACTCAAGACCTAACTTCGATCCCGGTGTGTACTGAGTGCCTGCTGCATACCAGGGCTAAGTTCAGGCTTTGCACAGCATGGTCCCACAGCAGCAAGTGGGTTGGGACTTAATATGAAAACACAAAGGCCACAGGGCACTCCAGAATCGCCCTGCCACACCCTTGCTCCCCTCTGGGTGTCTGGACTCTGCTATGGACCACCCACCGCTGAACTCACGGTCGCCTTGTGATCTTGGCCACAATGAAGTCAGACCAAAGGAAATTCATAAACACACACACACAAACTGTAGCAGAATTTAAACACCCCAAAGAGCACTGCTCCAGAGGCAGGAGGGAGTGGGGAGGGAGGGGCACCATGGACAGTTGCCGGCACCTCGCTGTCCCAGCAGAGAATCAGCAGGGACTCTGAGAAAGGTGCCCCGAGAAATTCAAAGTAATTATTGCCTCTTGAGAAACAGTTTATTTCCTTCCCGGATGAAGTGGAGGGGGTGCAGTTTGTCTTTCTGGATTCTTTCCCTTGCCCACTAACCACTGGCTCCGTCGCACCTCCAGGCCTTCGTTGGGGCAGTCCACTCCACACTTTTTTGTCACTCTCAGTTCCTGCGGGACAGGCCTCCCCTGACCCCTTGGCTCCCTGGCAATGAGGTCACTGCCCTCCCATGCAGGGCCCTGTCCCCTGGGACAGTGCAGGGCCAGCCTCCCGCCTCAACTCATCAATGGTCCTGTCTGTCTTCCCAGCTGGATTGCAGTTCCGTGGGGTCAAGGTGTGTCCTATTCACCCCATTGAGCCCACATGCGGCAGGGCACATGATAAAGGAATGCCTAGTGGTGGCACCGGGACCTGAGTAGGCTGTGCCAGGCACAGGTGACCCCAGCACCCCCAGGGCCAGATCTGCCAGCACCTCCCTGAGTGACCCACCGGCGCTGAGGACCTCCTCATCCATCCCCCACGCTCTCCCTGCACTGCACACCTGCTGCCTTGACCCGTGCATCATCCTCAGCCTCTGCCCCCACCTTCCCTTCTAATCTGTCATCGAATCTGTCTCTCCCACATCCCATGTTGTGCAGACCTCCCTCATCTCCCTGCCCGTCCCCAGGAGCCAGGACATCCCCAAGTAGGTCACTAACTCCGCACTGCCTGCAGAACCAACATATGAGAAAGTGGCTCTCAGGGCCTCCGTGATCCTCCAGAGATTGGAAGTGGTAGCCCATGGGCTAAAATAAACAGATTTTATTTGACAATGCATTATACCATAAACATTCAGATTAGAGGTCTAAATGCAAAACTTAAGGCACTGCATTTAATACTCTTATTTCCCACTACACCTGAAAAATAGGAAGCTTTGGCAACCCTGGACTGCAGCAAAGGAGATACAGTCGAATAGTAGCAGACTCAGAGCACCCCAGTCCCCACCACTCTCTATTGTCTCTTACACCTAGACCACTGAGTCCCAATATACATCTGTTTGTGATGCCTACCTAACTCTCCAGCTTTACTTCTTGTCTTATGTCTTTCTCCCAGCTGCCACTTTCAGCTCCAGCCACAGTAAGCTCCTTTCAGATCATTGAATGGGATCTAATTTTCTCATGTCTCCTTTGCATGTCTTATTCCCTCTATCTGGAATACCCCTCATTCCTTGCCTGGCTAACTCCTAATAATTTTCAAGCCTCGGACCGGAAGATTCTTCCTGCAAGAAGCCTTCCTTGATTTGTGCTCCACCTAACCCTGCTCTATCCTTCCTCCTGTTGATTATCCACCACTCCTGTAGTTGCTTCCTTGTCTACCTCATTAGATTGGGAGTTCCAAGAGGGCAGGAATTGGGCCTTCTCATTGGCTGTGAAACATCTAACCCCTAGCATGGAGGCTAACTCAGTAAATTGCCAGAGGCAATGCATCCTGCTTGGCCCTCCACTTTTCTCCTGGTATCCTTCCTGGGATGAAAACAAAAACCAGAGGTCCCAAATGTGTTTCGTTGCCTCTCACAATCTTGTTCCATTTTTTAAAGTTTGAATTAGTGCCAACATTTAAAAATTTAGAAACATAAATTTTTTTATTTCTAATTTGTACTGAAAAAAATAAAAATATTTGGCAAGGCAAGAGCAGGAATCGTGCATGGCAACCCCCAGCCAGGCTGAGTTGCAGCCCGCCACTTAGATGGGACTGCAGGTGCTTTCCTGTTTCCTAAGGTGCCCATCCAGCCCTTTGCTGATTCATATTGCCTGCTTGGTTCTAGACCCTTGCCCCAGCCTGGACTTTGGGGCAGAAATGACCATCGCAAGAGACAGGAATTTCTGGTGGGGAAAAGGATTCTGGCTCTGACCTCATTTAGACAACCTGGGGGAAGAGACCTCCTTTGCCTGTAGCCATCCCCACTGAGCACACACTCTGGGAGACTTTTTTATCTTGGGAGTCTTCAGCAGTTACCATCTGCCGAAAGCATGCCCTGCCACCAGGACCACGAATGAATGGCAGATGTGAAAATAAGAGGCCACCTCTGCCCTGATTTTTCTAACATTTAAGCAGTAGAGCAGTTATACTTTTGGCAGCTGTTCTCTAGGAGAGCAGAGAAGCAGAGATCCATTTCCTGGAAATCACTCCCAGGCTGGGACCACACCACCCTGTTTCTGTCTGAGATCACTTCACCACTGCCACCGTCTCTGGGTTCCAACTTAGTGCTGGGCCTTTGGGGCAATCAGGATACAGGTACAGTCATTCCTCGGGATTGGTTCCAGGACAACCTCCCCGCCCCCAAACCACAGATAACAACATCCAAGGATGCTCAAGCCCCTTATAGAAAATGGCGTAGATTTGCATATACCTTAAGCACATCCTCCCATATACTTTAAATCATCTCTAGATTACTTACAATACCTCATACAATGTAAATGCTAAGTAAATAGTTGTTAAATTGTATTTTTATTGGAATTGTTTTCTATTGTTGTATTGTTATTTTTTAACATTTCCGATCTGCGGATGGCTGGATCCACGGATGCGGAACCCAGCGACACGGAGGGCTGCCGCCTTGTGGCAGTTCTCGACACAGTGGGGAATGGCTCCCTGCCCGCGAATATGGCTGGTGTCTCATTCAATCCTCTAGCTACTCATTCAAAGCATTCGGGCGTCCACTGTGTGCCGGGCACCAGGACCTGTCCTAGCGCCCTCCCTGCTGTGGGCTCCCTCACCGCAGACCCCGCCCAGCGGCGCGGCGCCGTCCAGCGCGCATGCGCCTCGCTCAGGGCGCCTCCCAGCATTCCCCGCGGCTGTGCGGCGGAAAGTGGCGGCGTCTTCGCCCTGTGGGTTTTTGGCCGGGTGGGCTGCTGGAGTCCACGCGGACTCATGCTTTCTCCAGGCGCCCGTGGCAGGCGCCGGCATCCACAAAAAGAGATCAGGTAAAGCAGCAGAGTAAGGGACGGGAAGGCTCGGTCGGGCTGCGCGCCCCCACTTTCCCGGATTGGCGGCTGCGCGGGTCAAGTCGAGCTCTGAAGGCGACTGGTGCCCCTCCATCTCACGCCCCTGCCTCTAAGCGCCATTTGTGGCCTCCGAAGGAGGCGCGGGGTGCGGATGAGTCGCCCCTTCCTGACTTATGAGAGTCTGCACTAAGGCAGCTGTGGGTGATAAGGAGGACAAAAGTCCACACGCCGCGCTCCCGGCTGCTTGTTGCTCGTACTGAAAAAGAAGGCCCCTCGCTCCCTTTGGTTTCCTTAGCGCCTTGAGTCCCTCAGTATTTCCGAACGTTGTGACGTCATCCTTTTTCCACTCTCCCGGGTTTCTTTCCGGGCCTTGATTCTGGACCAGGTGCTGAGCTGAAAATGCCCCTCCCCACTCTGCGTAGATTCACCCCGGGTTCCACCCCGCAGTGATTGAGCGATTGGGCCCTTGCTGCCCTGGGAAGGGGACTTGGTTTCGCTGGACAGATCAGTTCCCACAGCGAAATCAGACCCACTGCCCCTTAAAGGGGACTCAGGCAGTTGGATGTGTGGGTGCAGGAGAAAGGCTAGGTCAACCTAGGAAGACCTGCTGGAGGAAGGAAGAAGACCCTGACGGCCATCAAGGACAGAGGTTCAAGGGGGTGGGAATCGAGTGTTATTCCAAGGATAGGGATGCCCGGGCCTGAGAGTCTGGCTGCCCTCTGGGTCCTTATTACATCTTGCTGGTCATCCGGACTGGTCTGTTTTCCCCTGCTGTGTCGCACCTCCATAGCAGTCCCACCAAATCCACCCATGGGCTGAGCCAGAAATCTGGGAGTTATCCTCAGTTCCTGACTTGCCCTCCTCTTGAAGCCATACCCAGCTCTTACCCTAAGGATAAACCTCAAACTTCAACTTGGCATTCAAATTTCTGTAGCCTGACTTCTGGTTAATGTCTCCAATCTCACCTCCTCACTCCTCCACACTCACCGTGCATTTCCTTCATTCCAAACTACTTGCTGGTCCTGAAATCGAACCCGCTAGTTCATGCCTCCATGCTTTCTGCACATGCTGTTCCCTCTGACTTAAATGCCATTCACGCCTTCTCCCTCCTTGTTCATCTGTTGAACTCTTCCTCCTTCAATTCTAAGCCTTCCACCAGATCCCCACACCCACACATACCCATGGAGATTGGCAAGCTTCCCTTCTCTAGACCACAGCATCTCAAATATATTTGCCTGTTCGTCATTCATTCCACAAATGTTTATTAGTCACCTATTGTGAGCAAAGCCTTTTGCATTTCCTGGGTTGGATTTCCCCTGTGCTGTGCTTGTTTGCCTGTCTCCCTCACTGGTTAGGGAATGTGGCTCATCTGTGAATCTCCAGTGCCGAGCACAGTGCCTGGCACACAGCAGGCATCCAGTTACTGTTTCTGAACGTGGTGGAAAAGCAGACCCAGAAGGAAAAGAGAGCCTGAAAACCTGAATATAGAACCTTTCTTCCCTTCCCACCTGTGTTTACAATCAGTCAGTAGAAAGTGCTTTGAAGAATAACCCTGAGCCTAAAAAGGGAGAGAAAACACAGTCCTAATGAATTAGACTGAAAGCTGCCTGATTCCTATAATCTGATGGTGGAAGAGTTTGCTCAGTTCTGTGCTGATGACTTCCCACAAATAATTGGCTCCTCTGAAAGGAAAGGAATCCACTTAACCCTTCTCTCCCAGAGGAATTTTCCTCTCCTACAGCATTTTCCAGATTTCCATCCCTGAACTTTTGTACTTTATGATACAAGCAGTAACACTGCCCACAACAAACCAGTAGCCAGGGCCTTGGAGATCAGCAGGGCTGAAAAGGTCTTCAGGCCCCAGCTTTGAACTTAGAATGAGAACAGTCCTTTGGAACACTTTCCAAAGAGCTGAAGCTCTGGGACTCCCACTTGTTCCTGTGGACAACTCATCCGTCTTTTACAAGACAGTGTGCGGGAGGGAAGCGTGGGTTAGAGTGTCAGAGGAATAGCTCCTGGAAGGCCAAATTAGCCCAGGAATATGGTGAGTTGGAAGGGAAGAGGCTGTTGCTAGGCCACCAGCACGCACCCCCTCCTCCTCTCAGAGCTACTTGCTGCCTGCTGGAGAAAGGCGGTGGACTTCCTTAAGAAATGCAGAAGCTCCCAAACGCAGGCTCAGGGGAGGCAGGGTAGCAGCAAGGACTTTGGAGGGAGGCAGGACTGGGTTCAGACTGAGAACAAAGCATGGGCAAGTCCCTTTTAAATGTCTTTCCTCCCTTTATAACATGGATAACAATACTTACATCACAGTTAACTGGGGATTAAAAGATTTTTCAAAAAAAAGATGTGTGTGTGGAAAGCATTTAGCACAGTATACCTAGCACATAATAGGCATTTGATGATAGCTGTTATTCATTCAACACGTATTTACTGAGCACCTGCTAGGTGCCGGCAGTGAACGAATGAAAAATCCGTCCTCAAGGAATGTACCTGGGGTGGGCACGGGAGCTGGAAATACAGGCTCATGACTTTGTATGCTCTGTCTGATGGTGGGAAACGCTGGAGAGAAAAGCAAAGCAGGATGGAGGGTAGAGTGTAAGGAGGTGCTGAAGAGCCTCACTGGCCGGTGGGATGGCATTTGAGTAGAGGCCTGACAGGGTGGGGAAGAGGTTTCCAGGCTGAGGGCATAGCCGTTGCAAAGGCCCTGAGGTGGGAGTGCCTGTTGTGTTTGGGGAAGGTCTGACCAGTGAGACTGAGGTCGGTTCTTCAGAGGGGGAGTGGTGGGAGGAGTTTGGAGAAGTAGAGAGGGTCAGACCCACAGGGCCTGTAGGCCATGGGGAGGACTGTGGCATTTACTCCAGTGAGATGGGAGCCCCTGGAGAATTCTGAGCAGCAGAGTGCTGTGATCCCCCTTTCCTTGTAACAGGCTCTGAAGCTGATGTTTGCAGAATAGAGTAGGGGGCAGGGTGGGAGCAGGGACCCCATGTGAGACATGGTGTTGGTAGAATTGGGACTAGCTTGGGCCACTGGGTGCAAATCAGCCGGTACAGTGCCTGCCCAACACAGCAGGCTCATTTCAGTCCCATTTTCTGAGACGCTGCTGTGTGGACGGCATGTACTAGCACCATGTGTCCATTGTCTCTTTAAGGTCTCTGATCATGTGGGCTATTTCTAGTCCCCGGATGAAGAAACCAGTTCTTAGAGAGGTAAAGCCACTAGCCCAGTTCCCCAGCAGGTTTTTCCATGCTGTAGCACAGAGGTTGTTGATAGAAACATATTCAGGAGAGAGAAGGAAGTAACAGACAGAGGCCTTTGAGCTCCTTGCCTGTCTGCAGCCTCTGGTTTCAGCTGCGCCTGCCCTTTCAAGGGGCAGAGTGTGGGTCCCACCTCCTGGAGCACAGTCACAGGCAGTCAGAAGGAACCTGGAGGCCCTCATGATGTCTGGGTGAAGAAAATCACTCAGTCCTCAAACCTGGCACGGGCTGGGGTCAGAAGAGGAAACTCCAGTTCATACTTCACTCCTAGAGTGAAGCACGTTGAGAGGAAACTGCCTGGGAAATCTCAGGAGGGTAGGGCAGAGAGGGAAGGAGACAAGGCAAGAGCAGGTGTCACTCATCCCAGTCCCAGCCAGTATGGGGTCAGGGCCCAGCTCTTACCTGCAGGCCAGGTGCTGCTGCACGTCCTTCTCCAGTCACTGCTGAGACAGTCTGCTTCCCTCCCTGGAAGGTGGCCCTGTCTGAGCTGGGTTCCTGCTCTGGGAAGGGTGGTGCCTGCCTCTGTTCAGCTGACTCACCTTGGACTGGGATGGGCCCAGGTAAGGCCCTATGGCTGGATAAACAAGGCAGGTCACCAGGCCCAGAGGAGGTCTTTGCCCTTAGTCCACATTTGGAGGTAGGGTTAGGGGACACACAGCCGCTGAGATGGGCATGAACCAAGACTTCCTTGCCTTTTCTTGAAGAACTTGGCATTTGGATTGGACACTTAGTCCCACTGATGGTGGAAGGTAGTTGACTAGAGGGCGATTTGATGAGTATCTGGGGTCTTAAAAATGGTCATACCTTGTGACCCTGCATTTCCTCTTCTAGGTATTTGTTACAGTGAGGTCCCAGGGACCATCACCATGTTGCTTCTAGTAAGGAAAATCTAGAAATCCCAAATGTCCATTATCTGTGGAAGATACAAAGCTATTAAAGTCATGTAAGGAAGAAGCTATGAGGACATGTTCCTGAGATACCAGTGAGATACTGAAAAATCAATATTGTGATTTGGATCTTGTTCATTTTTTGAAAAGTGAATGTAGACGTATACTAAGATTCTGAGTGTCTCTGGATGGCGGCATTGAAGGGGAAGTTTTCAGTTTGTACGTTCGTATGTGTTCCAACATGATGGTGGGTTTTTGTTTTTTAAGTTTTTGCTCTGAATGCTTATGATGTTTATAAGGGAGGAGCAAATTAAATTTAACTGTTAAAAAAGAATTCAAGTTGTTTGTCTCCTGAGAGGGGACTAAGCTGTTTTCTGGGGTTGTATATTTATTTTTATAATACCTTTTTTGGGTATGTCTTTTAAATTTTGAAAAATTTAAATGTATTACTTATGCCCAGAAATGATTATGTAAAATTAAACATAAAAAGAGGAGGAATTTAGTTTAGATCCTGGCTTGGTTGGACAGGGGTGCTTATCACTCTTGGTTCCTGGGGAGGGACTGAGGACCCGTGTGCTGGGCAGGCCCGTGAGGAGTGACGCAGTGTACCCACTCAGGGTGTGGCGAGTATCGGAGCTGCTCGCCAGGCCAGGCAGGCCCACGTCACAGTGGCAGTGACCAGCCTGGACACAGTTGCACTAGCCCTGGGCGTCAGATCCTGAGTTCAGCCCCAGGGAGGAGACGCTGCCTGCCTGTGAGCGTCCCACACAGGAAACAGGTAACAGGAAGAATAACAAGAAAGACATTTGCCACTAATTGAGCACTTACTGCCCAAAGAGCACAGAGATCCTGCCCCAGGCACTTTAGAGGCCTCATCTCTGTGACTCTTCATATCTTCCCTGTGAAGTAGGTGTGATTGACACTGTCCCTACAGATGGGGAAACTGAGGCGGGGGGGGGGGACAAATTCCTCTCAAGTTACACATCTGGAAGGTGGCTCCAAGGCCTCCTTTGTCCTCTGAGACATGCTGTTTCAGAAGGCTGAGGTGTGAGACACAGCCTGGGCTGAGCCATGTGGGCCTGAAGCTGAGATGACGGGTGGGGGGGGGGGGGGGGGGGGGGTTGGACCCCCTTTATGCCAAAGCGAAGTAGGAAATAGAGACCCTAATTGAACCAAATGACCCCCACTCCCAGCCCCCGTACACACACCCCTCAGGTCACTCAGTCATGGTCTGAAGGGGCCTTAGAGGAGGTGGAGAAGGAAGGAGGCCCTTCTGGGTGAGGGGCTTGCCTGTGGTCACCTGTCAGCATAGAGCCCAGGTCCCCTAACTCCCACCTGCGTACAGGTGCCCTCCATTCCCTGATTTCATGGTTACCCTATTCCTGACGTTTTATTCTGGCCACAGAGAAATATCTTTCACTGGGCATAGCCATGTTTAAACTCTCCGGTTCCTTACTGCTTCCGGGTCGGGACCAAACTCTCAGGGCTGACATTTGAGGCCTCCATGGTCCACTCCCTTTGTTCCCTCTTCAGCCCTGTTCCCCCAGATACCTCTCAGCCAGGCCAGAGCCCTCACCATTCCCACTTGTCCTGATTCTCTGTTCCTTTGCCTGTGTGGCTGCCGCCCCCGGAATGCCTTCCCCTGCCGCCACCTGGCCTGGCTGGATCCGCTGAGCTCCTCTCCCAGGAAGCCTCTCTCTCATCCCCTTCCCTGCGGCATCTCCTGCCTCTGACTCTGGATCAGACTGTCCTGTTCCGTTCTTTAATAATAACCATCTTGTTTTCATGTGTACCGTAGGCCACCCAATTAGACCCTAAGTTTCTTGAGGGTAGGGTCTAGTTATTAGATCTACAATGGCTAATCTTTTCAAAATAAAGATTGCAACCTACGCTCTGACCAGGATATGGTTCTGCTTTGTTATTTATTTGTATGAACAGTCTTAAAAGGTCTTAAAACTTTGGGTGGCCAGTATACAGCACACACTCAGAAACTCCCTACCAGCACCCATGGCAGACCTGACTCATCAACCGCTACACCCCTTCCTGCTGATGGAATCCTCTCGTGACGCTGGAGGCAGCTCTGTCACCTGGAGTTGGCCTGCAAGGTGAAATCCCTGTGCCATCAGGAATGGGTGCTCCACGATGGCAGGGGCCTCGCAGTGCCTGGCACGCAGTAGGCTCTCAGTAAATAATGATGGGATGTATAAATGCCCTCCTGGAAAAGCCAGTCACAGGTATAAACTTAAATGGCTGACCCTTCTTGAAAAGATGGTTTGGGCTGGGGTGTCAGGTTTGAGTCCCAGATGTGTGATGTTGCACGGATTGCTAACCCTCTCTGAGCTGCAGTTTTCCACACCTGCCTGCTTTACGGACTTACCCTAAGGAGTAAGTGCATTAATCGCGTAAAGTACCTAGGACGCAGCCGGCATTCAATAATGTTAGTTCCCTACTTCCTCATGACTGCAAGTTGCAGAAACATAAGTCATCTGGTTCCAGTGAAAATGGAGGCACCCTTCCCGGAAGAAGGGAGAAAGGTGGCTGCGCAGTGAGGAGCAGCTGTGCAGTCCTGCCCTCTGCCTGGAATCTGGGTGGTGCTGCGGCTGCATCCCTACCACTGAGGGCCAGTAACAGGAAGAGCGCCATTGCCGAGCCCCTGCTCTCTGGGTGCTCTGCTGGACACGGCATAAGCTGATCTCATCTATTCACAGCAGTCCCCAGATTCAGAGAGTGAAGCATCTTGCCCAAGGCCAAATAGCCCAAGAGTGCTGAAGCCAGGGCTTGAACAGAGCCACCTGGGTTCTAGGAATCTCCACCGTGCACAGCTGAGCCTACAGGAAGCCTGCAAAGAAGTCCTACGTACACTTCAACCTCGGTGGTGAGAATTTCATCACATGGCCACGTAGAGCTGCACAGGAGGCTGGGAAATAGTCTGTTGGCTGGGCACGTTGCCAGGTACTACTGAGGTTCTGTTGCGAAGGAAGGGGGGAGCATGGGAATTGGGTAAGCAATAAACAGTCTTAGCCACCTGTGCCAAGGTGTGCTAAGGGCTCCCCAGGCCAGATTGACGCAGCAGCCTGAGAACATTGCCAGCGAGAGGGGGTGTGTATGGAAGAGCCCTGAATGGGGGGTCTGCCTTTGACTCCGCAGGCCTCAGCCTTCCTATCTGTCACATGAGAGTCATGAATGACAATAAGAATTCTGGCCCTAAGTGGATTCTGTCACAGGTTTGTGCCGGAGCATGCTGTCAGGTCCCTGCCCTCTCTGGGCCTCAGTCTCCACATTTGGCCAGGGGAGAGTTTGGATGTATTAGCTTTGAGATTTCTCCCAGATCTGCCATCTAAGGGCCAACTCAATGCCATCCCTAGTCCCTGCTGGGGCCCAGACACCAAAGATAACCATTTTGAGCATTTGTTCTCCAGAGATGGAATATCCTTCATGCCGTGTCTGAGCTCCATTTTGGTTTTGCTTTTTGGAGGTTTGTACTAGTCGGGGTGGGCTAAGTCAGGCTGCAGCAACCCCGACATCTCAGTGGCTCCTAACACAAAGCATTTCTTGTGCACAGCACATACCCATTGAGGGCTGGCAGGGCTCTCTACGTCTCCTCACTCCAGAACCCAGGGTGACAGAGCAGCTGCCATCTCGAAGGCTGTCAGAGGGAAAGAGGTCTCCATCTGGCAATTAAATGCTCCAGTCTGAAGTGACAAATGTCACTTCTCATACCTCATTGGTTAGTTGACCCCATCCAGTCGCAAGAGGGCAAGGAAGTGTCATCCCACAACATGCTTGGAAGGCAGAGAGTGGGAAATACAGGAGATTGGTGTTAATGACCCCAGGCCCCTCCTCTAGGGTGTCTGCCAGGTGGCTCTGATCACCTGTGCAGGGGCGAGGGGAGCAGATGTGACCTGAGGGGCTGAATGAGCCCCACTGGGATCTCAGTGGGGAGTGAGGGGGCCGAAGAGAAGGAAAGACACCTGACATTCTGGAGCCCGGGGCAGTGATGCCCTACAGTTCTACCTGCCAATCTGCCGCGGTCTGAATATTTGTGTCCCCTCAAAATTCATATAGTGAAAGCTAATCTCAAATTTGATAGTATTAAGAGGTAAGGATCTTCGGGTAGGTGATTAAGTTGTGAGGGTGGAGCCCTTGTGAATGAGATGGTCAGAATCCCGGGTTTCGGCACCGGAGATGTGAGGGTGGGAGTCTGCCCTCGGTTCTTGGTGTGCCGTTGGCCAGAGAATGACCAGACACACCAAAGTGTCAAGTCCAGACTATTATCCTGGTCCTCTGACTCCTTTCTTGGAAAAATCACCAGCAAGGCTGATACGACGGAGTAACCTCAGGCAGGGAGCAGTTTCACAAGAGCAGCTCTTCATTGTAGAATAAAACGGGTCTGTCTTAGAGAGTAGAGAGAGACAGACCAACTCACTCACTCACTCACCCGCTCACTTCTTTTGACTTCTCTTTCCTTTTATTAGTCCAGTCTGGAGAAAGGCTCTTGGGAGGTGTAGGATGTCATCAAATGATCAACAGGTGTCCTCAAAATGCCATCTGCGTGTGTGAGCTCCCTCTAAGAAAGCCCACCTGTTGGGGGTGGTGTGGATTATAATGCAGATACAAGCTAATGGCATATTAATTACCCGTAGGTTACTCTAGGTCACTTTCTAAACCTTACTATGCCTGGGCTGGGGAGTTCCTAGGTTGCTAACGCGTGCCTCCTTCCCCAGGTGCAGCAGTTGCTCAGGATAGCATTAAAGGCAACACCAAAATGGTGTGGCCGCCCTTACCCTTCTTCCCAGGTGGAGCAATTGCTCCAAACAGCACCAAAACAGGGAACCCTTGTCCCGAGAAGAGCAGGAGATCCTAATTACCTAACATGATTAGTGCCCTCATAAAAAAAGCCCAAGAGAGCTAGGTGCCCCTTTTTCCATGGGAGGAAGCAGTGAGGAGGTGCCGTCTTTGAAGCAGAGAGCATCTTGACCCTGGACTTCCCAGCCTCCAGAACTGTGAGCTGTAAATTTCTGTTTATAAATTACCCAGTCTAAGGTATTTTGTTACAGCAAAGACACAGGCCCAGCCTGAATCCAGCCTCATTTCCACTTCTATGAAGCTGGGACAATATGTCCTAACCTGCAGAATTTTAAGATGAAGTGTGTGAGGGCCAGTGGGGAAACTGTTTATACTCCCAGCAGCCGTCTACTGAAGGTGGTACTTTTCAGTGGAAGACCCTTGGCCCTGCTGAGCCCCTTGCTAAATTCGGGTGGGCACATTTTCGAGCAGGAGCTTGAGGGAGGCAGTCAGGCTGGAGGGGGCTTAGTGTAAGGCTGTGCTCACAAAAGCACGATGTATTCCTAAGACATCTTTGCGGTCAATTTATCTGGGACAGTTTTGGAGGAAGGAGTTGATGGAGACGGGGCACCTGGTCCAATCCAAACAGAAGGTTTGGGGGTTCCTGTGGCAATCCACAAGATGGGGGAGCAAAAAAGAGAGCGGGTGAAGGAAGGCAGCATGAGGGGCGGAGGCTGAAAGGTACAGTGACCTTCAGGGACAGTGCCCTGGGAGGGTGAAGGCAAGCAGGGGAGGGGACTCTTAGGAATAGACGTAGGCTCTGAGGCTGTTGCCTTGCTGTGATGTGAGCCCTAGATCCTTGCTGCTCAGATCTTCAGAAAATTCCTGTTGACAAGATTTTCGCTCCTACACAGCGGGCACTCGGCATGCTGCCCGTGTCAAAGCCAGCCTGTGGACACAGAGGGTCCTCTCTGCTTCCCTGGAGTGAGGGCGGGAGAAAGCATGTCAAAAGCCAGGCCCTCGGCCAGGTGCGGTGGCTCACACCTGTAATCCCAGCACTCTGGGAGGCCGAGCCAGGAGGATTGCTTGAACTCAGGAGTTCGAGGCCAGCCTGAGCAAGAGTGAGACCCCATCTCTACTGAAAATAGAAAAATCAGTCGGGTATGGTGGTGCGCACCTGTAGTCCCAGCTACAGGAGGCTGAGGTGGGAGGATCGCTTGAGCTCAGGACTTTGAGGTTGCAATGAGCTACCGTGACACCACTGGACTCTACCTGGAGTGACAGAAGGAGACTCTATCTCCAAAAAAAAAAAGCCAGGCCCTCGTCCTGCCCAGTGCAGAGAGAAATGCAGCTAAGGCTTGGATTTACTCTCCCCAAAGTCTCAAATACAGCCCTGGTCTGCTGGCACAGTCCCTCTACTGAGCAGAGAAATGGGGGAGAGGGCAGCAGAAAGACAAGAAAAACATTTTCTGAGATGAGGAGCTAGCTCGTTACTGTAGGTGAGTGTGCCACTTCGCAGATCAGACAAACTAAGCCCTGGAGGGGGTCAAACGACTCCCGCGGTAACCCGGCCAGCCGGTGGCGCAGTCAGGGTGAAGAGCCACGCCTGCCTTCCTGTAGCCATCAGCAGAGGGAAACTGGGGCACAGAAAGGGGGAGGGCCTTGCCCGGGGTCACAGAGGAATTCAGTAGCAGAGCCAAGATACAATGACTCCGTATCCTGGTCTCTTCCTGCCGCCAGGCTGGGAAGGTTGCCCAGCCCTTTTACCCACTTGTGGCCTTGTGTTGGGGCGGGGGGAATCTGGGTGTCGGGTAGGGAAAGGCAGCATGATCTTCTGAGAAATCTGCTCAGGCCCAGACACTGGCGGCTGAACCAGTCCCCCTGCATCCTGGCTGGAGGCAGCGTTTTGAAAGCTGATCTTGAGCTAGATGGTAACTCTGAGGACAGTCTGCTCATGGTCGCTCCCATGATCTTGACCCTCAGGTGGCCCTGTCAGGTGGGTTCCTCGGTTGAGTAGGCCTCAGTCTGGGGACTCCTAACTAGGCGGGCAGGAGGGGCCTGGCTGACTGTCCTTGCGGTGGAGTGGAGTGCCAGAGCTCGGATGCTTTCCTGGCCGGGCTGGAGCCAGTCCCGGGACAGGGCAGACAGGAAGGCAGGAACAATGGGCAGCTGTCGGCAGGGGGTTCCCGAGCCTGGACTGGGACAGCTTGGGTCTGGCTGCCACCAAGGCAGGGCATACAAGGTCCCTGTGCCAGAGACTAAATAAGATTAGCAACTAACATTTCTGAGCACTTACTGTATGCCAACACCTGTGTTAAACATTTTGGATCAATTATGTCATGGAATCCTCACCTTACCCTTATTTTTGGCTCCATTTTACAGATGAAGAAATTGAGGCACAGTATTTAAGTAAAATGCCTAAAGTTAAGTTAGAGGTGAAAACAAAATTTGAACCCAGGCACACCGGCTCCAGATCCTGTGCTCTTAACTACTATAAATATTATATACATGCATATATAATGAAATATATATGCTATGTATACACTTTCTCATAATTCTCCTTTTTCACTTAATTTATCATTGACAGCTTTCTATGTCATCAACATCCTTGTTTAAAGTGCTAACGTGTCGGTAAGACCTTATCCCTGCGCCCCCACCCCCACCCCAGTCTCTTTTTCCTACCACCTCTGGGCCTGGATTTCCACCTTGTGCTGGTAATGAAAAAAGCCTACGTGGTTAAAAATAGTGAATGATTGACTAAAGCAGCAGTCCCCAACCTTTTGGCACCAGGGACTGGTTTCATGGAAGACAATGTTTCCAAGGATGGGGAAGGGGTGGGGGATGGCGAGCAACGGGGAGCAGCTGTAAATACAGGTGAAGCTTGGCTTGCTGGAGACTCATCTGCTGTGTGCCCCCTATTCCCAACAGGCCACAGACCTGTACTGGTCCACAGGACTAAAGAATGTCACACACACATATATAACACTGCAAGAATAGACTTTAATAACCCAGGCAGGCGTTGGCATGTGCTATAATAGAAACCCACTTTTAAAAAATGTGGGCATATGTATATATATACATATTTCTGTGTGTGCGTGGGAAAAAAGCCCAGAACAAACCACAGGATATCTGGGTGAAGAATTACAAATGCTGGTTATGTTATTGCTTTTATTCTTATCCATTTAATAAGTTTTCCAAAATGAATGTGCATTAGCTACACAATTTTAAAAAATAAGGCCAGGCGCTGTGGCTCACGCCTGTAATCCTAGCACTCTCGGAGGCCGAGGCGGGAGTATTGCTTGAGGTCAGGAGTTCGAGACCAGCCTCAGCAAGAGCGAGACCCCATCTCTACTAAAAGTAGAAAGAAATTAGCTGGGCAACTAAAAATAGAAAAAATTAGCCGGGTGTGGTAACGACCACCTATAGTCCTAGCTACTTCGGAAGCTGAGGCAGGAGGATCGTTTGAGCCCAGGAGTTTGAGGTTGTTGTGAGCTAGGCTAACACCACTGCACTCTAGCCTGAGCAACAGAGTGAGACTCTGTCTCAATAATAAAATTTTTTAAAATTACTTTAAATATTAGAAGAAAATACAATAATTATTACAAATTGTTTTGGAGGGATAAGGTTTTGAATTCTTCTATACCTCTATTTTACTGTAAAGTTATAATAATTTTATAATGGAAAAGTAAACTTTTAAAAAAGAAATAGGGGATTTGGTGACCAAGAGGATAGATTAGCACATGCTGAAATTTCTCCCTTTTTATTTCAAAAACATAAAAATGATAGGAAAAAAATTAAAAATATACATAAATACACACACTCATTCTCAAAATTTCTGTGAACCAGAAGCCAAAAATAAAGATGCCAGTGTAGTTAGCAGGTATTGAGCCACGAGGTCTTTATAGGGTCTAGAAGGAGGCTCTGGGCTGTGGCAGCCAGCCTCCAGGATGGTCTCAGATGATTCTCCTTGTACTCAAGCCCTTCTAGTCCCCTCCCCCATTTCCCCCACCCCCTATAAATCAGGGCTGCTCTGTTACTAGTAAAGTGTGAAGTGACAGTGTAAGACTTCCAAACTAGGTCATCAAGGGCATTGCAGCTCTCACTATGGTCTCTTGGATCACTTGCTCTGTGGAAAAGCAGCCGCCATGTTGTGAGGATGCTCAAGAGGCTCTGTAGAGCGGCTCACATGGGAAAGAGGGGACAAGCAACCCTGCAGGTCAACCCTAAGATCTGGGTGGCTGATGGCACAAAGACCACAAAGGAAAGGGTACATGGAGCAGGGCCCGTGTATCCCCGAGCACAGCTGGCAGCATTGTGTATCAAGGCTTCAAATGTTTCCTCTCAGAAGCTGTGGTTTTATTTCTAGAAATTTACTCAACAGAATGTTTCCTGAATATGGGAAAATATGTAGCTAAAATGATGTCTCATACTGTTAATGTTAAAAACCCCGAATTGAAAACAGCCTAAATAATAAGAACAAAAACAAAAGAAACTAACAGCAACAACAGAAGGAAATGGAGGATTGGCTGAGGCACAGGAATGCCACGGATCTGTGGTAGCTTGTTGGCAAAGACAGTAATTCCTCCCATCTTCCTGTGCCCCTTCACAAAGTCACGTTGCTGCTCTGCTCATCAAAAGGTGGAGTCTCTCCCTCCATCCCTTGAATCCAGGCAGGTCTTATAAATTGCTTGGACCAAAAAAGATGAGGTGGAAATGACATTGTACAATTTTGAGCTTGGGCTTCAAGAGGTCTTGCGGATTTCACTCTCATTCTTGTAGAACAGAAGTCTGCAAACTACAACCCATGAGCCACATTCAGCCCGCTGCCTGTTTTTGCACATAAAGCTTTATTGGACCATAGTCATGCTCATTTGTTTATTAGTGTCTACGGCAACTTTAATGGCAGAGTTAAGTGGTTAAGATGGAGACAATCAATATTTGGCTGGTAAAGGCTAAAATATGTACTATTTGGCTTTTTAAGAAAAAGCTTGTCTTAGAACATTGTACCACCATGTGCACCACCTGGGTTAGTTTCTAGAAGAATCAAGAGTGCAAAGATGAATTGTTCCAGGTAATACCTGCAGCCACTAGATCCAGAGTACTTTGTTACAGCAGCCCTAGAAAACTAATACAGTTGGCAGTGTGATTCCTTCAGCTTTATTCTTTTTTTGTTTTTCCCAAATCTTTTTAGCTATTCTACTTCCTTTACCTTTTGATAGGAATTGTGTTAACCAATGGATCAATTTGGAGAGAAAAGACATTTTTGCTTTGGTCTTCCAGTCCATGACCATGGTATGTCACCTGCATTTACTTCTCTGATGTCATTCAATACTATAAATTTCCCTCTAAGCACTGCTTTTGCTGCCTCCCAAATTTTGATAAGTTGTATTTCATTTTTGCTTAGCTTAAAATATTTCTAAATTTCTCAAGACTTCTTCTTTGACCCATGTGTTATATAGAAGTATGTTGTTTAATCTCTAAATATTTTTGGATTTTCCAGCTATCTTTCTGTCATTGATTTCTAGTTTAATTCCAGTGTGATATGAGAACAAACTTGGTATGATTTTTATTCTTTCAGATTTGTTCAGGATGTTTTATGGCCCAGAATGTGGTATTTTTTAATTTAAAAATTTTTTTCTTATTTTTGTCAGGCAACCTGAATGTGGTCTATATTAGTGAATGTTGTATGTGAACTTTACAAGAACTTTACAAGAATATGTATTCTGCTATTTTAGTATTCTATAAATGTCAATTACATCTAGTTGATCAATGATGCTATTCAGTTTAACTGATTTTCTGTCTGTTGGATCTGTCAATTACTGATAGAGGGATGTTGATGTTTTCAACTATAAGAGTAGATTCATCTATTTCTTCTTGCAGTCCTATCAGTTTTTGTCTCATGTATTTTGATGCCTTCTTGCTAAATGCTTACACATTGAGGATTTTATGCCCTCTTGTACAGGGAATCCTTTATCATTATGTAATGTTCTCTTTATCCTTGATAATTTTTCTTTCTCTGAAGTCTACTTTGTTTGAAACTAATACAGCTTCTCCAGCTTTCTTTTCTTTCTTTTTGAGACAGGGTCTTGTTCTGTTGCCTGGGCTAGCGTGCAGTGGCATCATCATAGCTCACAGCAACCTCAAACTCCTGGGCTCAAGTGATCCTCCTGCCTCAGCCTCCCAAAGTGCTGAGATTACAGGCATGAGCCACCATGCCCAGCCATTCCAGCTTTCTTTTGATTAATATCAGCAATGTATATATTTCTCTATTTCCTCTTTTTCCCTTTCAATTTTCAAAAAATGGTAAAATATACATAACATAAAATTTACCATCTTAACCATGTTAAGTGTACAGTTCAGTGCTCTTAAGTACGTTGACATTGTTGTACAACCATCACCACCTATCCATCTCCAGAACCCTTTTCATCTCACAAAAGTGAAACTCAAAACCCATTAAACAATAACTCCCTTTTCGCTCCTTACCCCAGTTCCTGGGAACCATCATTCTGCTTTCTATTTCTATGATTTTGACTACTCTGGGTACCTCATGTAAGTAAAATCATGCAGTATTTGTCTTTTTGTGACTGGCTTAATTCACTTAGGATAATACCCTCAACGTTTATCCAAGTGTAGCATATGTCAGAATTGTCTTCCTTTTCAAAGCTGAATAATAGTCCCTTGTATGTATATGTCGCATTTTGCTTATCTATTCAGTTGATGGACATTTGGGTTGCTTCCACATTTTAGTTATTGTGAATAATGCCTCTATGAATATAGATGTATAAATATCCCTTTGAGACACTGCTTTCAATTCTTTTGAGTGTATATCTAGAAATGGAATTGTTGGATCAAATGGTAATTCTATTTTAAACTTTTTGAAGAACTGTCATAGTGCATTCCAAAGTGGCTATACCATTTCATATTTCTACCAACAGTATCACAAAGATTCCAATTTCTCCACATTTTCATCAACATGTTATTTTTGTTGCTGTTTCATCCTTTTATTTTTAATCTATATGTGTGTTTATAGTTAAAGTGGATTTCTTGTAGACAGAATATAGTTGGGTCTTGTTTTTTTAATTCCCTCTTCCCATGGATTTTAATTGGCCTTGTAATTGTTATATTCAGACCATTCACATTTAAAGTAATTATTAATATAATTGGATTAATATCTTCCACATTTATAACTATTTTGTATTCATTGCACTTTTTCTTCATGTTTCTTTAAGTCTTCCCCTCCTTTTTTTAGCTCCCTATGGTTTGTTTGCTTTTTGAGACAGGGTCTTGCTCTGTCATCTAGGATAGAGTGCAGTGGTGTGATCAAAGCTCACTTCAGCCTCAAAATCCTGGGCTCGAGTGATCCTCCTGCCTAGCTAGGACTATAGGCACGTACCACCAGGCCTGGCTAGTTTTTTAAGAGAGAAGGTCTTGTCGTGTTGCCCAGGCTGCCACCTCTGCTTTTGACTGAGAATTTTATGTGATTTCTTTTCCTCTCCTCTCTTAGCATATTAATTATACTCTTTAAAAAAAATTGTTAGTGGTTTTCCTAGAGTGTACAATACACATTTAGAACTAATCTAAGTCCACTTTCAAATTACACTATACCACTTCCTTTCCATCCCTTATAATATTGCTGTCATTCATTTCACTTATCCATAGGCTGTAATCACCTAGCTCATTGTTGATATTATTCCTCTGAGCAAAGAGTTATTTATAGGATCAGGCAGGTATACAAAAAACAAAGATTTTCTTTTACCTTCATTTGTTCCTTCTCTGATGCTCTTCCTTTCTGTAGATCTGAGTTTCTAACCTAGATCATTTTCCTTCTCTGTGAAGAACTTCTAAGAACATTTCTTGCAAGGCAGGTATACAGGTCACATGTTCCTTCAGTTTTTGTTTGTCTAAGAAAACTTTTATTTCTCCCTTACTTTTGAAGGATAATTTTGCTGGATACAAAATTTTAGTGTTTTTTTTTCCTTCAACACTTTAAATATTTCATTCTACTTTCTTGATTGAATAGTTTCTGACGTTCAATGTAATTTTCATCCTTGTTCTCTATAGGTAAGATATTTTTCCTTTCTCTGGCTTCTTTCAAGATTTCCTTTCTGTCTTTGGTTTTCTGCAGTTTGAACATTATGTTTAGGTGTAGATCTTTTGGTATTTATCCTGTTTAGTGTTTTCTGAGCTCCCTAGATTTGTGGTCTGGTATCCATCCTTAATTTTGGAAAATTCTCAGCCATTACTATTTCAAACATTTCTTCTGCTCTTTTCTCTTGTTCTCCTCTTTGTGTTCCCATTATGTGTATGTTACACCTTTTGCAATTGTCCCACACTGCTTGGATATTCTGTTCTGTTTTTTTGTATTCTTTTTTCTTGTTGTATTTCAGTTCAAGAAGTTTTGTTTTTGTTTGAGACAGAGTCTCTTTCTGTTACCCTGGCTAGTGTACCATGGCATCAGCCTAGCTAGCTCACAGCAACCTCAAACTCCTGGGCTCAAGCGATCCTCCTGCCTCAGCTTCCCAAGTAGCTGGGACTACAGGCATGAGCCACCATGCCCGGCTAATGTTTTAAATATATTTTTAGTTGTCCAGCTAATTTCTTTCTATTTTTTTAGTAGAGATGGGGTCTTGCTCTTGCTCAGGCTGGTTTCGAACTCCTGAGCTCAAATGATCCTCCCACCTCAGCCTCCTAGAGTGCTAGGATTACAGACGTGAGCCACCGCGCCCGGCTGGGAAGTTTCTTTTGACATACCTTCAGGTTCATTGATTCTTTCCTCAACTGTGTCCTTTCTGCTGATGGGCCCATTGAAGGTATTCTTCATTTCTGTTATAATATGTTTGATTTTTTAATATTTTTGGGGGGTCTTAGAATTTCCATCTCTCTATTTAGATTACCCATCTGTCCTTGCATGATGTCCACCTTTCCCATTAGAGCTCTTAGCACATTAGTCATAGTTATTTTAAATTCCCAGTCTGATAATTCCAAAATCTCTGCCTTATCTGAAACTGGTTCTGATGCTTGCTTTCTCTTCAGATTGTGTTTTTTTCTTGCCTTTTAGCATGCCTAATAATTTTTGGTTGAAAGCCAGATATGATGTATTGGGTAGTAGGAACTGAGGTAAGCCATTGGTATAAGGTTTTATGTTTATCTGGCGAGAAGTTAGACTGTGTTTACTGTTTGCTGTAGCTGTAGGTGTTAGAGCCTTCTATTTCCTCTAGTATCATTGTGTTTCTCCCCTGGTACAGTTTGAATGTTTTTGTCCCCTCCAAGATTCATGTTGAAGCTTAATCCTCAATGCAGTAGTGTTGGAAAGTGTAGCCTTTGGGAGGAGATTGAGTCATGGGGGCTCCACCCTCATGAAAAAGATTAGGTTCCTTTATAAAAGGACTTAATGTAGTGAGTTCATCCCTATTTGCCTTTCTGCCTTCTACCATGTGAGAACACAGTGTTCCTCTCCTCCAGAGGATGCAGTGTTCAAAGAGCCATCTTAGAAGCAGAGATCAAACCCTCAACAGACAACACCCTGCAAGCACCTTGATCTTGGACCTTCCAGCCTTTAAAACCGTGAGCAATACATTTCTGTTCTTTATAAATCACCCTGTCTGTGGTATTCTATCAGCAAAACAGACAAAGATATCTCCCCTATTATCTTTGGGTTTCTCTAGAGTCCTGTTAGAAGAGTCTGGGCCTTGCAGTTCTTTCACCTATAATACAGTGCATAAGAGCCTGTGGATGTGGTAGTGAGGTGTAGGGGGAGAAGGAGGAGTCTATAATCCCATGATTAGGTCTCAGTCTTTTAGTGGGCCTGTACCTCTGGGCTGGGATCATCACAGGTGCTTCTCAGCATCTCCTTCCTCCCTTAGATGAGTCAAGCAGCTAGAGGAGACTGGAGTTGAATAGTTTCCTTTCCCCCAAGTTGGATAAGGCTCTGGTGAATTCTTTTCCCTTGCTATGTGGTAGGCCTTTGCTACTGAGAACACACAGGGCTTATTTCAAAATGGTTATTTTCCCCTTCCCTTGCCAAAACTGAGATTTTTTTTTCTTATTTTTTATTTTCACTATAAGAACCTAGTGGGCCTCCTAGGAGTAAAACTCCAGGAGTTTTTAACTCTCAAGCTAGTCCATACTCGATGCTAGTATGGAGCATTTTTAACTCTCATAGCTAGTCCAGCCTCCAGTGACTGACTGAAGTTACTGTTACGTGTTCCTACCAGTTACCAACCCCACTGGCTTCTGCTCCAGGTGAGTGGATATGCACTCTCTGTATTCACCTGTCTCTCCAGTTTTTGGTGTGGCGTTTTTTTCTGTGACCGTAATTCTCTGATGAAACAAAGAAAAGTCATTGATTTTCAGTTTTTTCAGCTCTTTTCTTGTGGGGAGAGCAGGAGTGATGTCTTGCTGTTAGTAGCTCTTTACACTATGTAAGTTATTTGTTAGTTTTTTAGATGCTCTTTATCAAATCGAGAAAATTCCCTTCTTAGTTTACTGAGAGTTGTTTTCATGAATGGGTGTTAAAATTCATCACATGGTTTTTATGCATCATTGATATGACCATGTACTTTTCTTATTTAGACTGTTAATATGGTTGATTATATTGATTAATTTTCAAATATTAAACCAGCTTTGTATTCCTGGAATGAGCCTCACTTGAGTGAGATATATAAGTTTAATTCCATCCTGATCATCAGGAAACATATTTTGCATGATTTCAATTCTTTTAACTCTGTAACGGTGTATGTCCCAGGATATGGTCTATCTTGGTGAATGTTCCATGTGCACTTGAAAAAATGTATTTTTTGCTGCTGTTGGGTGGAATGAATCTTGTTGGTTCACGGTGTTGTTAATTTCTTCTATATATTTGATTATTTTCTGTCTAGTGGTTCTATCAATTAGTGAAAGAAGGATGTTGAAGTCCGCAACTATAACTGTGGATTTATCTATCTCTTTCAATTCTGTCAGTTTTTGCTTCATGTATTTCGTAACTCTGTTTAGTGCATCCCATTTTAGGGTGGTTATGTTCTGTTGGTTTGGGATTTGTTTGGCTTTTTAAATCTGAAGATTTATGTCTTTCATAAAATTTGGGACATTTTCATCTATTTCTTTAAGTATACTTTGAGTACTTCACTCTGTCTCCAATAACATAAAAGTTGGATCTTTTGGTATTATCCCATAGGTCCCTGAGGTTCTATTCATTTTTTAAAAAATCTATTGTTTCTCCAACCCTATCAAAAAATGAGCAAAGGACATGAACCAGAAACTTTTCAAAAGAAGACAGAATAATGGCCGACAAACATGAAAAAAAATGCTCAACATCTCTAATCATCAGGGAAATGCAAATCA
>VBSM01001118.1:29656145-29674184 GCA_008086735.1 Cheirogaleus medius | reverse complement strand
CACGTCAAAGATGAGAGTAGCGTGTGGTGGAATGATGCCTGGGTGCCCAGTAGCGCCATACGCATAGTCTGGAGATATAGTCAGTTTGGCTCTCTGACCCACACTCATCTGTTTAAAGAACAAGGAAGAAGGACTTAGCTGAACACCCCCCCGCCAACTGCCTTTATAAGAAGCAGAGCTGTTTACCTGGGTATTCCTTGGCCAGGAGGGTGTTGACTAAGACATCCCAGTGACTTTGCAGCTGCCTGGGCATCCGGCACCTCCCTGGGCAGGACTTAGAGGTTTGTGGTCAAGACTCCATGATCCCTGCATCTCACTCCAACCCCCCACTGGGGGTTAAAAACCCCTCCTGACTCCCAGATGGGTCAGGCCCTCAGTCTTTCTACCCAGGTCTTAATGAGGGATGCTGGCAAGTAAAGTAACACTCCAGCAGTGTCGCCAATTACTCCTTCAGTGGTCTGCCACTCAAAGGATATGTTAAATGACACCTATACTCTTCCTGATTGAAACTTCACTGTAACAGAAAATATACACGGAAAGTAACATTTGGGGTAGTCTATTTTTCTGTACTTTCTATATTTATATTCTTATATAGGAAAACTTCAAGAATATGATTTTCTGGAGGTACAACAGCATGTGCAGTTTGCTTCCATTTGTGAAAATATTTATACGTTTGTACCCACTGTATAAATAGAAGACATCTTTGGAAGGACACCAATAATACCAGCGTTATGCTATATGAGAACAGTGTGGATAGTGAGGATAAATTTTCACTTTAGAAACTAAAAAAAAATACATAAGTATATTTTTTAATCAAATACACACATAAATGTAAGTATTTTCTGAACAGTGAGCAGGTTCTCTGCTGTATTTCCATCCTTTTACCTATCTCTCTCTCTAATCTGCATGCGTGCATTCCTGGTTCTCTGACCCAGAGAGACGATGACTACAGCGGAAGTTGCAGGCTGTGATGAGTGTCTGATGCAGCTCAGAATCCTTGCTTTCCACAGCTCCCCTCAGCATCTGGGACGCACTGGACCACAGTGGCAAGGACAGTTAAAAGCATAAGGCTTTATCTAATAAAAACCAGTCAGACCCTTTGATTCAGCAATTCTACTTTTAGAATATTCTGCTGACAACCCAAATGTCCATCACAAGGAGAGCGGTTTCATAGGCATATCTACAACATGGATTACTCATTAGAAAGAATATAGTGGCTTTAAACGTACTCACATGAAAAGATGTCCAAGATAAGTTGTTAGATGAAAAAAGCTGTCAAAATAGTACTTGTGGCAGGATAAACATGTAAAACCAAAACAACAAAATGAAAGGAAAAGGGGCATGAGACAATCCCCTTTCTTCCTGGTTAACTCACTTGCTAAAAAAATATTCTGTGGATGAGAGTTTAGATGTTCTATGTAAGTGTCAAACCTTACAAGTGACAGGTCTGTGACTGACCCCAAAGCACTGATTCAAGGGGCAGTTGGGCATCTCCCCAATACTGTCACACCCTGCCAAGCCTGGGATGTGAAGAAGGGGATAACACTATCTCCATGGCAGCTACAGCACTTAGAACATACAGCACAGCCATCGTCCCAATGCTGGAGCAGTCACAGATGATGGGTTGTGTACGGTATGGACAATGGCTGGCCCAGGAGATGCAGGATGGGCTACAGACCCAGAGCTGGCCGGACTGGGGAGACAGAGGCAAAAAGGTAGAGTTGGCAAGGGTTCCCAAGGGAAGTAAACCGCAAGATCCTCTTCCTCACACCGCAACCCTGCCCTGCAGGGACAGAAACCCAGATACCTGGGAGTGGGAAGGCTTAAAGTTTCTAAAAGCTAAGCCATTTATTTGGAAATAAATCTAATATTTTACAGAAGTGGAACAATGTGTATTCTGGAAAGAGTGAGACAAATCAGTCTTTTCTTCTTAGTCAAATTTCCAATTCTCCTTGGTGAGAGGGAAACAGACCAATTACCTATCATGCGGAGCCTAATTATACAGACCCCGCCGGGTCTCAGGCCACTGTAAACATCCCTTTACCTGGTTGGAGCCAAGAAAAAAATTCCTGGGCTTGATGGAAGGACAGAATCCAACTGAAATTTGGCAACCCTGGGTCCCCTATCATCTGGGAATTTTTGTAGCGTTGGCAGAACACAGCTGTTTCCTCACCTCTTCCTTCCCCATTTTTGGAAACAGACTCAAGACAAAATGACTCTCTCCATCAGTAGGATCTCTCAGAAGTGGTCTGACACAACATGGTCAATAAGACAAGCACAAATTAAAACTACACTGGGATGTCATTTCTCACTCATACTGTCCCAAAGCCAAAAGTTTAACACCACACAGCGCTGCTGGAGCTGGAAGGAGGCAGGCCCTTCGTAGTCTGCTGGTGGCAGTTCAAAGAGATGGCAACTTGGCAAGATCTGCCAAATACAGTACATACAGCCTCTGAGTCACTCACCCCACCTTGGAGAATGTCCTACGGCACCATGAGCACACGTGTAACACAAAGTCCATATAAGACAAGTCACTGACTGCAGCACTGTTTATAATAGCAAAATACTGGAAATGACCACCAATAGGGCACTGGTCAAATAAATTACAGCACATTCACTTACAGGAATGCTAAGCAGCTGTAAGAAAGCTTTCTCCTCTTTGAAGTACTAGTATGGGAAGTGTGAAAATAGATTAAAAGTACAAAACGATGTGTGTGTAAAGTATGTTTTTGTGCTTAAACTCTACAATACATTCACAATCATCAGTAACCAGAGTTACCTGTGGGGATACTGGGCAGGGGTGGGATGAGAGTAAGACTTTTCACTTATACCTTTCTTTGATTTTTGAGCCATGTGAATGTGCTACCTATAAAAATAATTTAAAAGGTAGATACTAGGACACAGAACAAATGAGAGCATACCTGGGCAACCCCTTCTTCCCAGCCTCGGATCACCTCCTGCTTGCCTAGCATAAACTTAAAGGGCTTGTTTCTGTCCCGGGAGGAATCAAATTTCTTTCCATCTTCAAGCATCCCTGTAAAAAAGGGCAGTTGTAACATGAGCAACAAGGAGTAATGACACAAGGCAAGCCAGAAACCAGCAGCAGAGTACCCATCGCAGATGCCAGGGTTACTGCGACTGGCAGGGTGTTCCAGGCCTGGAAAGAACTGCAGTGTCTAGAGGGTTTCCCATCACCTCATCGGGCAACTAAGGAGTGGGGATAGTCCCTCCCTCCCAGACGTGGGCAGCAGTCTACCCTGTCCTGGAGATGTGGAGTATAAACTCCCTCCTGCCATGACTTTCCAAGCACCCTGTACCTTTCCTCCCCAGTAAGGATAATTGGTCTCACAGAGCAACTGAAAGTCAAACAGTGCAAGAAGCAATATTCCTTCCCCAATTCCCTCAGCACATTTTACATATAATGTGTTGAAATACTTCTCTTCCAGTGTTCAGTGGAGGAAACCCCCCTCCGTTTGCCACCCCATGATCTCTTCTGCGGGTCACTCAACACGAGCCATGCACACTGCTGCTCTGGGTGACTCGGTGTCACCCACAGGAAAGAACACCCAGCACTGTGGTGTGTGGTAAGAGGAGCCATAAGGCAAGTTTTCACCAGCATTCTGGTGCTGAGTGTCTCATACCAACACAGAAACTGGGACACAAACTTGGGCCCTTGCAGACTGGCTCCCAAGTTGTCATATCGTAATCTTTCCGGGAAAAGTAAAAACTGACCTGGGCCGAACTAGAGACAAGACAGAACGTGTGCAGCAGTCATCCAGCTTATTTTATCCAGTGGTGCCCCTGCCCTCTGCAGCTCATTTTTGCAGTTAACTCTTTCTAACAGAGATGGCCGAGGAGGACAGGAATAGTAAGAAGGAGGGTTAAGGGCTGCCCCCAGAGAACTTACTCAGTACACCCAGCAACTGCTAAGGACTCTGTTGGCAGTGCTTCCACTCTGAGTCAGGGACTGGCACACAAACTCATTCAATCCTTTCCACAGCACCATCCCCATTTCATAGACGAAGAAATTGAGGCAAAGAGAAGGAAAAAACTTGCTGAAATAGTACAGCTAGACTAGAAATCCAAATACCATGACTCATTCTATCAGTTTCCTAGAAGCCAGATAAACCACAATGACACCTTCCAATAAAAGGGGAACTCCAGAGATGGAGATCTCAGAGGGTAAGTGCCACAAGAAAAGAGAAACAGACATCTGTGACAGACACCTGCCACTTCCTTTTCAAAAAAGACCATTAGCATTGGTTTCTCTGGAAGCCGGTGCCAGCCAATTGTGATAGCTGATACTGAGTTCCTGAAAACTCTCGAACTAGGATCCCAGATTGGAAGGAGACAGCCAGTTGTTTACTTATAGTTGATAGAAGACTGATTTGATTGGAGATGAGGGTGGGCACCCACTCAGAAGATCCATCAAAACATATAATTCTGCTGTAAATATGCTTGTGTATGTGTTTAGGAAAAAAGGGAAATACCAACAAAATCCCAACCTAAAAGCCGATGTCAACACTTGTAAGTGGGAAGGGGAAGCAGAGATGAATTGAGAACGTTATCACGGCCACCAGACTATGTGGACTTAGCAAAATAGGAAATGCGGGTAGGGTGGGTGTTGCTCCCTTCCAGAGCAGGAGGGGAGACGGATGTCCTGGGGCAGAATGGGCCTGGAACCTGGAGCCAAGGACTAAGAGGGAGACAGGAGGGTGGGGACCCACCCCTGCTCCAAGTCAGCAGAGAAGAGTTAGGGTATACATTCAGCTTACTCCTTTACCAAAACACAATTACCACCCGACAAAAATGACAAAAGGCAGGGCTTGAATAGTTCTCTATAAATGAGTAACCGGGAGCGCACAGGTCCCAGGCGCCACAACACCCCACTGGACACACTGCCTGTAGCCCATTTCAAGGTCTACTTCATACAATGAGCCCAACCCAACCGAACTCAGAGTTAAGTCAGGCAATAAACAGCAATGATCTCAGAATCTTTTCTCTGGCCAAGCAGGGAGCCTTTCCATCCACCCTTGTTGAGAATGCTTGTAGCAGAAATAAGGACATCAACTCCAAAGCGCAGTAATCCACCTAAGGTCAGAGCCAGTGAGTGGCAGGGCCTGGCTAGAAAAGGCTTTATTTTTATGTAGTACAGTGGGGACTGGGAACCATGAAGGAGACTGAAACCAGAAATAGCCTCTTCCTCGTCTGCACTCTTTTGAGTAGACCTAAAGTCGGGGGCCCAGGGCTTCCCAAGCAGTCACAGTGAACAAGCACTCTAGTAAGGGCCAAGGATGGGAGGGTGGTCCCTGGCCTCTGAGCCCTGTCTGCAAAGCGTGGCTGGACAAAACCTACAGAGAAAAACATGCCCAGAGGTTCACCTGGAACTAAGGCTGTGGCACCATCCAGAACCAGCACACTCACCCTCCTTCCTAATTAAACATCAACTTTCCAGGAGCAACAACAGGCTGGCCCAGCAGATAAATTAGAATCAATCTAAGTCTTTCCCCTAAGCCAGGGTTGGTGAAGGGTGGGCACATGAACCAGTTTGGGCACTAAAACCTACTTAGTTTTGGCACTACTTCACCTGCCGTGAAGTCTATTGGTGTCTTCTAGGAAAGTCCTGTCTCACTAGTAAAAAGAAAAAAACACTCAGGAAGAAAGCTTCTGTCTTCCCTTCTTGTTGAATGCTGTCTTGTGAGGATGTGATGTCTGGAGCCATGGCAGTCACCCTGTGCCTATGAGAAGGTCAGGAGCACCACAGGGCAGTCATTCCAGTGCTGTGAACCAGCCCCAAAACACCTCCCTCAAGACTTAAATTCCGAGGTTAAAAATGTGCTATGAAGACAAAACTCTGGAGACAGCAAGCAGATCGGCGGTTTCCAGGAGTTAGGAGCAGAGGGTGGGATGAACAAATGGAACACGGGAATTTTTAGGACAGTGAAATACTCTTTATGATATTGTAATGGTGGACACATGTCGTACATTTGTCCAAACCCACAGAATGTGCAACACCAAGAGTGAACCTAAGGCAAACTATGGACACTGGGTGATTGTGATGTGTCAGTGTAGTTTCATCAATTTTAACAAATATACCATTCTAGTGGGGATGTTGATAATGAGGGAGGCTATGCATGTGTGCGGACCAGGGGATATTATGGGAAATCTTGGTACCTTCCTCTCAGGTTTGCTGAGAATCTAAAATTGCTCTAAAAATAATAACATCTATTTTTTTGTTAAAGTCTACTTTGCCTTAAGTTGGGCTTTCAGTTACTTGCAGCTGAATATAACCTAATTGGCATGAGGTAAACCTTTATTCGACATTTAGTTAGCACACCCAATGTAGTGCTGCCATGAAAGGAGCAACAAAGAAATGAAACTCAACCACCACCAAGACCACAAAGAGCTATCACTGATCTGTAACAACCAGACCAGCATTTTATATCAGGACCCAGTATACACATATGCATTTTGTATATAAACAACATTTATATGTAATAGTTACTACATGAAATACAGTTCTCCTGCTTAAAAAGAATGCTGTCTGGGCATGGTGGCTCAGGACTGTAATCCTGATGTTTTGGGAGGATCACTCAAGGCCAGAAGCTTTAACCCACCATGGGCAACATAGTGATATCCCATCTCTACAAAATAATCTTTAAGAAAATCATCTGAGTGTAATGGTATACACTTGCAGTCCTAGCTACCTCAGAGGCTGAGGCAGGAAGATCATTTGAGCCTAAGGGTTTGAGGTTATAGTGAGCTATGATCGTGCCATTGTACTCCAGTCTAGGTGACAAAGCAAGACCCTGTCCCTAAAAAAAAAAAACAAAAAAAAAAAACAAACTGCTGACTATGACTCACTCAATTTATTCCATGATACACTAAAGGGTTATAATCCATAGTTTAAAACATACAGTATATCTGTAAAAGAATTATCCTATTTCTTGGCAATCTGAACATGGCCCCAACCCAGGCAAGATCATATTTGGATTGCTATGAAAAACCACAGGGTAACTGAGACAGACTTCCTATACTTTCTTTTTATTCCAGATAAAAAATAATACCAAGCAACCTCCAGATATTATATGCATCAATACTGCTTTGCCTGAGGTGAGATGCTTCAATTATCTGACTGGTACCAGGCCAGGAGCATGAGGGGGAACACAGCATCTACCTGCTGCTGAGCCAGGCTGGAGATGCGGATGCTCTTCAGTGCAGACACGGTGGGTCTTTGAGGATGTCTGTCTAACCCCAGCTCTCTTAAGTTTATCTGGGACACTGAGGGGGCAAAGCCTCTGCCTATTATCTCAAGAAACCATAAAAGCCAGGAAGCAGGATTTGTAAGTAAAGGAGCTTTAAGCAGGGTCTTTGCTTTGGGATACTTATTTTCCTATGCCATTTTGGATGATCTCCTGTCCCTAGAAAAGGGACATGAGCCTTGTTCTAGAACTCCAGACCACAGTCACCCTCTGTCAATCTCATCTACTTCCTCAGAAGGAGAAACCTTCACAGGGAAGGGTTGGGGGGTGGTGGTAGAGTTCCTCTTAGGCCTGAGAAAATTTCCCATAATCTAAGTCCAAAAGCTAAACAATAATCCCCAGCCATGAGGAGGGTGGTATGTGACTAAGCAGGTATCACACAACTGGCACAAGCTATAGGACAAGGAGATGCTAGAAGGAGGGCTTCCCCAGTGGGAAGGAACAGACACCCTTATCTATGGCTGTAGTTGTCAGTTGGGAGAGATGATGCAAGAAGGGAAGCAGTGTCTGCTAAGAAGCAGGAATGAAGTGTGCTCATTTTCTGGAGTGGGAATTATGCTGGTTAATGTTGAATGCGGAACATAAGAGAATCTGTGATGTCAAAACAGGTAGTGAAGACTTCCATTTTTGGCCAAGATGGAAGACAGGGATCAGATTTGTTCCTGAAACAACTGCAACCAACGAATTAATAAACCAACCAACCAACAAAACCTCACAACCCAGAAAACACACTAAAAAACCCCAGACAAAATAGCTAAAATGATGGTTTTTAAGACACTAGACATCTGTAATGAAGGGCAACAATCCCCAAGACATGGGAAACAAACAAGATGAGCCCTACAACTGCTCCCGCTTACATCCTTGGGAGTTTCCAGGGAGAGGGAACTGGAATGGACCTCAGGGAAGCTAGAGTCCAGAGGACAGAGTACCAGGCAGGAGAGAGCTGTATAGGGAGAGATCCCCCAGAGATTTCCAGAGGGTCGTCCTTGAGTATTTAGCAGAGTACTTATCAGTGCAGTGCATGTGTCTGAGGAAACTATTCAAGGCCAGGAAAAGAATCATACAAAATGTGTAGAAGAGGGACAGTGTCCAGTGCTCACACAGGGCTGGGATTAGTGCCTGTTCCCACTAGTCAGACAGGAGAATCTCATGGTTCACAAGGTACCGGGTATAATACTCAGAAAGATCTTGCCTTAGTAGCAGGAAATAATCAGTCCTAAATTGAGCATTGCTCCAGACCTACCTAACGAATCACAAAAGCAAGACCCATAAGGATCATGCTGTTTCCAAGTAACTTAAATGATTCTCAGCACAAAGCTCAAGATTTATAGTAATATAAACATCCAGCAACCTAAAAGATAAAATTCACAGTATCTGGCACCAAAAGATTACCAGGCATGCAAAGAGGAAGAAAAACATGACCCACAATGAGGAGACTTATCAAATCAATTGAAAACAACCCAGAACTGACACAAATACGTCAGAATTAGTAGAGACAGAACTCAAAATTTTCAGAGATGAAAACAATGTATAAGATGAAAAATACTATGGGCTAAAACAACTCGATAGCCACACATAAAAAAGTAAAAACTTGGATCCACACATCACATTATCAAACACCAACTTAAAATAGATCCTAGACCTAAATGTAAATGATAAACCTATCTAAATTCTAGAAGAAAATAGAGGAAAGAAATCTTTGTGACCTTGGGTTAAGCAAAGATTTCTTCAATATGATGTCAAAAATTACCATTAAAAAAAATTGATCTGTCTTTTTTGCAGAGACAAAAAAAAAATAAATTGAACTTTGTCAAAATTAAAAATGTCTCTACTTTAAAAAGCACTGTTAAGAGAATGAAAAGACAAGCCAAACAGTGGGAGAAAATTTTTATAAAGCATATATCTGATAAAGGACTTACAGCCAGAATATATAATGAACTATTAAAACTCAAAAATAAGAAAAAAAACAACCCACCAAAAAAAGGACAAAAGATTTGAATAGACATTTCATTGAAAAAGATATACGGATGGCAAGTAAGCACATGAAAAGATACTCAACATTCTTAGTCATTGTAACAATGGAAATTAAAACCACTAGGAGATACGTCTACTACCACTAATTAGAATGAGTAAAACCAAAAAGACTGACTACATACCAACCCGAACATCCATCAACCCGGTAAATGGATAAATAAGTATATCTGAGGCTGGGTGCAGTGGCTCACGCCCTTAACCACAGCACTTTGGGAGGCTGAGGTGGGAGGAATGCTTAAGACCAGGAGTTTGAGACCAGCTTGGGCAACATAGTGATATCCCAGCTCTACCTGAGCATGTAGTCCCAGCTACTCAGGAGGCTGAGGTGAGAAGACTGAGCCCAGGAGTTCAAGACAGCAGTAGTGAGCCAGAATCCTAAGTGAAATATCTCAGCAATGGAAAAACAAACACTGCATGTTCTCACTTATGAGTGGGAACTTAACAATGGGTATAGACAGACATACAGAGTGGAATAACAGACATCAGAGACCCCAAAACATGGGAGGGTAGGAGGGATGTAAAGTTACCTATTTGGTACAACGTACAGTATTTGGATGATAGGTACACTAAAAGCCTAGATTTCACCACTACGCAACATATCCCTGTAATAAAACTGCACTTGTACCCCCTAAATCTATAAAAATTAAAAAAAATATAGAGGCAGTGGCATTTACTAAAATCCTGCATATGTTTAGCTCCTACACTCACCCTGGCAATGAATGAAAAGTGCTTCCTCTGCTTGGAGAAGGAGCAGGTAAAGCAGGCAACAAGTCAAGTCTCAGCAGTTGCTCCGATTTTAACTCTGGTGATCACTGTGCCAAGAGCTGGAACCCTTGAACAGTGAAACCACCTGCCAAGTTATTGCTGTGATTTCCTAGAGAAAGCATGCCCTGCTGACAGAAGGCAACTGAGGTTACAGTTCTGACAGTGTTTAAGCTCTGAAGGTCACTCTGCATTAGGCATCACCAACATTGCCTTCTATTTGCAGAATTGACCAATTTCATTTCTGACCATACACAAATCTGCCCAAGAAATTGCCTGGAATAGCTCTGTATTCTTGATTTCAAGTAGTGAGTCTTGGCTCTCCTGACTGAATGCAGCCGAGCTCACAGATCTGGCCTGAGTTCTGTGTCCTGGTGGCATTCAGCTCAACCCCTGGCACTCAAGGTGCGGGCACTCATGAGCACTCTTGGATCTGCTTTACTTGTGTGATTTTTAAGAACCAGCAGAACAAGCACGAGGCTTCCACGTTTACACCTTCTTCCCTATATGAAAACAATAGTCTGAGGGGTAATCTCAGAATGGTAGTCTTTACTTTCAGCACCTTTAAGTTACTCATGAGTGAGAAAAAGGTGACAATTTGGAGGTCTCCAGTTAAAAGCACAAGACTACTGAGCTAAAGCTGTAACTGCACGCAGAGGCTGTTGATGTCACTTTTGCCTGAGTCTCCTCCAAACTGAAATCCTTGGAGGGGGAGTAGGAGGGTTTAAAAAACAAGAGGGGTGTGAGAAAGAGTCTCAAGTCTGTCTCCCCCACTGCAGCCTGCTTTTTCCTGCTGCTTATCTGAGAGTGTTCTTGTTCAGAAGAAATCGGCAGAGGGAGACTTGGCCAGCAGCTGCTGGGCAGACAGTGCCACCAGACTGTGTTCCTGGTGCCTCGCCTAAGCCAGAGCAGTGGTTAAAGACCTAAGACCAGGGCTTGGAGATTCACAGAGACCACTGGGTTATTATTTCACTAATAATCCAACAGAAATGGAGTCGCTTCCAGTGCACTCTGCTTTGTGGAAGGCAGAGTCCCCATATACCTTCTCCTGGATAAGGAAAGAGGACTCTTTAAAGACTTATGGCTTGAGCACTTAGGAGTGAAAGCTCATGACTCACAATGTAGTTTACAGTTGCACGTGAATCTCTACAAGAGGTTTTCATAGGCAGCATTTTACAGGGACTAAAATATGGAAAGTTTTAAGATTGAAAAAAAAAAAAGCCTAAACAAATCAAACCACAGCAAAGTAAGAGAACATCCTAGGCCCTAGAACTTCAAAACAAGATGAAGTTCTTGCCATTTTACAGTTGGGAGAGGGAGAAAGGATTTCTACTTTTTAACACACAGGTGAGTTTCTTAAGTACAAAAAGTACAATGGTTTAATGGATGAAGGTAGGGAGAGCCAATATTTTCCTGCAGATTTGCATTTGAAGGCACTTAGAAAGTTCCCAGATGAGCTTATGGCCCAAGGTCTAACGGCTTAACTGTTTCCCTTCCCTCTTCTTTTTAGATATAGAAGTTCTCTTAACCACCTTCTGCTTAACTGCCTTGCCAGAGACTCTTATAAAACCCACAGCCAGCAAACTCAGCAAGCTGAAGAAAGCTCCCTCATGCCTCAGTCTCTAGCTCAGCCTCACTCCTTTGTTCCTATATGAATTTTATGCTTATCAAGAGAGGTGGTCAGCTGTGTTTTTTCCCAAACCCATTTATGGCACCTGTCCTTATAGTATACAGATAATTAAATAGTATGCAAATTAATAACATGAGTGTCAACAGAGAGAGTGGTCTTAGGTGACTGCTTGGAAAGACTCAAAGGCAAGTCACTAAAGACAAATACTGCCGGGGAATAATTGTATGAAGGTGAGAACACTGTACATTTCGAAAAAGAAATCTTAAAAATCTAGAAAGGTTTAGTATTTAAATGGTCTCACAACAGTCCTTGCTCCACTTAAAAAAAAAAAAGTCAAAATTAGTTTCTGTAAGAACTATGATGGGAAACTCCACTAGCAGAGCTGTACTCAAAGAAAAAGACACAGCCCTTCAGCAAATGATTTGTCTGAGTTTGAAATGTTTAAAGGAAGCCATGTCACTTTTATGATTAATACATCAACTACCCACTTGTCCAATCATGATGGGTGAAGAAGGATTCTACACTTAGGTAAATAAAAGAAATCAATTGAAAGCTTACGTTTGTTCCATTTCTGGGCCTTTGTGGCTGCATTCCAGTGAAACGTTCCTGAACTGGGGTTCTGAGAACCCCTTACGAGCAGTATGATCAGAAGTCAAGTGCCTACCAAGAGGGAACTAGCCCTCCCCTCATCATTTTCCTGAGACCATAAACTCAGGGTAAGCACATTTCACACATGTAGTATGGAAATACTTCTAACCTTGGCTGAATGCCTTCAGATTCCATGACCATAAGTGTCTTTTTCAAAGGCAGGGCCCATGATAGGAAGAACACACAGGATCCCAGCAACAGTGAAAGGAACACAGACCAGAAGGCGTGCCCTTGTGTCCATGTCTATCTTCCATTTTAATCACAGTATAATAAGAGGACTACCACGCTATGTCATGTGAGAATGGGGAGAAAGAAACACTATTTAACAGTGGCCACTCCAACAGTCACTGAATATCTACTCTACGCCAAACACTGAAGGGGACACCCTGGAGAACAACACTAGTATGGTTTTGGCCTCCTGGACCCTGCAGTCTGTTGGAGAAAGCGTAGATGCACTATACATGGTCTGACTGTGCTGACGGCTAAGAAGAAAATGGACGGGCACCTCGTTGGGGAATTAGAAGCATGTGTGTACACGTGGAAAGAACCACTTTAGCCAAAGGTCGGGGGAACCCACTGGGGATGTCATTTATGCTATGCTACAAAGGCTAGGAAAGAGCCATGTGGTAGGGAATGCGGGCAAGATGGTGGTACCTAAGCAGAGGGGCACAGACCTTCATGTGAGGAAAGGCCTGGTATGTTCAAGGATGCAGGCCAGGTGGCCTGAGCTCCTGGGAGGAGAAGAGTAAATGAAACAAGAAGAGACAGCAAGATCCTGGAGCTGGCGACTGCCGCACCCCCTCCCCGCGTTCCTTCTCTCACTTTTTGCATTGCTAGAATTTACCTTGTCAAAATTAAAGGGAGCCAGGGAAAGGAATGAAGGGACTTGGTTAAGCTCTCCAGCAGGATAAAACACACACACACACAAAGAAAAAATAGAAATAAAAATAAATAAACCACTATAAGCACCAAAGGGAGAACATGTCTAAGTTATTCATGATAATCCTGGCCTTTTTCACGGGAAATAGCAGGTGACAATAATATTTTTAGAGAATTTCAAGGCAGACAATTGGTTCTCAGTTCAGATACAATAAACCCATTAGTACTTCATAAAAATAAGTTTTAACAACTAAAAATGTTCAAGTTAAAAAGTCTATGGGTAAATGGGTGATTTTATGGTGTATTATATTTGATAAAGCTGATTTTAAAAAGTCGAGGAGACCCACTGAAAGGCAGAGCTCTTTGGAGAGATGGCTGTGGCATACCAGGACTGGAGCAGTGAAACCAACATGATGAAGGAATAGTGGTAGTGTGTCAAAAAAGTACTGGAGCCAGCTTGAAGGGGATCCTACTCACCACATTTAGGATAAAAAAGAATAATGAGTATCACTGATTTTAAGACCCTAAAATTTGAACCCATAGTACACTAAAAGCAAAGGGGGGGGGAAGTCACTTGCCACCACTGAGGATGGCAACACCCCACTGGTTAACACTGATTCCTCATGTTAAAAATTGGTAATTAAAGAGGAATAATTAGCTTTACTTTATCTTATAGAAGAATAGCAGCCAATAAATCTAGAAGGAATGAAAGAATTTTATTTTATTTTTTTTGAGACAGAGTCTCACTCTGTTGCCTTGGCTAGAGTGCCGTGGCATCAGCCTAGCTCACAGTAACCTCAAACTCCTGGGCTCAAGGGATCCTCCTGCCTCAGCCTCCTGAATAGCTGGGACTACAGGCATGTGCCACCATGCCTGGCTAACTATATATATATATTTTTTTTAGTTGTTTGGCTAATTTCTTTCTATTTATTTAATAGAGACGGGGTCTTGCTCTTGCTCAGGCTGGTCTCACACTCCTGAGCTCAAACGATCCTCCTGCCTTGGCCTCCTAGAGTGCTAGGATTACAGGCGTAAACCACCATGCCCAGCCATGAAAGAATTTTATAAATCATCACTTTGTCCATGCCAATGACAAATGTCTTCAGGTGAGAACTATCAGTTGGTGTATACAGCATCAGGAGAAAGGCTGGTGAGGAACAGAGCACCTGCAGAATGTCTAAGCACTCCACAGACCACTGCTAATTGCAAAGGGAAACATGTACCTTTACAAAAAAGATCAAATTTGGCACCATGACGTTCCCCATGTGTGCCGAGGATGAAATAGTCACACTAAAATGTTTAACCAGAACCTATTTAGACACTTAAAACTGCATGTCCAGATTACAGGAAATCGAGGCAGGGGAACAAGTTGAACAATACCATGAGAAAACAATGAGACAGATGTGGAACATTAACAAGATGACTCGCCTGCTCTCTTCGAAAAATCAGGGATAATATGAAAAAAAGTGTGAGGACTCTTCCAAATTGAAGACTACAGACGTTAACATCTAACTGCAAGGAGTGAAGCTCAATGGAATTCTGATTTTATAACAAAGCAATACAAAACACTGTGGAGACAACTGGGGTAGTTTCATTAAGCATTTGCCTTACAGCAGGTTGCTCCCATTTTACAGATGGCACAGAAGCTGAGAAACATGGGACAATTTGCTCAAGCTCTCACAGCCTGTTACATGGCAGAGGCAAGATCTGAACCTACAAAGGACCCACTTCCTCTTTGAGGATCACCATCCACCTGGCACCACTTCTGCCCATGGTCTGGGCTGGCACCCAGGATACAACCAGTGTCCTGTTTTTGCCCTTGCCCCCAAAAGCGCGTTGTCCACACAGCAGCCAGAAGGGAGGGGGTCCTGTTAAAAGCCAAGTCAGCTAATGACTCCCACCTGACTCAGAGAAAAAGCCAATGTTCTGATAACCACCTACAAGGCTGTCTACCCATTCGCTCCTCTCCTGCCACACGCCCCTCACGACATCAGCTCCAGCCACGTTGGTCTCCTTGCTGTTCCTCTAACACACAGAGCACGTTCCAAGTTCGGGGCGCTAGCTCTTCCCTCTGCCTTGAATACTCTTCCTCTAGAGAGCCACACAGCTCCCTCTGCAGCTTCCTCTGAGTGAATGCTAAAGCATCACTTCATCAGAGGCCTTTCCTAAACCCCCTCCCTCACTCTGCTTTCCTCTCTCCACAGGGCCTCTTCCTGCTGGGCAGCCACACGGTCATGCTATTACCCACCAGATCAGGTCTTTGTTTAGTTCACTGGCCATGCCCCAGTGCCTGGCTTGCTGCTGTTGCTCAATAAACATCTGCTGTAGGAAGTGAAAGGGTCCTGCTGCAGCCCTGCCCGAACACCACAGCCTGTCTGCCTCAAGACAGCACACGTCAGGGGAAGCCATCTGAGGCATCTCTGCTGAGGATGAGCCTTCCTCCAGACATCAAATGATAAACCAAGAAACACCCAGCACGGGAGCAGGTGGAATAAAGCAGAGAGGAGAGGGGGGACAGGGGCTTGAGGAGCCTCAAGTGGCCACACCTGCCACAGGAGCCTCAGCGGCCCTCTAAGTGACCTACTGAGGAAAAGAGGCTGAGGGACTCTTGGTTTTTCTCAGTCAGAAGCCAGGAGGCCACGGATGACTTAAACCCAATCCCAAGGACACAATGTCCAGCTATTTTTTTAAGAGAATAAAAAGAATTCCTTCAATCCACTTGAGGCTGCTCTCACAAAGGCAGGCATGTGGCTTGCTGATGTGAGTAAAAGGGACATAAAGCTAGCTGTGTGCCAAGACAAGCTCAACAGTAATAATGACGATGACGAAGCTACTGGAGGTGGGGGCGGGGGGTGTGAGAATCCACTCCATCTCATGGCACTTATCTGGCAGGTCCTTTCCAGCTCCTCCCTCCCACCTCAGTGCCTGTCATGCTCCTAGTAGATGCTTAGCTGGTGCCAGTAAAGTTTTTCATTTTTCCCTTCTGGTACCACAGGCCTTTTTTTTTGAGGCCTTGCTCATGCTGTGCTCTGCCACAAGGTCATAAAAGGTACCAGAGGGAGCCTTGAGAGTGGTATCAAGGCAACTACTGGCAGCCGCTAGTGGCATTTAAAACATCCATGTGGTAAAGGTCAGTCTGTGCTGTGCACACCTCTGGTGGCTGAAAGGGGATTCTGGCCACCTTACTTCTACTCCTTTCTTTGTACCTGCCCCCAAATCAGCAGTGGAGCACACCTGGCCGGAGCTGACTGGATCAACAGCATGCACTTGACTCAAATCATCTCCTCCTCCTCCTCAGGAATTATCATCAGAATCACACAGCCAAGCCATCTGAGCCAGACACTCAAAAGGAGACAGAGAAGACAGGCACGGGGAGGGGGCTGGGGTGAGCATGCAGGGGACTTCCACCACCTACCTGTTGGGAGAAACAGAAAAATACACACCTGTAACAGCAGACTGCTAAAGCAGTGAGGCAGAGAAAAACAGAGATGAGAACTAGGGGCAACAAGAGAACTTCTTTTCCCTTCTTGGGGTCCAGTGGGCTTCTACCTTTGAAGACTCCTAAATCTTTATAACACTGCTTTCTGATCATATTCCCTCAAGATGGATTCTGTTCCCTGTAACTTAAAAGCCTTAACTGCTACTGATGAGATCTCATAGCGCCTACTCACTCCTCTCACGCCCCCACAGGTCTCAAACAGGTTCTTCCTGGAGGCTGGTGGCAAAGACCCATGGGAACAAAGCCGCCAGCCCGCCAGAGAACAGTCTATTCTGTGAGCATGAGACAGAGCTGGCTTCTCACTAAGGCGTCTTTGTAGGGCTTATCAAAATGAAACAAAAAAAGAAAGCTTTTGTCCTCCTGCATGCCAGGGTCCTGCTGCTGTTCTGGGAACATGTGGGTGGGTGCCACCCGCAAGGAAAACACAGACTCGAAGAGGCACTGGGAACCCTGATGGTGTTCTGGGTCCCACGACCATCTGCTCTCTTAGGAAAAGGCTCCAGACATGCTGTGTGGGGACATTTCACCACGAGGCACAGTGAAGTGTAGCTCTGCCTACATGCTGGTGTCCAGTCCTGTCAGCAGCACCTGAACATGAACAAGCCATGAGGGGTAGACCTGGGAGCCAGACAGATATAGCCAAGCACCCTGGGCTCCTAGTGCGGCTACTTTCAAAGTAGGGTGGGGAGAGGATGCAGCAAAAGGCACCTCCTCACCTCTCAAGTCCCAGTCTCTGCCCCAGGTGGCAGTAGGAATTGAATAAACTGCCCACTCGCCCCAGCACTATAAATAAAAGGCAATGGTTACTCTTCTATCACACTGATCAAAAACGACCAAACTGATGAGCTTTCATCCACTAGACCTCCCAGGCTCAGGTGCTGAATGTGGCCTACCAGGACAGCTATTTAAAACATCAAAAGCACTTTCCAGCTTCTTTCACAAACATGAGACTGTTCCTTACAAAGATTAGGTTCAGTATCTCCTATTTTGGCAGCCTTTATAAGGTTCTAGTCCTTAAATTCTTCCACCTCCTACCCCCTTTTCTGCCCATGGAGAAGGACCGGAGAAATAAAAGCGCATAGGAGGGAGATGTTAGCTGACTTTTCCCCCTCCCCACTGAAAGTCATTGTCGTCCCCCCTCCACTGGAAAGAGACCGGTAGAGCTTATCACTCAGCAGCTTGGTCAGAACTGTCCACAGCCTATTACACAGCAGAAGGAGGAAGGATAGGAAAAAGGAGAGGAGGGGGGTAGGGGAGGAGGAAAGAGGGAGAGGAAGGGAGAAGTGGGAGGGAGATGGGGAGGAGGGGAGGAGGAGGAGGAGGAG
>VBSM01001118.1:29638111-29656045 GCA_008086735.1 Cheirogaleus medius | reverse complement strand
AAGGAAAAGGACAGTGTAGCTGTACTTCCTCCAAGGCCAGGTCGAGCCAAAGCAATGACTTAGAAAGTGGGAGGTTTCGCGGCAGAGGGGCGAAATCCGAGTTCCCCGCAGGAAGCGGCTCGGAATTACCTCGCCCTTCTTATCTCCACTGAAGGGAGGGCCGGAAGCAGGGGTAGGGTGTCAACCCCGGCACAGAAATGCACAAATCCTTCCTAGTGGTCCTTGGCCAAGGGTCTACCCATCCCTGCGAGTGTGACCTTGGGCAAGTGACTTCGTCCCGCCAAGCCTCAGTTCCTTCACCTGTGCAGTGGGCATAATGGCAGCATCTAAGGCAGAATTGCTTCCGATGTGCTAGATAATGCCCAGCCCGCAGCCCACGCTCATTACTGCCGGCTCAGACTGTCCCGGGTCCGGCAGCCCCAAGGCTGCCCCCTCCGGGGCGCAGCCACCGCCCAGGCCTTAGCCTCGGGCCACGCGGGCCTCCCCGCCACCACGCCCCGGGCCCTGGGCTCCCAGGCCGCGGCGACGGCCACTCGGGGGCTGCGGCCCACAGCCCGGCCCCCGCCCCGCAGGCCCGCCCGGACTCACCGGTGTAGTGCACCACGCAGGTCTGGCCGCGCTTCGGGAAGGTGCGCCCTGCGGAGACAGACAGACGGCACGGTGAGCGGATGCGCGCGGCGGCGGCACTGCGGGCCGGCCCGCGCCGCTACTCACCGTCTCCGGGGGAGATGGTCTCCACTTGCACTCCCATGGCGGCAGCGGACACTGGGCAGGCGGCGCGACCGGCAGCGTTGACCGAGAAGGACCTAACGGCGGCTCCGCGGCTCTGCCTCGTCCCTCCGCGCGTCGCCTGCGCACGCGCGCGCCCCCGCACGCCCCGCCCTGCGTGCGCGCCCCACACGGCGCGCACGTCCCGGAAGCCCGTGCGGCCGGCAGGAGGACCGGAAGCCCGGAAGCCGAGGCCTCCGGATGCGGCTGCGTTTGCGGAGCCGCTCTGCGTCCTCCTCCCTGACTTCGTCTGTGCTCGCAGCCGGGCAAGCGTGTCCTTAAAGAAATAGGAGTAACCATAAACTGTGCTAGGTGGCCGGGATACAGCGATGAAAGAGACATTCAGTTTTTGACCTCACAGAACTTACAGTCTGGTGTGGGAGAGACAACCAAATAATTTCGTTACACTAAAAAAAGAAATCACATAAACGTAAAGTTTCAAATCTATCAGTACTATGAGAGAGTGATAACATGGTGTCACGCTATGAGGGACATATAACAGAGATGCCTGAGTTAGCCTGGGATGTGGTGAAGTATTTCCCTGCATTAGCCGTGTTAGCCACGGTCAGAAGGCTAAGTGTGTGTTGAGGCAGAGGGAAGCAGGAGGAACAGTACACGCAGGGGCACTGTGACCCAAGAGAATGTCGTGACACGGGCTGGGATGCAGGGAGGCAGATATGAATCCTGCTCTTGTCTCCCTGCCTGTGCTCCTGTACTGTTTTAAACATGACCTCAAAGTTCTTTGACACTCTTCTCATCACCTTTGTTCCTTTCCCTAGAATCTTGGTGAGCTTGTGACAAAATTGCTTTGGCAATTTTTCTGTTAGTTAGGATACAGGCTGTAACAGAAACAAAAATGACTGTGGCTGAAATGAAATGTCTCTCTCGTTTAACTGTCCAGAGGCAGATGGTTCAGTGCAGGTAGGACTTCACAGGCTGTCCAGGGACCCATGCTTCTTGTCCTTGTGCCTCTCCATTCCGTAGAGTTCTGCCCTCATGAGCATGGTCCAAGATGGCTCTCCAACATGTTTCCATTCCAGCCAGTGGGCAGGGGGAAAGGAGAAATGTGAGGGCATATCCCCTTTCCTTCAAGGGCATGACTGAAAAGTGCACACATCTCTTCCCCTCATACTTCACATGGATGACAACTTAGTTATATGGTTAAGTTTAGCTGCATGGGGGGCTGGGAAATATATCCTTTATTCTGGGTGGACCTATGTCCAACTAAAAATCAGGGATTCTATGCCCATAGTAGGGAAGAATGGGATTTTTTAAAATTTTTTTTTATTTTTTTTGAGACAGAGTCTCTGTCTGTTGCCTGGGCTAGAGTGTTGTGGTGTTAGCCTCACTCACTGCAACCTCAGACTCCTGGGCTCAGGCAATCCTCCTGCCTCAGCCTCCCGAGTAAGTGGACTACAGGCATGTGCCACCATGCCTGGCTAATTTTTCATATATATATTTTTAGTTGTCCAGCTAATTTCTTTCTATTGTTTTAGTAGAAACAGGGTCTTGCTCTTGCTCAGGCTGGTCTTGAACTCCTGAGCTCAAACAATCTGCCCACCTCGGCCTCCCAGAGTGAGTGCTAGGATTACAGGCATGAGCCACCTCACCCAGCCAGAAGAATGGGTATTGAAAGACAAAATTAGGGGAGTTGCCAGGACACTGCCCTCTACCATCTAGAGAAAATCAAACTGCAGAAAGGATAAATGATGGAGAAAGAGAATAGCCAGGGGGCAAGAGAGTTCTTGTATTCAGTCTTCTCTGAAGCTCAGCAGGAAGAGGTTTGCCTCAGATGCATCCTGTGATCTCTCTCATGGCTCTGGATCAGGTGTCTGTTCAAAATACAGACCTGCCCTTGAGACAGCAGCCATCCCAATTCACAGGTATAAGACTTTGTTTACCTCTTCCCGTGGGGATTCTCCATGAACCTATGTTTGCACTACCTCTTCCTCATTGCTTTGGTGAAAGGAGAGAATACATGTGGTTATCGTTTCAGCTGCCAGGGTTGATAAGCAGCACAGACCTGAGATGAATTGGATCCTAAGCCCCATGTGTAGATACCCAGGAGTGAGATTGCTGGATTTAACAGTAGTTCTGCTTTTAGTTTTTTGAGAAATCTCCATACTGTTTTCCATAGAGGCTGTAATAATTTACATCCCTGCCAACAGTATATAAGAGTTTCCTTTTCTCCATATCCTCGCCAACATCTGTTATTTTTTATATTTTTAATAATAGCCATTTTGACTGGGTTCTCTATTCTGTTTCATTGATCTGTGTTTACACTGATCTATTTTTATACCAGTGCCATGCTGTTTTGGTTACTATAGCCTTGTAGTATAATTTGAAGTCAGATAATGTGATGCCTCCTTAGCTCTCTATTTCAAAGGTTTTGAGAACTCAGGTTAAAGGACAGTCTGTAATGGTGAAATTTCAGGCACTCACCAGTAGATGTAGTTGATACATTTGAGTCTTACTGAAGTCTTAGGAGGCTAGAGGAACCATAGACATTGGCTCCCCTCTGCTTAAATGCTTGAATCTCCTCAAACTAGCTTCCAAGGGACTGCCCAGGTTCTGCTTGAATAATTCCACTGACAGGGAACCCACTACCACCAGGAACAGAAACTTTCATCTCTGCAGAGCTCTGCATATGGAGTGGAAGGGCCCCTAGGTATGGGACAAAGGACTGGACTGGCTTTTCTGCTTATGGGTGGAAGTAAGTGCAGGAAGCTAACTCTGAAGTTCCCAAGTGTAATGGGCAGCAGGATGGGGAGGTGAGATGCATTGCAGTATCAGGGCATGACTGGGGCTGTGTTTAGTACTGCACAAAACAGAAGGCTTGGAGGAAACTAGGTAGAACAGAGATGCCTAGTCAAAACTCTTGTAAATTTCTATGGTGGACATTGGGTGGTATTTGCCTTTTCTGGTAACAGCACTTTGTTTTTCATTTGGGGAAGCACTCCTCTTCCACTCTTTGGCCACAATATTCTAGTGGAACTAATTTCACTCTCAGCTCCAGGAGTGGTCATGTGACGGAAGCCTGGCCAATTGGAGCTGTGCATGCCTGTGGGTACAGTGATTGATTTAGGGATGGGCCTATGTCTTTGTCCATTAGAGTTGCTATCACAGAATACCATAGATGTAAACAACAGAAATCTATTTTCTCACAGTTCTGGAGGCTGGAAGTCTGAGATCAGGGTGCCAGCATGGGCAGGTTCTGGTGAGGGCTCTCTTTTTGGCTTATAGATGGCTGCCTTCTTGCTGTGTCCTCACATGGGAGAGAGGAAGAGGGAGGAGAAGAAGGAGAAGGAGAAAGAGTTTGAGAGAGAAAGAGAGAGAGGGGCTGACACAGAGAGAGAGAGGTTGAGAGAGAAAGCTCTCTGGTGTCTCTTCTTATAAGGGCACTAATCCCATCATAAGGGCCTCACCCTCATGACCTCATCTAAACCTAATTACCTCCCAAAGGCCCCATCTCCAAATACCATCCCACTTGGGGTTAGGGCTTCAGTATATGAGTTTGGGGGAGACACACAGTCCAGTCCATAGTACACAGTTAATCCCAGATTCTTGTGGGTGCAGTTACCGATTAAAAGAGAACCCTGATTATAGTAGATTCAGCAGTGTCTGAATCTAGATGACCTTTAAGCTTTGCATTAGGTGAGTCAATAAATTCTCCTTTTTGTCAGTTTGAATGGAACTTTCTACCACTTGCAACTAAAAGATTCTTGAGTAATATGGTCCCCAAACTCACAGAGCACTTGCTGTCCCGAGGCTGCACTTGCTGGTGGAGCAGTTGCTCTGGGTGCCTGTGCGGTGCCTGCAGGAGGTTCTTGCACTTCAGCACCAGCATCACCCAAGGACCTGGTAGGACCTGCATTGCTGGGTGTTTCTCACTCTGTAGCTCTGAGGCAAAACTGGAGAATTTGTATTTCTAAGTTCCCAAGTGATGCTGATGCTGTTGGTCTGGGAATCACATTTTGAAGACCGCTGGTGCCATGGCAGCCCCTGACTCCTGAAATGAAGACACCTGGAATCTTGGTCCAAGCTTGATAAAGGGGGAGGGTGGAATTTGAGTGGAAAAGAACCATTCTGGAATGTCCCAGGAGTCTATGGGAAGTTTAATCCCCACTCTTAGCTCCCAAAGGGAAGGTATTACAGTCCCAGAACAGACTTTCTTAGATAACCTTAAAAATATCTGTCTTGCCTCCCTGCAGGGCTTTTCTATTGCACTCAGAAAAAATCCCGGTGCCTTACAAGGTCCTGCATGATCTGGCTTTTCTGGGGAAAGGGAAGAGACCAGAATCCTTCATTTCTTTGACTCTCCTCTCATGTGTTACTTCTGTAGCTATGGGATTCACACATGCTAGAATTTCCTGGCCTGTCCTGATAGCAAACTTTCTGTCTGTTGTCCTCAGTTCTCTAAATGTCTAGGAAATTCCTATTCTATGGCATCCAAAGTAAACTACATCTCTCAGATGGCTTTGGAGCCCAAGAATAGTTCTTAGACTCCGGCGTACGGTACTCAGATATCTGGACTGGGAATTGTGACTGGTAGATCATGGTGGCCACAGTGACCCATGGATGGCTCTAGGAGGAGTCACAAAGCAGTGTATACCAAGGGCCAAGACAGGTGTCTCAACTGCCCCTGGGAATCAGGGAAGAAGCTCTTCACCATCTAGCAAGGCAATAGGTAGACTCAACTACAAGAAATATAGTGAAAGGTTTTTTGAATATAGTGCAAAATAATTATATAATCCTGATCCCAACATCACTGTTATTAACCCTCTTTTATAGGAGGGAAAGGTGAGGCTTAGTGACATCAGATAATTTGCCTGTAGCTACACATGGTGGCTCAAATACTGGCCTCCCAGGGATATCAGGCCCTAATCCCTGGAGCCCGTAAATGTTACCTTCATTGAAATCAGGGCCTTTGCGGATGCGATGAAGTTAAGGATCTTGAGATGCGGAGATTGTCCTGCATTTTCAGGGTCATCCGTAAATGCAATCGTGTGTACATGTGAGGGAAGCAGAGGAGGATTTGTCACCCCTACCTGGCCTGCCCAGAAAAGAAGGCGATGTGACCCCGGAGCTGAGAGATTTGAAGATGCTGACCTTGAAGATGAGAGTGATGCGGCCACAAGACAAGGAATGACAACAGCCACTCAAAGCTGGAAGAGTCAAGACAGATTGTCCCCTAGAGCCTCTGGAGGGTGTGTGGCCCTTGGTTTTGCCCCAGTGGTACTGATTTCAGACTTCTGGCTTCCAGAACTGTGAGAGAATACATTTCTGTTGTATTAAGCCCCCATGTTTGTGGTGATTTTGTACAGCAGCCTCAGGTAACTAATACACATAAATCCAGAAATATGCCCACATCTGTCTGGCTCCAGTGTCTGCACTGTTTTCCTCTGTGCTGTGGATCTACAGCAGGAGAAAATAAGCGCCAATCCCCATGGTCTGCACTGACGGGGCTGGAGTGGACATGAGAACCCACATAGGACCATTACTTGGCTTGGGAACATCGTGTGCTTTTTTAAAATTATGAGTATTGCCTTTGCCACATGTGGCAGCTTGAAAAATGCTCCTTGGTTCAGGGCTTCTGAATAACCAAGCCTGGACCTAACGGGCCCATGGTGGCTGGATACTGAGGCAGGGTAGTGGGCAGGGATAACCCAGGATGAGGGCTGTGCCACAGATGACCTCAGAGGGGACAGTCCTGTTGATGTGAAAGCAATATTGTCCGACAGGCTAACAGATTCTAAGCAGTATCAGAGGCTGTTCGGTTAGCTTGCCGCTCTGCTGTAGATTTAGCCAGCAGGAACATATCAAGCCCAAATGAATTGAGACCATTTATTACTTAAGCAGGCAGCAAGTGCAAGATCAGCATTGGTGTCAGCTCCCCACATCCCTTGACCACAGGATGTCACTGAAGGAGGAGGGCCTGGATGACATGCAACAGGAGTGATGGAGCACTTGTCGCTGAAGAGCTAATTTTGCGCAGCAGCTAAGCAGTGTTATAGGCTGCAGCTGTGCCCTAAGGGGAGGAGGGCACCGAGGAAGGCCCCGCCTCATCAAGACCAGCCGGGCAGAAGAGCAATGGCCCGTGACAGCCTCCCTGCAGGTCGGGAGGTGGGTGAGAAATGGCCTCATGGCAGCTCCTCCCGAGCCTGCCTGACTTCTCAGGCTCGTGGGGTGTTCCACCAAGGCTGAGGGCAGCAGTGGTTAAGCCTGGCCATGTGGCCTGGGGAGAAAGGGGCACCGTTGTCTGGGCACCAGTGCAGAGCAGTTCCCCTACAAATGTGAACCCCTCGCAGGGAGGAGACAACACAAGGGACCCTGTGAGAGTTTCCGGGGTGAGGTGGGTGGTACAGCGGGAAGAGCTGTGGGCAGGGTGACAGGAGCTCTGGGTTCCAGGTCTGGCCCTGCCAATGGGATTTGGGCCATGGGATTTGGGCTATGGGATGTGGGCAGGTCCCTTTCCCTCTCTGGGATTCCATAAAGAGAAGGGCTTTTTTTTCCTAGATGACCTGCAAAGGCCATCCAAGGCTGCAGTGATCTTTGACCCTAGAACAGGGCCTGATGCTCGTGGAGGCTCCACCTTGGGTGGCTGAATGTAGTGTTTAGTAGCAGGAAGTGGTGAGGGGCTGGGGGTGCTATGCACTAGTCCAGCTGAGGCAGTGGCGGGAGGGGGCTTGGGGACATTCCGTTCACACCTGCTCCCCCACCCCCATGCACCTGTTTTCACTGCCTTGGCACCTGTGCAGGAAGAACTTGACGCTCCAGGTGCCCTTTAGAAGGCTGCCACCCTGTGGCCGACTGAGAACTTGCTTTGGGAGGGAGGGACCGCAGTGACCAAGCGCATATACACGTCTTCCATCTGTTAGATAAGGAGGTCTGATCTCCATCTCACAGGTTCACTCAACCAGTTATTTGCTGAGGATCTACTGTGTCAGGCACTGTGCCAGCTGCTCAGGATACAAGAACGAAGAACACAGACATCCCAGCCCTTGTGGAGTTCACAATCTAGCAGAGGGACCGAGGAAACAAGCATGTGCATAGAGTATACGATTTATCAGAGGGAGTAGGCATAAAGGGGCTCTGCAAGTCTTAGAAGTTTCCAGGGCTAATGGGAAGCTTCTGGGGGCTGTAGAGGGAGGGAGCGATGGGCAAAAGGAGCCCTCTGCCTGGGTGGGCCTAGGGCAAAAGTCAGGGGACCAGTGAGGAGGTTACTGAGTCAGAGGTGTGAGAGATGATGGGGGCTGTCCAGGGAGATTGCAGGGGAGGGATGACAGGGGTCGCCTAGATGGACTGGATGTGGCATGAGGGAGGAGGCCACTGAAACAGAGAGGCACAGTCACACGGCACAGGAGCTGGCTCAAACTGGGACCCAAGTCAGATGCTCTAAGTCGAGGATGTGTTTTCTACTCTCTTCCCTGTCCTGGCCTGAGAAGAGAGTGTGGCCTGGAAGAAGGGGGATGGGGGGCACAGCCACAGACCCTAAGACACAGGAGCCAGACCCATTTTGTTTTAAAGAAGGATCTTTCATTTGTGCCTGGGAAGGAGTCCCAAGTCAGCAGTTCCCTCTGAAGTGTGGGCAGTCAGGAGAGGAGGAGCAGCAGGGAAACCACATTTCTGTACCAGCTACTTCCCTTCAATGAGCTCCAAGTCTCCTTTAAGTTCCTGGCAGGGAAGGGCATGCTTTGTTCTGTTGGTGGGTATGAAAAGGGCGGCTGTTCCTTGGGAAGGCACTTTGGCAGCACTATCCAAAACTACAAAGATGTGCCCAGCTCCTGCCCCGCAAGCCTGCTTCCTCCCATGGCCATCTACTGAGGAATCAACCAGATCTGCACAGTCTGTGGTTAACAAGACCAAACAAACAACTCATGTCACACAGTAGAGACTAGTTTGTTTTTGAGTCAGGGTCTCGCTTTGTTGCCCATGTTGGAGTGCAGTGGCCTGATCATAGCTCACTGCAGCCTCTAACCCCTGCCTCAGCCTTCTGAGTAGTTGAGACCACAGGCATACACCACCATGCTTGGCTAATGTTTTTTATTTCTTGTGGAGATGGGGGTCTTGCTGTGTTGCCCAGGCTGCTGGTATCAAACTGGACTCAAGTGATTCTCCCTCCTTGGCCTTCCAAAACCTTGGGATTACAGGCATGAGCCACCATGCCTGGCCCAGGAGAGAATAGTTTAAGCTGCACTTGTCAGAAAGGGCATCATGACAGTTAACTTGCCTTTTTCGCTGTGATGAATTTTAGTTGTCTTTCCATCAGGGTATGTCCCATGCATTGGCCCTGCCCATTTAATGCCAGGAGGTTCCTTTACTCCAACCAATTTTTGGGATGATGCAAAATGTCCCTGTTGAGAACAATTGCCCTGAATTCAGAAGCCCCAGAACCAGTGGGCTGTTGAGTATTTCTTTTGAAACCTGTTAGAGCCTATGGAGCCAGATCAGTGTGATCCCTGGCTGTATGGCCCACAGTCACAGCTGGCCCAAGGTCAGAGGGACTGTCTGCACTGTGATGGCTGCACCAATAGGGCAGCAGTTACATCACCTGCCTCACTCACTTCCCAGAGCTCCTACGGGCTCTTTGCAAACGGTTCCAAATGATGCAGGTTTTAAGTGAGTGTTTTTATGATTTCTTCTGGTGTGTGCTAATTAATGTACACAGAAACCCTGAGAATGGAGTGAGAGGGGCCTGGTGGTTGGGGATGGAGTGTATGGGGCGTTGTTCAGAGCATGGGTTTTGGAAGCTGACAGGCAGCACCTTACAATTCCCAGCTGTGTGACCTGGGCTCTAGGATTTGCACCGTAAAGTGGGGACATAGTGAAGCATTGAAATACTTCCGAGGGCTGCTATTAAGTTTCCTTCAAAGCAACCCAATAGAAAATGCAAAACTCCATTGTCTCCATCCATGCCCCCCCAAAAAAGAAAACTCCATTGTCCTCATTCTGGTTTTTAATGGTCAAGATGACAGTAGTTTAGTTTTTCCAGACCCATATGTAGTTTCCACAGTAACCTCCACCTGTTGGAGGAAGCACCGTGGCAGATGCTGTGGCCTCAGCTGGCCACTGCCAGTTTGGGATGGAAAGCATCAAGCAAGGTCCCTTTCTCAGGATGGGTCATGGTTGAAACCACAAGCCCTTCTGCAGTGCTGGGCCCATGCAGTGTTGCTTCTTGGCTCACTGCAGGGGCTGAAGCAGGAAAGAGAAAGTGATGTCTGCTTGGAAGGAGGACCCAGGCACGTTATGATTCTAAAGCAGGAGACTGAGTCAGCATTGGTTCTAAGTGTGGTTCACTTAATAGGGAGGTGGTAAGGGTTCCATCCATGAGCCCGATGGTCTCTCCCTCCCAAACTTCACAGCAAGCAAACTTAGAGGGTGGAGGGTCTTTAGTAGGCTGGGCAGAGCACAACTGAGAAGCAGAACCCGCTAACCAAAGCCCTGTGCATTACATTCACCCTCAAAATGTACTCAGCAGCAGCTTCTTGCGAATATTAACAGTGAAAGGTGCGTGTAGCACAGGAAACCCAGTCCTTCCACAGTTGACTGGCCACACTCCAGTGAACAGCTCAAAGGCATTTTGACTCTGCTTATCTTTTAGGCCAAGATACTCTAATTCTAAACTCATTTGGGTTAGCATGAGCAGCATCCTAGTGGAAAAAACACCCCACCTACCTCCTCGGTACAAACTTCCGCACACACCTGGAGTTAATAAAGCCATGAGAGCAGCTGAGAACCCCAGCAGGTTAGCAGCCTACACGGTGAGGGAGGAAAGGGCAGGCGCAGGCCAGTGTAATAGAATCTCAATTGGCGGAGCCCTCAGGAGATTGGATTTCCCAGGAGTTGAGTGAAGGGAGCACAGTGTAGTATTTCTTTTCACCTGGATGGGTTGTGCACATCTAGGTCTGACCTCACACTTCAGGGACCTCTGGCTGCTGCCCAGTTTTATTCCGGCAAGTGATATATTCTTGTGGGAGCACGTGGCTGCAAAGCCTCTTTCTGCACGACCCCCTCCTTCGGTATAAAGGGAGAAATCTTCCAGTAGTCTTTGGGGCTGGCAGGTGGGACACACTAGTGGATGAGTGTTGTGTGCTACAAGTGATTTTTATGGAGGATGGAAGGAAATTTCCTCCCACGGGCCAAGATATATGATTTTAAAGCAACCAAAGTCTGCTGGGAGAGTTTCCGTACAACATGCTGGTGATATTCCTTCAATTTTTTTGGTTGTTTTTATTTTTTTTCATTAAAGTCCATTGATCGTCACAAAAACCCAGGAAATGCAACTAAGGAGAAAACAAATGTCCAACCGAGATCTAAGAACCCAGAGCTACGGAGGAGACGTGGCACTGGACTGCTGGGTGTGCACAACGGGGCAGGAGGGGCGATCCCCACGGGGCATGGCCGCTGACCGTGGGAGACACAGGAGGGAGGCCAGGCAGCCAGCCAGGTGGTTATGTTAACCGCTGCACGATGACAGCATTGAGCAGGTTAGCTTCCTTCAGGGTCTGGTTCTCATCAGCCAGCTCTTTGTTCGGGAAGGTAGTCATGAGGACAAAGCTGGTGGCGGCCATGGCCGGCCGGGCATCCACGATGAAAAGCCGGATGTCGCTGATCCTGTGGGAGTAGGGAAGATGGGGAGCGGTCAGCACTGCCCTTCTCTGCTGTCCACACCCCCTGTCCTGTGGAAGGCTCCACACCTCCTGAGTCCCTCCCCTCTTCCCACAGAGCTGCTGAAGCAGCTTGGAAGTACATGGGACCATGTCTCTACCCTGCCAAAAGCCCTTCACTATTGCTCCTGTTTTACCTGGGATAAATACCACCACCTCACTGTGGTCCCAAGGCCTCTTTCTTCTTGTCTCCCCCTCCCCTTTATATCAGTCCACATTCCCTTCCCACATTTGGTCCTTCTCTACAGAGGCTCTGCCTGCTCCTCTTTCCATGATCCTGATCATGCCTCGGCTCAAATGCCACCTCCTGAGGGCAGCCCTCCTCAGCTCCTGGCCTCTGTGCTCCGACCTTCCTCCCACAGTACTGATCAAGGTTGTGAGTAAACACTTCTGGGATGATCTGATTACTGTCGTCTCCTGTAGCCCACGAATTCTGCAAGGGCAGAAAATGTGTCTCTCATATGTCACAGGAGTCACTCAGACTATTTGTCAGAAAAATTAGGGAAGGTCCACAACTCCTCAGTGCCAGGAATCCCTTTCGCAGACACTGCTTGTCTCCTGAACCAGGTGATCGTATGAAGATGAAATCACCTGGAAGCAAAGCCTCCTTTCCTAGAGCACTTAAACAGAAATTTCCTTCTGCCCCCAACCCCTAAAATCTATGCAAATCTACATCTAAGGGCCCAGATGTGCAAGGTGCAGCCTGAGACTTTAAGGAAACCAAGCCCTTTCACCCAGTTAAGCCCTCTGCATGGGCTGCCCGCCCTGAGATTGGGCGGCAGTGTGCTGGGATTAACAGCTCAGATCAGTGGGATGTGTCATGCTTTTAAATACCAAGCACCTGAGTGTAACGAAGGGTCCTAATGAAAAAGGGTTGAACAAGCCTCCAGATGCTCCTGGCTCACACCTAGGGCTTGTTTCACACCTTTACCCCACAGGTGAACCCAGTCAGTACTAAAGGATTGTCAAACCATCCATTGGGCCCACATGTAGGTTCTGGCTTAGTTGGCCCAGATGAAATTTAGACATCTGTGTTCTAGAGAAAGACACTGCCAAATGTATTTATTGGCAACAGTCCTCCAGTGCCTTCCCACCTAGTGTCTTCATTTTGCTGTGCCTCAGTTTCCCCATCTTTAAAATGAGGGAGGCAGCGTTTGCCCTGATCCGGCCCAGATGGTCTGAGACAGTAGAGCAGGCATTCCCAGAATTCTCAATGGCCAGACCTAGGAGAGACCTTGCTGGCCTGGTGGTTCTCAGAGGCCACCTGGGGGAAGGGAGGTGGGGGAAGCAGGTGAGTGGGATGCTGGCACCGCACTCCTCTCCCCTCCATCAACCACGGCAGTTCTAATTTTCTCTCTTCTATACTTGGGCTTTAGCATGACACTTCCTTTAAACAGAGTGGCGTGGCTAAAGAGCCTCAAGGAATGTAATCCCCTGATTTTACAGATGAGGAATGAGGCCCACAGGAGGGAAGTGAGAGGTGGTGGCCACACCGGGGAAGATTGGGGACCAGAACCTAAGGCTTCAGACTTGCAGTCCGTCCCTCCCCACCACCTCATTCAGGGAAAGCATGGAGGGCCGGCTGGTGTTTAGGAAGAACGGCTCCCTACTACCCACACATCTGCAGGAGTCTGGGACACTCTAGAACGAGCTAGGGCAGAAAGCATGAGGTACCTGTGGCTGTGGTTAAATTTCTGCACCAGCCTCCCTCCGTCGGCAAGTCGTATTTGGATATTTGTGGTAGGCTCTGACTCGTTGATTAAGATGGAAGAGCTGGCTTTGGCTTCGTTTTCTGCCTGTTGGGCTGGAGAGCTGGTGCTCAACACCTGGGGGGCAGTGCTGAGGAGAGAGGATCACATTAGGACATGAGCAGATACAAGGCCCCTAAGCAGGAAAGGACACCCTTCTTGGATTTATACTGAGCATGGTGCTGCTGATACAGTGACCCAGACAGAATTGCTACCCTCATGGAACTTCGAGGTCCAGCAGAATTTACCTGAAACTTAGACTTGTATGTTATTGTGAGCTCCCTCACTCCTGGAGTAACCTTGGGCAAGTTACTTAACCTTCTTCCGCCTCAGTGTCTTCACCTGAACAAGGGCTTGAGGGGAGAAAAGCAGGACAGCCTGGGCCAGGAGAGACAGAGTCATGAGGCTGGAGGACCCAAGAGACCAGGATGAGTTTCAACCTCGATGGAGTGGCAGAGCGGAGCATTCCAAATCTGCAGCTGAGGCAGTCTGGGCACAGCCTGGTAGGTGACTGGTGGGACGTAAGGGAAGCAATCCAGGTGCTTTCTCTGTGATGGAGTTTTAAGGCCTGCATCCCCTAATGCACCTCAAGTGTGTCTTGCACTCATCTGTCAACTATGCGGTGGGGTGGGGGGGCAACCAAGTGCCACACAACAAAGGGATCAATGAAAAGGACATGGTGTCTGCCCCAGTGCTTAGGGCTCAGATCTTTGAGACTAGGGTTTGAATTTACCCACTAGCTGTGTGGCCTTGGGCAAGTTCCTCAAGTGCCCTTAGTTTCAACAAAGGTAGTAATAAGATTTTTAACAAGGGTTAAGGCCACAGGCCTTGCTCAGTTTTTGTGAAGACTAAAGGAGATAGTTACATGAAGCATTCAGGGTGGCTAACAAACATATAAACTCCCAGTTCTCCACGACTGTTTGGAGCCTCCTTCTCACCTCTAAACCATCTGTCCACCTTACTGTCAGCTTTTCTCTGAGCAAATAACCTGGCCTAGACCTTTGCGGAGAACAGAGGCCATTAGGTGAGTTTGCTCACTGCCCCTCAAAGGCTCTAATTAAATCAGTTCCTATACCTCACCCTTCCCTTCACAGCTGCAAAAACGGTACTCATAGCAAATCCAACTGAAAGTGCGTTCCACAGGACCATAGTCCCTTGAGCCATCTCCAGGAAGGTTTAGGAATTGCCACGTATTATGCCAGGAGCATCAGAGGCCACTAGCATATTAAAGGTCTTGAGAGATTGTGCAGTTAAGGAAAACTTACTTAACCACCGGCCGGCTCCTTTTTAATGTTACACTTGCTAACTGGGTTCTCATGGAACCCAGTTTGTGAAATATTGCCCTGGAGCATATAATTAACCAAGAATGACTGAAAAGTGAACTTATTCTTTTGTGGGCATATGAAAAATATGGGCTTAAAGAATTACAAAGTGGAGCCCAGGGGAGAATGCTGGCCACACTTACTAGCTACTAGAGGAGCTGATTCTGTGCTTCAGCCTCACAGCATGTGCAACTCACACGTGGGCTGGGATACACAGATAAATTACACCACCACAGACCTCAAGAGTTGCTTGCACATAGTGAAAAGCTAAATGTTATCCCTGTAAATGCCTAAGACCTACTATACCTTGTTCTTAACTAGAGAGTCGACCTAATACCTATGAAACTAATGAGCAGAACAAGATAACAGCCAATTATTATCATTCTTCAAAGTCCTGCCCCACTTATATTTGCCTGAATTCTGGTCCAAAATCAATCGGAGATGCTACTGGCTACTCATGGGCTATAAGTGGAAGGTCACCTGAGGCACTCTCAGCCTGTGCTGCTCTCAAGGAGGATGGGGAGTGGAGGAGGACCCCCTCAATACTGGACCTCATGATTCTTCAAATAACAAGAGCAAGACACTCAGAGCAGCTAGAGTAGAGTTCCACACTGCTCTATGCACTGCCTGGGACAGCCACGCACATCTGTTCAAAGGAGCTGGCTTCTGCCTGGTCTTCCTGCGAACTGTCAACACTTGGGCTACTGCTCTCAGGCCATGTGCAGCAGTGAGGGCATTTTACCCAAAGGCAGGAAAGGTCAGAACAGATGTCTATAACAAGAGGTGTTTCTTTAGTTTCTCCCTGCAAACATCATGAGTTATGAGGAAACTAAGTCTCACTCAGATCCAGAACCTGAATCACCTGACTGCTCCTTGCCTTCATAGTGGGAACAAACTGGCATTTGGCACTTCCCTGCCACAATTACAAATCCATCTCTTTCACAAAAATGACCACTACACAAGGCAGGGGAGCAGCCAAAGCTCACCTCCAGCAGCAGTGACCCCCACCCCCAAGTGCACTCTGGTGTCCACAACTCAAAATCAGATAAATGCGGTCTTTCCCAAACTCAGATTAGCTCCCAACCCAGACAAACTAACGTAAAACCTAGAACAAAATAAATTTAATACAACTGAAAGAATTTTCTCAAAATCTTTGAACTGAGACAACCTATTCATTCACTTTAAAGTATTTCGTCAGATAATCGAGAGAGAAAACCAAGACTAACTGATTTTCGAGGTAAACCTGAAAAAATTTTCTTAAATTTTTGGCACCTGATCATTTTGGTGGATAACAGGACAATGGAAAACACAGCAACATTTGAAAAAACTGAAGCAGCTGTCCACCTGATTTAGACTGAAAAGCCAAAATCCCATTTCACTTAGCTATATAAAACTGTGGGGTTTTTTTCCAGCTCAGTTTTCATAAAAAGCCAGAACTGAAATAAAATGCAAGTGAAACTGGCAATGAACATTTATTTTGTTGACAAACATCATGCCTGATTATCAAGCTCTATCTCAGCTTGTGCTCATCTTGTACTTATTCCCATCCTGCTAAAATAGACTTTCTTAAAAATATTTTCATTTTTTGAGATGTGGGTCTGGCACACATAATACAGTTAGACTAACCAACAGTAGAAGCATTTCCTGTTAGTATTATGAAATCAAAACCAAGCAGCATGGTGTTGAGTTCTGAGCCCTCCCTTATAGCTAGTGGTGAGGGTACAAATTTTACAACATCTTAAAAATATGAAGCTCTTTTGAGTCAACAATTTTACTTCTAGCCCAGGATTAGGGAGTATTCAAAGATTTAAATACAGAGATATTCACCACAATATTGTTCATAACACCGGCAGCTGCCTAAACATTAAACAGCAGGGACTGGTTAAATTATAGCACATCCATGGGCTAGAAAATTATGTAAGCATTAGAAACAAAAGTGTAGAAATACATTTACTGATATGCAATGACGGCTATACTTCACTGATTAGGATAAAAGCAGGTGAGAAAACAGCCTGTTTACAAACACACACATGTTATGTAAGTGAACAAGAGTAGAAGGAGATACTCCCCAGATACTAACTAGACACTTCTGGGTATTAGGTTTGGGATAGTTTTTAATTCTTTATCTGTACTTTCTATTTTTTTTTTTTTTTTAAAAGATGAACACGTTTTACTTTAATAATAAAAGAAAAAAAATTATCAGATGCTCCTTAAAGTTCACCACAACTGACATGGAAGCTTACTCTGAGAACAGCCATCCTGGGCTAGCTCACAGCCTCCAGTGTGGTAAATGAAACGATAGCAGGGCTGACATAACTGTTAAATCTATGTCCTGAGCTCTGACCCTTGCTCCCGATGAGGCATGATTGCTGACAGGGAGGTAGGGGATTCCAAGATAGAGCCAGCCCGGAGCTCAGAGGGCATAGCAGCTGGTAGACCAAGCTCTGATCCCTGCAGATAGTGGTGAGGTGAGCAAGGGCAGTAGCTACCTTGAGAGCTGCCAGATCTAGGTGCAAGAGTGTCTTGCTGCAGGAGTATGGGTAGGAATGTCAATCAGAAGGCCTGGGTTCCAGTTCTGTCTCCATCACACACTGGTCATGTGCCCAAGGGCAAGCCACTAAAGTTTAAGAGCCTCAGTTTTCCCTCTGCAAAATAAGGATCCTATTGGCAAGGAGGGTCACTATGTATGCTCTGAGTGCTTGTGTGCAGTCCCTCTGAAGAATACCAACCAAGTGACTCCATGGTCATGGCCAAAGCTAATGGGCCCTGAAAGAAGGCAGCCTACCTATGGGCTGGCCCTATGGGTCTGGTGGAAGAACTCTTGTCTAACAGGGATAACAGTGACTATTAACCAATCAGATCCCATCAGAGGGTTTGAATGCAAGATCGAGAATGTCTGTTGGCAAAGTGTGCAGAAGTGAGAAAACAAGGCAGTGGCAGAGGACACAAGGTGGAAAAGTCATAGGAAGTGACAGAATGTCAGGAAAGGCCAGAGAAATGCAGATAAGAGCTGCTGAGCTGCCATAATGGTGGAGCACCAGCCTACGTAGCAGGCACAACGTCCTTGAGCGTCCCTGGATCCTGAGCTACACTACTGTGAGGCCTGGCTGGGTAGGAGAGTATAAAATTCCTTATTCCCCCTAGAATCCCCATTTCAGCCTTAAGCTATACAAGGACATACACTGTCCCTGAATACCCTAGATTACTGAGTCAAAGAAGCAATTATGTTACACTTTCTATTTACACTGACTGCTCACTATGGAGCAGTGCTCTATGTGTATCAGCTCATTGATTCCTCTCAATATTAATCCTAGGAGGTATGAACTCTTATTAGTCCCAATTTATTTTTTGACTTATTATTATTTTTTTTGATTGTGCGACCCTGGGCAATTTTATTACTTTATCCCTGAACCTCACTTGCCTCATCTA
>VBSM01001118.1:29538757-29638011 GCA_008086735.1 Cheirogaleus medius | reverse complement strand
CTCCCAGAGTGCTAGGATTACAGGCGTGAGCCACCGCGCCCGGCCTATATATCTTAACTGTGCTAAATCTGCTTCAAAAAATTTGCTTCTCAAATAATAAACATCTTTTCTCTTCCTTTCCCATCTGCTATCTCATTCACCCATTCGGGATCTGGAGAAGGGATTTTCTGCTCACCCTCTACGGATAGACTCCAGAAACTGGGCATTGGATGGGTCTTGGTAGCTTCTGAGTTCGCCATTGTCCAGGCTGAATCCAGTTTTCCAGAGCTTCAATACTACATGAACCTGTGATGACAGGAGGTAAGCAGTTAATACACTGTCTGGAACCTTGCAAGCGCACCACCTTAAACCTGCAAATTATTGGGTTTTTACTATTTCACTGTGTTGGTATTACTAAAACACACATAGACACATAAATATACATATGCATTCAAAGGGAAATCAATCAACAAGCAAACAAAATAAAATGATATCTACAATTTCTGTTAACAACAACTCCACATACATATTCATAGGTAAGGATTTAGAAAGCTAAAAACCAATGTACTGGCAGATGCTGCCTTAAGTAGATAGGATTTTTATTTTCTCCTTGCTTTTGTCTTGAAATAAAAACCAAAATGATTTAAAATATATATTATAGAAATTGATGGTCTCAAGGCTATCAGAAAATGTTTGTGATATAATATGAAATAAAGATTCAAAATTGCCTATCTATAGCATGATTACACTTATAAGGGAGGTCCTATGCACAGGGAAAACAAGTACTGGATGATAATTAGGAAAACAAAAGAAAGCTGCATTTCAGGCCTTCACTGGTGGTGTGAAGACCAAGCTTTTCAGCCATCCCCACACCACCAGAGAACACCAGATGCACTGACCCTCTGCCTCTGCCTGAGATCCATGGAATATTTAGAAAACTTCATTTGTCCACCACTTTCTCCCACCCATTCTCATCAGAACCCCTCGCCCAGGCAGATGAGAGCTGCCTTTGATTTTCCCATAAGCACCACCTTTGTAGGCTTCTCTTTCAGAGGCTGCCGGTTCACGCAAGATATGTAACCATTCTCATCTAAAAAATGGCAGCACAAACAGTCTGCAAGTTTCCCTTGTGGGATGGTAGACACACACTCACATCTTGGCCGGAATGCTGCCTCCTTTCTCCTGCCACGTAGGCAGATTCTTCCTCTGGTGCTGCCCCAAGGCGGTAGCCACCTCCTGCAAATGGCTATAAAGGACAAGTTCATAAACATTTGAGGGGTTTAGTCAATGGTCGGGGGGTTATTCATATACAATGAATATATCTTAGGTAAGCGGGAAGAAAGAGTTTGATAAAGTTCCTGATCAAGCTTGTTAACAACTAGATACACTTTCTCTGGGTGTCAAACTCAGTGCCAGGTAGTATGCTAAATGAATTAAGTGGCCAGGATCGGTGTGAAAGCTGGAAGGTGCAGGGGTGGGGGGTGGAGTGGTATGCGGCTTAAGGGAACAGCTACAACTAAGCTCTAGTTAACTTAACCATGGCCGTGTAGGAATTTAGTACAGGATAATATCAAAGACTTCATGATTTTCCCAAAGAAGAGAAAAACCCAGATTTTATATAAAACAGATGACTATTAATTCAATTAAAACAAAATAAAGGAAAACACCAAGTAGGTCAAATTGGATAGGCCAAAAAAACATGTTTGTAGGACCTGATCCAGACCATAGGTCACAGGTTTGAAAACTTTGCCCCAAATCTTGGTTTCATGTTTAAAGGGTAAGAGAAACTATACTAGTGTTCTGTACAGGAGGCCAATTAAGCAAATGGAAAAAAAATAATAAAACAAAATCAGTCACTACTAGGGTGAAGGCCTCCTTCCCAGCTCTAGAACTTGAGTCCTACTGGCACAGACAGCGACCCTTATGCTCACTCTCGGTTTACTGGTCTCTCCAGGGCTCTTGGTTACTCGCTCCACAGCTACAGCTCCGTGCTCCTTGGCACCTTTAAAGAGATCATCCACCAGCTCGTTGGGACTTTTCTTCCTGGGAGGGCCAACAATCTGCTGTCCACTTCTCTCTGAGCCCCCAGCATAAAACCTGCATAGAAAATGTACCTCTAACACCAAACGCACTTGGAAAACATGAATAGAGCATGCAACAGGTTCTGGGCTAAATGCTGCGCACACTGAGGCGAAGAGTACAATGCCTGTCTTTAGAGAACTTACTGGCTAGTTGGGGACACATGTAAGGAGGCAGGCAGGTACAACGCAGTGTAAGCAGCAACAGAAGTAAGGGGTTTCTGGGAACACTGAACTGGGAATGACAGCCAAGGCTTCCTAGAAGAGCATTTTCTGGGCCGAGTATTGAGGATGGGTTTACCAGGCGAAAAATTCGGGGAAGGGCATTCCAGGCATGCACAACAGCGTGTCAACTCAGGAGAGAGTCCCAGCTGGGAATTATCCATTTGGTGGCCAGCACCTCTCCAGGAGACAGTGACTACAGTCATGGTCAGAAGCAGCTACAACTAGTAACTCTGGGTTAATGGTGGCAGTGGTGTGGTTAGTACAAGCAGATAGTTCCAGGCCTGGCTCTGCCACTGTGTAATCTTGGGCAAGTCAATGCACTGTTCTGTAACTCACTTTCCTTGTTGATGAAATGAAAGGGAAGGACCACATGCCCTACCTACCTGCTCCTTAAGTCAGGGTCGTGAGGTTCAAATCAGCAGATGTATGCAAAAGAACAAGCACAGAGTAATGCACACATGTAAGATGGTGTGATATAGCACCAAAAGCTCCCCCAAGCCTCACCTCACCTTGCCATTCATGTGAGATACACTGCAGGCCCTGAAGAGAGGGCACTGGAGGTCAGGGAAGCTCCAGTCTCAAACACAAGCCCCAAGACACCACAAGGGGCTTTGCGATGGGCCAGGCATAGCTTGAGATTAAGTTAGTACTTTTTTTTACCTGGGTCTGAAAACCAATTGTCATGTAGCCTGGTCAACTGTCTCCTTTTCATTCCTATTCACAGTTAGGTATCAATAGCATGTCCTCCAGTGGGGAAAATTGAGAACCTATAGAAATTAGTCTCAGCCCTCTATTTCCTGACATTTACCAGGGAATGTGAGGCAAAGCCACAGGCCCTGGCAAGAAGAACAGTACCAGTGTCCTTTCAGGTGTGAAATGCCAAAGGGCCAAGAAAGTAATAGGGATGTGAAATAAAGGAAGGTCACTGCCTGGAGGATGTACTGGGTAGGAGAAGGAGGTGGTCATTCAGGAGCTAGGCATTCACAGACTTGATGGCACTGCCTTTCACTTAAGAACTGTAAAACCCCCAAATTAACATATATTCCTGCATCTGAGTGTATCTGAAAGGCAGTTTCAGAGGGAGTGTGAAGGTCACAATACGGATGAAAATAGAGAACAGAACACATGTAATTTCTCAGCTCACTTCCCAAAGACTGACCATGATGAGGTAACTGCATTCCCATAATGGTTATTATACAGTGTTCCTCAGGAATGTTTGACAGACCGAGGCAGATCCTATGGAGAACCAAAGCCCATGAAATGAGGCTGTAGCCAGCTCATTCTTGTTCATGCCAGGTAGATGATGTTCTGCTCAATGGACTGTAAGGTCTTTATTAAGGGATCTCAAAGCCTTGGCTTAAGAACTAGGAGTTTGTGATCAAGAGCCTTAAAAATATTCATGCTCTTGACTTGGTATTTCCATTTCTAAAAACTATTCTAAGAAAATAATCTAAAATGTGGCCAAAGATTAATACACAAAGATGTTCACAGTACTGATATTTACAGTAGTAAGAAACTGGAAACAACATAAATGTTGGATATCCCATATGATGGATTATTATTATAGCCATTGACTGAAAATGCTTATAAAGAATTTTAATGACACAGAGAAATGTTTGAGATGAAGCATTGATCCAACAAGAGCAAGAAACAAAATTATCTGAACTTCACCATGTAAAAATACAATATAAAACAACGCATATTTGTATACAGAACAAGTACTGAATGGAAATATGCTAAAATATTAACCACAGTTACCAAAGAGTAGATGAGTGTTATACTTTTTTATTACACTAGTCTGTATTTTCCACAATGGACATTTTTATTATAACATTTCTAAAGATTAAAAAAAAACTGTAGATGTGAGGGAATATACATGTATATTATTCTGTTTATTACACAATGTATTGTTTTTTAAATTAAAAAGAAAAAGCTGGAAAGAAATACACCAAAAAAATTAATACCTAGTTACGTCCTGGTTGTGATATAATGAATGAACTTATTCCTTCTTTTTAAATTTTTTAACAGCAAATTGGCAATTTATAAGTGTGTATATTTATGGGGAATAAAGTGATGTTATGATTTATGAATATGATGTAGAGTAATTAAATCAAGCTACTTAGTCATCACCTCAAATACTCACATTTTTTTGTGGAGAGAACATTTGAAATTTACTCTCTGCAATTTTGAAATGTACATACTCTTTTATTAACTATATCCATCATGCTGTGCAATAGACCACACACACACAAAAAACCATATTCCTCCTATCTGAGATTTTGTACCCTTGACTATCCTCTCCCCATTACCTTTGGTCCTCTGCCGTTGTAACCACATTCTACTGCTATGAATTCGATTCTTTTAGATTCTACATGTAAGTGAGAATATGAGGTTTTTTTTTCCTATGCCTGGCTTATTTTACTTAGTATAATGTTCCCCAAGTCTATCCATGTTGTTGCAAATGACAGAATTTCCTTCTTTTCAAAGGCTGAATAGTATTCCATTGTGTGTATATACCACATTTTCTTTATCCATTCATCTGTTGATAAGACACTTAGGCTGACCCATAACTTGGCTATTGTGCACAGTGCTGCAATGGGCATGAAAGTGCAGACATTACTTTGACAAACTGATTCCAAATCTTTTGGGTAAATGCCCAGAAGTGGGACTGTTAGATCCTTTTTTCCTTCTTAATAATGTGTTTCCCTCCCCCAATATTCCTCAATAAATACACATTATTTTAATAATTAGAAAAACAACAACAAACCCAGAATGTCACAAAAGAAAAAACATAGTAACAGGAGACAGGGATCACTTCTAAACCACAGGGAGTAAGAGACTGTTTCTAGGATATAACCCACCTAGACCAGCCTGCAGTAGTAGCAGCTAACAATAACTGAGTGTGTTTACATGGTCCTATTCTAGGTGATTTACACTACACATTACTGTGGACTTTCATATGGATTGTGCGTGCTCCCCGGTGCCACCGACCCACCTCCCATCAAATACTCACCTCTGGCCTTCCTCCTCCTCCTCGTCCTCATCTTGATCATGAATGAGGTCTCTGAAAGATGTCACCCTATTATCACTGGAGACACAGAAAGGAGCAAAATGATCTCAGGGAGAGTTAAAGAAAGGTAACCCCAACATCAGCTACCAATGAGTTGAAGACACTGAACTTTTTTTTTTTGGTAGAGCAAGAGGAGGGTATGTGTGGAAAAAGGTTAACCCCCCTAGTTTACATGTAAAATGTCACATTTATTTCTTCAAGGTTACACAGGACTGAGAATAAATGAGAAAGTGCTATTGTGAGGTAAAATGAAATCCAATTTAAGCTGTCCTGGCAGAGGTTTGGGGGATACAGGGTCTATAGTACTTTAAAAACTTAATTCTGGATAGCTACTTTCATCATTTAACTTTTAAATACTGAAGGAATGCCAGCCACTGAATTGGATACTAGGTCTAAAGATAATCAGACACAGTTCTTACCCTTGAATTACATAATGGCTCGTGGCACAGATGGGCCAGGAAGTCATCCACTAAATGCTGTGCAATAGGGGCAGTGACAGAGGAAAGGATATGGGGCCATGTTAGCACAGAGCCTCTTGTTTTGGAGGGGAGAGTAGGGAGGACTGGAGGAACATAAAGCTTCCCAGAAAAATGCGACATTTGTACCACCTGACTGGTGGACAGTCAGGTGGCTAAAGGGTAATGGGGTTGGTGGGGAAAGGGGATTGGTACAGCATTACAGGAAGGCAGAATACACAAACTGTAACGCATTGAAGGACAAATAAATAGTCAAGAAGTAGAAATGGAATGTATACTTGGGTGACAGCAACTGGGGAGAGAAAGCTCTTGTCTGCTTCTGCCGTAGGTTAGTCAAGAAAAAGTATTTATTAATATTTAGAAAAGAAGCAGTGTTGTGTGGGGTGGGCACACCTAAAATGAGTGTGAGAAGGGTTAACTCCCTCCTCTGACACTGTCTTCCACTGCCACTTTTTTCATAGTTTAGATGTATCCTCAAGGAACAAGCTTAGTTTCTCAAGGATGAGATACAAGTTTTATAAAGATAAAAAAAAAATTCTGTATTTCTTAGGGGAAAAAAGTAGCTTCCCTATAATATGGGGGGAAGAGGGTAATACAGGTTTAATGAAGCTAACCAAAGAGGAGAGTTGTTTACTGAGAAGAAAACTCCAGCTTAGTCTTGAAGATTTATTTCAAGGAGACAATCAGGGAACAGAAGAGGCTCTGAGGGTCCATCAACTACAAATGAGAGGACAAAGCCAGTGGACACAGCAAATGTAACCCTCTGTGAGTTAGCTGCTGACAGCAGCCTCCTTGGCATTATTTGATGTTCAATATGACATGGTTCAAAATGAGCCACGTAATGAGATCTGTACTAGTGCCCTGAGAGGCTTATTCCACTCACTCGCACCTTCCATAGATACGCAGCCCAGTCTCTTCAAATAAATGGGCTAGGATGAGTATCTATAGAAAAAAAATCCTCTATCTCCCCATTGTTAAGTACTTTCAAATATACATGTGTATACTTGATTGAGCAAACTACTTCTGCTGGCTATGGATTTCCTTCTCCAAAAATTCTTATACCCAGATTCTGATGGTATCTGATACAGATTCTGACATCCGTGTACCTGATTCCAATCTTGACTCTGCCTCTCACTCCTGGTATCTTGGGTATGCTATTTAAATTCTCTGAGCCTTCAATTTCTCACATGTAAATGGAAACAATCATAGCACCAACCTTATGGGCTTTCTGTGTACAGATGGGGTACTGAGGCATGTAAAGCCCTTTGTATGGTGTGGTACACTTAAGTGCTACTCTTGAATAGTGGTTCTCCAAGTGTGGTCATGGACCAGGAGCATCAGCATCACAGTGAACCTGTGAGAAATGCAAATTCTTAGGCCTCACCTTAATCCTCTTGAATCAGAAACTATGGAAGGGGTACCCAGCAATCTGGTTTTAAGGAGGTGTCCATGTAATTCTGGTGCTCAATTCAAGTTTGAGAACCACTGCTCTGGAACAATGTTTTGAGTCATCTTATGGCATGGATGTTCTGGGGACATTACCAGTATCAGAATACTTTGCCCTATGGTCTCTACAAATTGGCAAAATGTCTCAGAAAGTTCAATTGTTTGGTATTAAAAACTCTTATCTCTCAGGCTACCCTGGCATCCTGAAATGGCACAAAAGTCCTTTGTCAGATCACATTTTCTGCTTTTAATCTGGTCATTTTAGCTCTGTGACAGCAGCTTTCTGTGATGATGGAAATGCTATATATATCTGCACTGTCCAACAGGGAAGCCATTAGCCAGGTGTGACTACTGAGCATTTGAAATGTGGTTAGTATAAATGAACAACAATGTTTATTTTATTTAATTCTAATTAATTTAAGGTGGTTAGTGGCTACCTTATTGGATAGCATAGTTTTAGAGAATCAGACAATGATGGTCCTTTCTATAATAAGAAAGTACAACTTTTGGCTGGGCATGGTGGCTCATGCCTGTAATCCTAGCACTCTGGGAGACCAAGGGGGAAGGGTTGGTTGAGCTCAGGAGTTCAAGACCCCATCTCTACTAAAAATAGAAAATTAGCCAGGCACCGTGGTATATGCCTGTAGTCCCAACTACTTGGGAGGCTGAGACAAGAGGATCACTTGAGCCCAGGAGTTTGAGGTTGCAATGAGCTATGATGACACCACTGCATTCTACCCAGATGACAGAGTGAGACTGTTTGTCAAAAAACAAAAAGAAAAGAAAAAAAAAAAAAAAGTAAAAGTAAACTTTTGTTAGATGAAAGTGGGAATAAAAGTAAGAAACTAACTTTAACTTCTTGCTTGATCCTGTGTACCGGGGTGGGAGGCGTTGGGCAAGGAGGTAGCATGAGGCAGAAGCGGTTTTGAATTCACACAGACTTGGCCTTGGATCTGCCATAACAGCAGCTGTAAGTTACTCAACCTTTCTAAGACTCAGGATCTGACCTATGAGATGGTGAGCATTCTACCTACTTCTGAAGCTGTTGAGAGGTACAGCAAAAGAATACCTGGCAAAGCTAGACAAAGAGTGCTTTTGAAATACTAGCCGTCCACTTCCAGGAACTTAAAATTTACTTAGGGAGAAAAATTAAGTTAAATACCAGGAAAAAAGTTCAGGGCAACACAGGAGAAATGTTACCCAGTAGTACATGGTAAAAGAAGTGAATGAATTACAGCTGTGACTGAAGTTCTGAGGAAGAGGACTGTGGTGTGCTGCCTAGCCAGGGGTTGGATATAACATAACAAGTTCAGTAGAAGAGCAGGGATGGAGGTGAACATGAAAGGATGCACGGGATTTGGACAGATAGAAAGCAAGAGAGCAGACATGTCCAATCAAGTAAGAGGCTTAAACAAAAGCAAGAGAATAAAAAAATAAGGCAGAATTGGGGCACCAAAGAAATCAGTTTGGTTGGAACAAAGGATTTAAGAAATGAGGCAAAGAGAGTAAGATTAGGAAGGTAGGTTCAGGGCAAACTCTGGAGGACTCAGAACGTCCACAAAGAAAGGCAATACATTCTTGTGGCTGAGAGCTAAGATGCTGAATGCAGAAATGGCCCTGCATTTAAATCCTGTTTTACTTGCTCTGTGATCTTGGAAAGATGCCAAGCTTTAGTGTCCTCTTCTGTAAAATGATAATAGCAACAGTACTCACCCCACAGGGTTATGAAGACTAAAAAGATGTATATGTAAAGGCTTAACCCAGTGCCCAGCACCTATTAAGTACTCAATAAATGGCAGCTGTTATTACTGAGGAGTTTTTGACTTTCTCCCATAGAAATGGTTAACATATTTATGTCCCACAGCCCTTTGAGAAGTCATAAAAACTATGGACTTTCTTGCCAGAAAGATACCTGCCAACATATACATAAACTTTTGCCTGTGACTTCAGGTAATTTATAGACCTTCTCACAGATTCCTCCTAAGGTTCAGGGGCTCCATGTTAAGAACTCTTGTTGTGGAGTCAAAGGAGGAACTTACTGATTGTTGCTGAGGCAGCAGTGACCACATGAAAGGTATTTGAGATGATGGTGGGGGATGGGAGAGCCCAGCAGCAGGCTAAGTGTCCTGTGACAGCGAGGTCACAGAAGAACTCCTCTGAGGTGCTAGCACAACTTTGGCTTCTCCTGAGAACGTAGTGTTTTCCTCCTGAGATCCGTAGTCAGGATGACGATGTAACAAACTGTGCCCTCCCACCCCTTTTTCTTTCTTTCTTTTTTTTTTTTTTGAGACAGAGTCTCACCCTGTTGCCCAGGCTAGAGTGGCGTGGCATCAGCCTAGCTCACAGCAACCTCAAACTCCTGGGCTGAAGTGATCCTCCTGCCTCTTGAGGAGCAGGGACTACAGGCATGTGCCACCATGCCCAGCTAAGTTTTTCTATTTTTAGTTGCCCAGCTAATTTCTTTCTACTTTTTTAGTAGAGATAGGGTCTGGCTCTTGCTGAGGTCGGTCTCAAACTCCTGACCTCAAGCAATCCTTCTGCCTCGGCCTCCCACCCCTTTTTCTTGGCTTCATCTAAGCCCAGTACTCAGTCTGAGGCTTAACCAAAGCAACAAGACAAGCCCTCTTGGCCTGAATGTGTGTCCAGTCTTTTACTCACTTTGGTCTTTCTTAATGTTAAACTCTATTTCCTTGATTCTTTTACTTTTATGCCTATTTTTAAATATACATACTTGTAGAATAGGTAGGGTACACAGAACAGGGAAATTGAGAATGGATGCTAAAAATGATACTAATAGGCTGGGCGCAGTGGCTCACGCCTGTAATCCTAGCACTCTGGGAGGCTGAGGCAGGCAGATCGCTCGAGGTCAGGAGTTCGAAACCAGCCTGAGCAAGAGTTAGACCCCGTCTCTACTAAAAAATAGAAAGAAATTAATTGGCCAACTAAAAACACATAGAAAAAATTAGCCAGGCATGGTGGTGCATGCCTGTAGTCCCAGCTACTAGGGAGGCTGAGGCAGGAGGATTGCTTGAGCCCAGGAGTCTGAGGTTGCTGTGAGCTAAGCTGACGCCACGGCACTCTAGCCCGGGCAACAAAGTGAGACTGTCTCAAAAAAAAAAATATTATAGTAATAATAGCAACTAACACATAATGTGTTCAAAATGTTTTGTAAGTATTAACTCATTTAATCTCCCATGCGGTAGGTACTACTATCCTTCCCATTAGACAAGTGAGGAAAAAGAGGGACTGGAATGTTAAGTTACCTGCCCAAGGTCATAAAGCTCTTAAGCGACAGAACTGAGATTTGAATGTAGGCAGTCAGTCTCCTGGGCCCATGTTAATAAACCACTACCTGAAAAGGACTTAGAGACTGCTGGAGAAGTGAGGAATAAACATGTGGTTGGCATTGGAGGTTATGTTTCAACTTCTCCCATTCTATACTTCTGACATGGCAAAACCCCAACATTACCCTGAGGTGGCTGTCAAAGACTCATACCCAGGAAATCAGCCATCTCTACTAGCAGCTGCAAGAACAGCCCCTACCCTAACAACCATGTCCCAGGCAGTAACGTCCTGATGTGCCATTACTGATACCTCACAGGTTAGCACCTGCAAATAACAGAAAGATCATCCTATTACCTACTCCCACCTGGAGATGGGACTTATGGAAAAAAGTTAAAGCAGCAATGAGATGTGGGGTTAGTGTTCCTTCTTCAAAGGGATGAAAAGTACCTTAAACCCCAGATGCCCTTGGAGAGAAACATAATCTATTACTTCATAGCAAAGAAACACTATATCCATACTCTGGGGTTGAATTCAAACCCAAATAAAATTTTCTGGCTAAAACATATACTAGAGAGTAGAAGAAAATAGGCTAAAGCAGAGAGGGGAGTCATAGCTCAGACACCTTTGCAGGAAGTGCCCCTGCCTGTTTCCTAGAAGGTCAGCACTGTCCCACTCTGCAGATCACAGCAGTAATCTGCTGTAGTAGCTAGGGAGGCCAATGGGATCACAAAGGTTGGTATTGTTTCACCTACTAACGTCTCCCTAGTCCATTTGGGACAGGGTAGGTTATATAGGTTTAATTTGTACAAGACATCCTAAAATATCAAAAGAGCCTTTCTAAAGTCATCTGGCTTACTCTTTTACATCTATAGCACCCCTGAAAGTAAGTCATTTGACTTTTACTTAAAAACTTCAGAGATGAAGCAGTCACTCCTCACATTTCATAAATAAAAGAGCCTCAAAAATCTTAAAAGTAGGTTCTATAGTTTCCCCCAGGGTTAAACCACAAACTACATTCAGGTAAGAGTCACGCATATATCTACAGGAAATAACTAAGGCTTGCAGGGAATTGCTACCCACCACTCAGTCTAACTTTCTCACTCAAACCCCCTGGTCCACACACACTCAGGCTTGAACACTTTGTCAAGTCAGAAAATAGCTCCTCATCACTGCTGGAAACACTCATGTAGCAATAATTGGAGTTGGCCCTTACCTGGGGGCTGTGCCTCTGGACACTGAACTGGGGGTTGCCTGCGAAATGGTCACAATGTCTTCGTCCCCTCCGTCCTCATAAAAGCTCGCTAGCGCGATCTGAAACAGAGAGGTAGTGCCTTGAGACCCTTAAAAAGGCCTTCACCTAATACATATCTCCTCTGAGCACAAAGGCAGGTGTCCTCAAACTATAGCCCGCGGGCCACATGCGGCCCAACGAGGACATTTATCAGGCCCACCAGGTGTTTTTGCCGCCACTGCCTGTCCTGCTTAGCAGGACCTGGGCCCACAGGGTGCATTCTCCAACGGTCTGAAGGACAATGAACTTGGCCCCCTGTTTAAAAAGTTTGAGGACTCTTGCACAAAGGAATAAAGACATGGCTCACACTTACATATCCAGGGGCCATAGAAAATCAGACCAACTATTAGCTTTCATATCACCTGAAACAAATTCTACTCACTAAAGGAAATAGAAGGAAGGCTGGGATAGAAGACATTCCTCATTCTCATTTTATGAAGAAATGTGATCTAGTATAAGCAGCACACATTTATTGAGCACTTATTTATATGCCAGGTTGTTCTGAACATTGTACATGTGTTAATTCATTTAATCCTCACAGAACTCTATGCTATTAGTACTATTATCATTTCACTTTATAGTTGATACAGAAGCACTAAGTTAAAAAGAAATTGTCCAAGGTTACACAGTTGGTAAGGCATGGAACTAGGTTCGATCCCAGGCAGTCTGCTCAGGCCCTCACTCTTTTTTTTTTTTTTTGGAGACAGAGTCTCACTCTGTTGCCTGGCTAGAGTGCCGTGGCGTCAGCCTAGCTCACAGCAACCTCAAACTCCTGGGCTCAAGCGATCCTCCTGCCTCAGCCTCCCGAGTAGCTGGGACTACAGGCATGTGCCACCATGCCTGGCTAATTTTTTCTATATATTTTTAGTTGGCCAATTAATTTCTTTTTATTTTGAGTAGAGACAGGGTCTCGCTCTTGCTCAGGCTGATTTTGAACTCCTGACCTTGAGTAATCCTCCCACCTCGGCCTCCCAGAGAGCTAGGATTACAGGCGTGAGCCACCATGCCCAGCTAGGCCCTCACTCTTAAGCTCTTCCATTATAGCCAGGAGTCAAGAACTATGTCAGTCCATGTTGCTACTTTTCCTTTCTTTCTGAAGCCATGTCCTAATCTGTGAGATGGGGATACCCATCCCACCAACCCTGCACACTGGATGAGATGATGCACTAAGATTTATGAATACTCATGTCTTAGGTCTATACCTACAGAAGGAATATGGGAGTCCTTTGGCCATCTGTCACTGCATGTCTCTCACCACCTCAATGGATAGGCATTTACCAATCACTTACTTTGCACAAAGAAAGGAAAAAGGGCACTGAGGTCATAAAGATGAAATAGACCTGGCTCCTGTCCTCAAGGTCATCAGCCTTACAGGAGACAGTGAGCTGTCCCAGGACATGCACTGAATTGGCATTCAGGGAGCCTACATTCCAGTCCTGGCCATCATATGCATGAGTCTCAGTTTCCCCACCTATACCATGAGGAGAATGGGACAGATGACCTGTTGACCATAATAGTGTGATTTTAGGTCTTTCAGGAAGAAACTTTTCTGTTTATTTCTGCCCAGCACAGCGATTTCACACTGTGTCTGCACAGGTATGATGCTTTACTAATTCTCTTATGTTTGGGAAGCAATTTATGTTTGGCACCGGACCCAGTTCAAATTCCAATTGAGATACTTACTGGCTATGTGACCTTGGGCACATCCCTTGCCCTCTGAGCTTCCAATTCCTCATCCATAAAATGGGGCTAGTCTTTACCTCATGATGTCACCAGGATGGTGGTAAGAGCTTGGGCTCTGTTTGCTTAGAATTAGAGAGAACTGAGCTCTTAATCCTATCTCTTCTGCGTGGCAGTTAGTGACGACTTGAGCAAGTTACTTAACCTCCCTAAATCTCAGCTGCAAAATGCTAAGATTAAATAACATAAAACATGTAAAGCAGTTAGAACAGCACCTGGCTCACGGTAGGTACTCAATAAATATTAGTCATCATCATCATCATCGACCTAAGACGTAGGCTGGCCAAGAACATTTATGCAATTCTTTCTACAGTTAATTACTGAGTGCTTATTATGTGCCAGGTATCGTTCTAGGGCAGGCAGTGGGGATTCATCAGTGTACAAAAATCTCTGCCTCGTGAAGCTTAACATAAGTCGTCTTAATTAACCAGCAAGTATTTCGTGAATATTTAGCACATGACAGTGGACTAGAAAGCAATTTCCATGAGACTCCCATATTACAGATACATTAACTAAGAAAGGTGAAGAAGCTCCAACCTTGCGCCACCAGACCAGTGGTAGTTTCCCCCAGCAATCAGAGAGGAGGGGGCGTGGGCCAAGTCCCGGGCCCAGCTCCTCCCTCCACTGGCTGCCGGACTTCGGAAATGGAAACGATTGACCACCTGGTCCGGAGCGCTGCTTCACTCAAGAGCTGGTCATTCGGACCAGCCCGGCCTCCAGAAGACTCTCGGCGCGGCAGCCACGCCCCCAGATACCCTCTCTTCACGCCGGCTGCGGCAGTGCCCCAAGTCTTGCTGACGCCGTGAGCAAGCGAGACGGAGGGAGAAACTGAGGCACGGCAGAGCAGGCTGGGGCTAGTCCGCATTCCCCCGCCCCCCAGCCGAGCGGGCGACGCGTGACAAGCGGACCCAGGACCATGAGGCCTGGGTCCGGCAGCGGCCGGGCGGGGATGACTGTGCGCTTCGGCCGCCGCGGGCTTAGTGCGCTGGACGCCCGCGCTGCGCAGTCCCCGGTCCACCCGATGCAGCCCGCCTCGCGGTACTACCTGCAGGTCCCAGCCGGCCGACTCAAGGAAGAAGCGGGCCCGGTCCTCCTCGGCGTCTGTCACCGCCACGAACTCCCTCAGCGCCTCCTGTCGCTCCGCCGCCATCTTCGCTCTGTGCGCTTCCAAAACCGCTCCGGCTGCCGCGTTCGGCTGGCGGGTCAATCGGGCCCAGCCGGTGGGAGCCCGCCCGCAGGCCCCGCCCCACGCGGTGCCTCACGCAAAGCCCTCCGTGCGGGAAACCCCGCCGCTCCGCGCCCCCTCTGGCGGCCGCGGCTCAGACCGCAGCCTAACCGCGCGGGTGGAAGCCGAGCGGAGGATGGGAGGCGCGGCGGGTCTTACACGTGGGATCAAGGATCCCTGAAGGAATCAGAGTGGCAATTATTCACTGACTCATCCCCTCATTTCATTAAGTTATTCATTCGTTCATTCACTTACTTGTTCAAACATTTACTGAGAGCTATCAATGGCCCGATGCTCTTCCAGGTTTATGGCAGCATGCTCTTGTGTGTTTATGGCAGCAAAAGTCCCTGCCCTCTTGCAGCTTACATTATAAAGGGGCGGCCGGGGGAACCAGACGGTGAACATGACGCTCCTCTGCTCACAACCCTGCCCTGCTTCTCCATCTCATCCTGCATAAAAGACAGTCTCGCGGCCTGCAAGGCCCACGTGAAATGGGCCAGCTCCTTCATCTTATCTCCTATGGGTCCCGCTGGCTTCCTCTTGCCCCTCTTGCAGTTCCTGGAATGTGCCAGGCATGCATTTGCCTCAGGGCCTTTGTTTTGGCTGCTCCCTTTGTCTGGAACACCTTCCCCTAACAGACCTCTTAACTTTCTTCAGGCCTTTGCTCCAGGGGCACCTTCTTATACACAATCCTGTCTTTTAGGTCCCTCAGCTTCTTTGCCCTCTTGCCTCCTGCCACCCTGCCTGCGGTACTTCCCTTCCTCTTCCCTTTGTCAGCTCCTGCTCATTCTCAGGTCTCGGGCTCAGTCAGAACCCCTCTTGATAAAGATATGAACAACACAAAGTCCAACCTTCCCTCAATTGACAGAGTAGTTTGCCTGGAAAATTCGGTGTATATTAAAACCATGCAAAAAAATACTTTAAATATATATGTCAAACGGGTTAGGGTCTGGGTTTGGGTTATTAGGAGCAAGTGTGCAGCTGTACTAGGTCCTGGCAGGATGCGTGAAAGGAGGGGCTGTTCTCTGTGGTGTGAGTCTCTCCTTTCCATGGCAAGGCCACCCAGCACCAGCTCTAGTCCCCAGTCCCTGCCCCCTTCATTGCTGTGTCAACCTGAAATCCCAACTTTCCAGAAAGCCCAGGAGGCTGGAGACTCACTCTGGACTGTGTTCACACTTGGTTGCCAGCAAGGTCTTTCCACCCTGGAAACTGACAGTGATTTACCCTGGCTTAAAGATCTGGGAGTGATTGGCTCCCCAAGATTCAGCTCCTTGGCTGATATTTGAGCTTTTGAACCTCATTGTCATCCCCTCTTCACTTTTGTGCCACTGGGGAAAGCCCTTTCTTAGGCTAAGGGATCCCTGGCCCCTCCTCCAGAGGCCTTGGGGGTATCCTTCCCCATAACACTACCCGGCAGCACTTACTATGCCCCAGACACTCTAAAAAGAACCCTAAATACACCAACTCATTCATCCTCCTGAAAACCCTATGAAGTATTATCATTTCCATTTTACAGATGGGGAAATCTAGACTCCTAAATGAGTTTGAACCTAGATATTTCACAGCTCCCGAGTCTGTATTCTTAACCACTGTCCCACCCTGTCTCTTCTTGGCCTGCAGGACTGTGCTGGCCGATTCCTATGTCTGGTTTCTGGAGGCAACAAATGACCGCAAACTTAGTGGTTTAAAACAACACAAATTTATTCTCTCATAGTTCTAGATGCCAGAAGTCTGACATCAAGGTGTTGGCAGGGCCAGGCTCCCTCGGGAGACTGTAGGGGGAGAATCCATTCCTTGCTTCTTCCAGCTTTTGGTGGCTGCCAGCGTTCCTTAACTTGGGGTCTCGGCACTCTGGTCTCTGCCTTTGTGGTCACTTTGCTTCCCCCTCTTCTACATCAAATCTCCCTCTGTCTCTCTCTTACAGGGACACTTGTGATCTCTTTTAGGGCCCACCTAGATAATTCAGGAAAACCTCCCATCTCAAAATTCTTAATTTGATCACACCAGCAAAGTCCTTTCCCGCCCCCCCTCCCATATGAGGTAACATTCACAGGTCCTAGAGATTCGGGCATGGATATCTTTGGGGGGCACTTTTCAGCCTACCTTACCTACCCTGTCTAATGTCTGGTAACTCAGTGATTTATTCAATTCGCAGAGTAAATTAGTGTCCTCTTTGGTTTAGTTCAAGCTGTTTTTTTGTTTGTTATAATGAAAAACATCCAGACTAATCCACTTCCCACCACGGTAGGTGCTAATACATGTTTACATGGAAAGAGAAAAGGGAATTTACATGTACTGAGTATTCCCAGTACACACAGCGCACAGTAGGCCCTCAGGAGATGTGGAATTGGATTGGTTCTTATACAAGGCAGAGAGATCCTCAATGTTTCTTGAGGTGAAGTGACTGATTAGTCGCTAATGGCACCCAGTGAGGAAGCAGAGGCTTCGGGGTTAGAAGTCAAGCGTGTTTGACTCATGGGCACGCAAACCTTTCCCTACATCAGGGCTTTTCAACGTCTGCACTACTGATACTTTGCTTTACATAATTCTTTGTTGTAGAGAAACAACAGCACCCCTGGCCTCTACCCACTAGATGGTGGTAGCATCCCCCAAATGGTGACAACCAAAAATGTCTCTAACATTGCCAAAAGTTCCATGGGGGCAAAATGACTCTTCTTGAGAACTGCTGCCCCACATTAATGCTGCCCTGGTGGAGGTGGCGGTGGGAAGAGGTGCTGGGAATTAAACTTCATTGTTCTACATAGCAAGTAGGAGGCTGCCTTTGTGCCACTGTGGCAAAGATTACTGGTTATTTCCTGATATTTACCCTCCAGTTCAGCAGGGTACATTGCTGCCAGAATAAAGACTACGTTTCCCAGCCGTTTTTGCAGCTAGGTGTGACAATGTGACCACATTCCAGCCAATTAAAGGTAAGTGAGGTGGGATAGTTCCTGACTGTGCCCTTAAAGGGGAGAATCATGCTCCCTTCCCCCACCTCTTCCCCAGCCTGGCTGCCTGGAATGTGGACCTGGTAATAACAAGATCAAGCAATCCCTGGTCTCAAAACCAGGGAGCCCCAGTATTGCCTGGCGTGCTTATGGCCGGATGTTACTAGAGAAATGGTCTTTTTTCTGGTTTAAGCCACTGTTATTAAAGAGCTTTGTTACAGCTGCCAGACCTGCATTCTAACTCTTACACTCATCCAGCCAGCCACAGGGGGAAGGAAAGAAGACAGAAGGGGGGAGAGAAGAGTGTAGATGGAGGCTCACAGGTGGTCTGGCTGGTTGAGCTCAGAGATGCTCAGGAACACCTTCTGGGAAGAAGACTCGGAGTTGGATATTTGAAGGACATGAAAGACGTTGCGAGGTGAAGAAAAGGGGAGGACACCCCAGATGGGCTGCAGCATGGGCAAGGGCATAGCGGAGAGACCCAAGCCAGGGCCTGAAGGACAATGAAGGCTTGAACAGGTTGAGAGCAGAGAGGAGACACATCAGGGGGAGCCCAGTGCAAAGAGGGGAATTTCACTAGGTGAACCGACACCAGATGTAGGGATCTAGAAGTTTGGCATGAGGCCTAGGGAGCATCCAGAGGCTGAGAAATGGTCAAGGAGCCTGGAGGATCCACACTGGGACTGACCCTCACCCTTGTCCCTTGCCCCATGCTAAGATGTGAGGCTCTGCTGGGCCCAGGGTCTTGAAGTCTTCTTGCTCAGAGCTTCTCCGGCAGGCAGCCAGGGCCAGTAGGAGTGTAGCCAAGGTCACTGCCTTCAGCCCCAGGACCACAGGTGTGAGCACAGACAGGAGGCCTGGGGGACACAGGGGAGAACTCAGGAAGACCCCTGGTGGGTGCCCCACAGCCCACACCTCAGTACCCATGGGTGAGGGTGGGCCCAGCTGCTGTATAACCTCTGCAGCCATGTCCTTTCTGCCTTGGGAGAGGAGATCAAAGACCACTTCTCCCTCTGCCCTGGACCCAAAGAAGCCTTGCCCCATATCCTCTCTGTACCTGTGACCATCTCAACAGCATCTCTAACCTCTGATAATGATAGAAACCTGCTCTCACGTGTTGTCTGTCTCAGACCCCAAGCCAAGCTCTCAAGCTCTTCCTCATTGCCTAATATAATCCTCAAACTAATCCTACAATGTAGGCTAATGATCCAATTCTATAGATAAAGACACAGACCCAGAATGGGTGTGGCCCAAGGCCACACGTGTCAAAGAAGTGAAGGGCCCCAGGTGGTCTGGCTCCCATGCATGGCAGGGACAGGGCTGGGCCTCAGGAAGGCTAATCCGACCCCCTGATCACAAGCTCCTGCCAGTTATTGGGTGATGCCAAACGTTACCAGGTGATGTGCCAGGCACGGTTCTGGACACTTGGTGTGTATGATCTCATTGGATCCATGCCCAACCCCAGGAGGGAAGCTCTCTGATTCATACCCCCACCCGCCCTAGTTCATAGAGTCAGACACCAGAGATTCAAGGAGTGAGGTGTCCTGCCCATGATCACACAGCCAGAAAGGGCACCCGTCCAGGAGGCCTGGCTACAGAGCCGTGTTCTTTGACACTCCTGTGCATGGCCTCAGTGTGTCCCCACACTCTGACTCACGGGGAGCTCACTATCTCTCAAGTAACACTGCCCACTGATCAATGGGATGGTGCTAGCTGACAGGAAGTCTTTTCTTGATTGAGCTGTTCCTGGTTCTGCAGTGGAGATGGAGTCCTGGGGACCTTCTTGGTGGCAGGTGAGCCCCAGAAGTCTGGGATTGCTCCCTTTTCATGACCAAGCCATCCATGCCCCCCTCCCCTTGCCTGTGGGGGACTCATTAACTCCATTGAGGTAGGTGCACTCACCTATTGGAGATATCCTGGCTACATGTTCACCGGAGAATGCTGCCTCTTGGGGAGAGGTGGGTTTCGCTGCAAGAGAGAGAAGCTTTCTCACACTGCCTTTCATCATTCTCTCTTGTCACTTCCTGAGCTCCTGTGCCAGGAGCTGGGGCTACTGAGATGAGTCTGCCAGTTTCTACCTGGGTAGGGGCTAGAAGTGAAACCCTGCATCTATGATGTATGAGCTTAGACCTGCTGGAGCATCTCTGGGGTAGGGATAATGCCTGATTCATTGCAGTGTCTCCAGCATGTAGTACAGTGCAGGACACTCAGCTAGCATGCAATAGATGTTTGTTGAATTATTAATGGTCTATTAAAAGTTCTGTAGAGTCCCAAATGGGGAGAAATTAACTCTGCCTGTGAGGAGGAGAAAGTTTCAAAGAGAAGGGGCCATTTGTGTTGGGCCTTGAAGGATGAGTAGGAGTTCTCAGAGAAAAGGAGAAAGCATTTCAGGTAGAGGGAACAGCTTATGTAAAGACATGGAAGCTGAGAAGAGCTGGCTTGTTTGAAACGTGGTGAAAAGTTCCTTGGGGACCACCTGCTCCTCTCCCCTGACAGTTCCTGGATCACTTGTCTCACCTTTCACTCTCAGTGTGGTACCCTGTCCAGAGAGGTATTGCCTATTGGGTTTCCTATGAAACTTTACACAGTAATAGGTGCCAGCATGCTCAGTGGAGATGCCTCCCAGAAGAATGCTGAAGTCATTGTTGGAGGCCCGCACTGCTGTCACTTTGGGCTGGGAGATGCCTTCAAAGTTGTAAATGGCCTCCCGGCTCAGTCCAGTCCCCCGGAACCACCTGATGGGTCCAGGAGGACCATCTCCAAGCACTGTGCAGTTCAGGAAGGCAGTGTCTCCAGTGGTCACCAACACCAAGTCCTGGGGCTGGATGATCCAGAGGTATGGCTTGGGGTCCCCAGCTCCTAAAGCCAAAGGGAGAGTCCTTGTTGGATTCCTTCTGTTCCTCCATCATCCACTCATTCCCTCCCTGAAGTATTCCCTCCCTTTCCCCTTTCTCAATTTCTTCACTCTGCCACTCCCTCCTGCTTTCTTTCATCACTCACCAGTTGATTCATTCAGTAAAGGAGTTCTGAGTACCTACTATGTTCCGATGCTCGGATTGGGGAAAATGAATCTCACGAGACAGGCAAACACCCTGCCCTGAAACTGCTCTCAGTCTGATGATGCAGCTGGAAAGAAAATTGCCCGGAGGGTGGAAACGCAGAGGACTGCAGGACTCCAGGGGAGGCACCTCACAGCTTGGAAGGTGCCAGGAAGCCTTCCCCAAATGCCCGCATTAAGTTAAAATGAACCCCACACACAGCAGACACTCCCCGTGTCCCCAGGTTACGGGCTGGTTCATAAGCATCTGTTTTCCTATTTAATCACCTGAATGATCCTTGAAGTACAAATTTTGTTGCTATTTTATAAGTTAAGCATTTGAGGTATATATAGCTGCTTCAGTGACTCATTTAAGAACACACTGCTATTGAATGACAGGCCCAGGATTTGGGTCTCTGGGTCACTGCTGCTGGACTTAATAGGTACCACAACTGATTACTTGGGAGTGGGGTAGATCACACTATCAGCATCTGGTCTTGACTCCACTCCAGTGATATGGTACATCTACACCCTCCCCATGGCCTCATGGGAGAAAAGCAAACTTCCTTGTCCCTTGACGTGGAGCTGAGCCATGTGATTTGCTTTAACCAATGGGCTGTTACCAGACATGATGTGCGTAGAGGCTTGAGATGTGCTTGGGGAGTTGGGACTGGCCCTCTGGGCTTCTGCCATCTCCATGAGAAAACATGCCCCACGTCGCTGCTTCCTCTCGGGCCTGGGTCCTGGCATGAGACATGGGGAGTGGACCCACCCCAGCCACACGTAATCGTGCATGTGAGATATAAATACATACTGTTGTGTGCCACTGAGGTTTTGTGTGATACAGCATGGTTGTGGATGAGGGTGACTGCCACAGGGAGACAGACCAGAGTGAATATGTGCCCTGCAGGGCCTTATACTCACCCTTCACAAGCACCGAGGTGCCCTCAGCCGCCTTCATTGCTGAGTGTTCACTCAGACCATCAGCCCTCACACAGTGGTAGGTTCCAGCATGCTCCTTGGTGACATTGTGGATGTAGATGGAGTAATCGCAATTCAGTGGCCCTGATGTCTGAGGGATCATGGGCACCACCCCGGGGAAGAAGCCACGTTCAAAGTTATAAATTTCTTGCTGGTCCTGAGAGCTGACCTTGACCCATTTAATCAGATCATCAACGCAGGAGCCGACCACCGTACACCTCAGTATGAGCGTCTCGCCTTCTGCCACCAGCATGGGGCCCTCGGGCTGTAGCACATGCCACTTGTTCCCATTGCTTTGCTCAGAGGTTCCTACGATAGAGGAAGAAAGGCCTTGTACTGGGCAGGAGGAGGGTTTCATTAATAATGGAAAGGAAAGAGGGGATGAGGGGGCTGGCTGCAGAGAGAGAACAGAGCTGTCTAGTGGGAAGCCTACAAATAATAAATAATGTGTAAGTGCTCACCACCTACCAGGCACTGCATGCATCATCACATTTTCATTATCACATATTCCTCGCAATGCTCCTATAGGTAAGCAGAATTATCCTCATTTTATGACAGAGGAAACTGGGAGCCCAGAAATGTTAGGTAGCCCAGGGTCATCTGTTAGGGGCTGAACTGTGTCCCCTAAAAGCATATGTTGAAGCCCTAGCCCCCAGGGCTGCAGAATGTGACTGTATTTGGAGACAGGGTCTTTAAAGAAGTAATTAAGTTAAAATGAGTCCCTGATCCAATCTGGCTTGTGTCCTTTTAAGAAGAGGAGATTCAGACATAGACGTGCACATGGGGAAGACCACGTGAAGACACAGGGAGAAGGCGCCATCTACAAGCTAGGGAGAGAGGCCTCAGAAGAAACCAACCCTGCTGATAACTTGTTCTAGGATTTCTAGCCTCTAGAATAGTGAGAAAATACGTTCACGTTGTTTAAGCCACCCAGTCTGTGGTACTTTGTGATGGTGGCCGGAGCAGACTCATGTATCATCCAATAAGAATGTGACAGAGCCTTTTTCCAAGCTCTTGCAGCCTGTTTCTGGAACTCCTGCTTTTTACCCTCAAATGCCACCCTTCAGAGACATAGGTTTGTGTTTTGTGGTGTTCAGTGTGTATACCCTCCCTGCCTCCTCTGAATTCTTTAACAAACTGCGGTTCTTGTTACCATGTCGTGAAGTGGGCTTATTTCAACGACAGGTTGAACTGTTGAGTTTGGCCTCCACGTGGGCACAGAGAAAAAGGGCTGAGGCCTCGTATGGAAGTTCTTTGAGACCTGGGTGATGAACATCATCACATTTACTCTTCCCAAGGACTCCATGAGGTAGATGCTATTAATATCTTCATTTTTGAGATGAGAAAGAAAATGAACGCTCAGGGAGTTAAAGAAATGGGGTGAAAGTGCATTCAGTAGGTGTCCTGGCCAGGACTTGAACTCAGGTGAGGTGACTTAAGATTCTGCTCAAATCAAGATCATCAGCTTTGTGCCTTGGGTTTCCCTATTGTCTGTGTTCCCATTGGCCCTTGTGAATAACTCGGTCTGACTCCAAGATGCAAGTTGCAGTATATCGTGGTGTTTCTCAGATGTGAGTAAGGCAGGGACAGTAAGGAGGTGAAGCAAAGCTTCCCTTCTAAGAGGATCTAGCCAAGAGTTGTGGAATTCTAAATTTTTTTTTCTGCCTGTCTTCAGCTGGGCATGTGCTATGAACCACCGAGAACTGCCTCGCAGTTGTCACCAAGAGACACTCCATGTTCAATCATAGTGATTCCTTTTGTTCTTGATGTCATTAGTTCCAAGAAGTCCAGCAACATCTACCCCCAGACATTATTTGAGTTGTAGATCTATTATCGCGAATCCTTTCTGTTGGTTTTTCCACCGGCCTCAGGTCATCTCACACACATGCACTGAAGAGTGCCCATCACTCAGCACAGGGCTGGGGATAGTGCCTGTTCCTACCAGCCAAATGGCTAAACCTCACAATTGTCAGGGCACTGGGGAAAGTACACAGGAGAGAGTACTCTACCCAGAAAGGAGGCTTCTCTGGTTTACCTAACACATCTTAAAATCAAGGCCCCACAATGATAAAATATAACATTTTATTGTGAGGCTTATAACACACATACATAAAAGTTATGACAAAAATGGAATAAAAACTGGGAGGGGAGAAATATTAGTATATCAATTGTAAGTTTCTTTCTTTCCTTTTTTTCCTTCCTTCTTTCTTTCTATCCATCACCTGAGTATTTATCATTTATAGCTGTTGGCTACAATTCAAGTCTTCTAGCTATTTCAAAAAATATATTACCCTGTTGTGAACTAAAGTCACCCTACTCTGATATCAAACATTAGAACTTATTCCTTCTATCTAATTGTGTGTTTGTACCCATTAACCAACCTATCTTCCTCCCCCACCCCATATACCCTTCCCAGTAACTTCTGTCTATCATTCCACTCTACCTCTATGTGATCAACTGTTTTAGCTCCCACATATAATTGAGAACATGCAATATTTGTCTTTCTGTGCCTGGCTTATTTCACTTAACACAATGATTTCCAGTTTCATCCACGTTGCTGCAAATGACAGGATTTCATTCTTTTTATGGCCAAGTAGTATTCCACTGTGTACATACACCACATTTCTTTATCTATTCATCTGTTGATGGACACTTAGGTTGATTCTGTATCTTTGCTATTATGAATAGTGCTGTAATAAACAGGAGGGTATGGGTATCCCTTTGATATACTGATTTTTTCCCTTTGGATAAATACCCTGTATTGAGATTGCTGGATCACATGTTAGTTCTGTTTTTAGTTTTTGGAGAAATCACCACACTGTTTTCCATAATGGCTGTGCTAATTTACATTCCCAACAACAGTGTATAAGAGTTCCCTTTTCACTACCTCCTTGCCAACATTTGCTATTTTTTGTCTTTTTGTTAATAGCCATTCTAACTAGGGTAAGATGATATCTCATTGTGGGGTTTTGATTTGCATTTTCCTGATGATTAACATTGTTGAGCATCTTTTCATATGCCTGCTGGCCATTTGTATGTTTTCTTTTGAGAAATGTCTGTTCATGTTATTTGCCGATTTTTAAATGGAATTATTATTATTTACTGTTGAGTTGTTTGAGTTCTTTGTATATTCTGGATATTAGTTTCTTGGATGAATAGTTTGTGAATATTTTATCCCATTTACAGGTTGTCTCTTCACTGTATTGATTGTTTCTTTAGCTGGGCAGAAGCTTTTCTACTTTAATATAGTCCTATTTGTCTATTTTTGGTTTTGTTGCCTGTGCTTTTGTGGTCTTAGCCATAATCAGGTCTTACATTTAAGTCTTTAATCCATCTTGAGTTGGTTTTTGTATATGGTGAGAAATAGGGGTATAGTTTAATTCTTGTGCATATGAGTATCCAGTTTTCCCAGCACCATTTATTGAATTAGAATTGTTAGATCCTCTTGCTGGATTGATCCCTGTATTATTATATAATGACTATTTGCATTTTTTTTTTTTACTGTTTTTGACTTAAAGTCTATTTTATCTGTATAAGTATAGCTTCTCCAGCTTGCTTTTGGTTTCCGCTTGCATGGAATATCTTCTTCCATCCCTTTACTTTCAGTCTATGTGTCTTTACAGATTTAGTACATTTCTTGTGGGCAGTGTATAGTTGGATCATGTTTCTTTTAAAAAATCCATTCAGCCAGTCTGTATCAAGTGGAGAATTTAATCCATTTGCATTCAAGGTTATTATTGATATGTGAGGTTTTGTAGCAATTTTGAAATAAATTGCTAGTTTCCTGGTTGTTGTGTATATTCTTTGTTCCTTTCTTTCTCTTTGTCATTGTGGTTTGGTGATTTTCTGTAGTGGTACTATGTAAGACCTTTCTCTTCCTCATTTTCATGTTTCCTTTACAAGTGAGTTTTATACTTTCATGCATTTTTGTGACGGCACATGTTGTCCTTTTGCTTCTAGGTTTAGGACTCCCTTGAGCATTTCTTGTAGGGCTGGTCTAGTGGTGATGAATTTTCTCAGCTTTTGCTTATCTGGGAAAGACTTTATTTTTTCTTCATGTATGAAGAATAATTTTGCTGGGTATAGTATCCTTTACAGACAGTTTTTTCCTCTAGTGCTTTGAATATATCACCACATTCTCTCCTGGCCTGTAAGGTTTCTGTTAGGAAATTCACTGTTATCTTGATGGGGGCTCCTTTATAGGTGACTGGACACTTTTTTCTTGCTGTCTCTAGAATTCTTTGTCTTTAACTTTAGACAGTTTGACTATAATGTGCCATGGAGAAGACCTTTTTGAATGTGTGTTGGGATGGGGGGCGTCTCTGAGTCTCCTGTATCTAGATGTCTAAATCTCTTATTAGAGCCAGGAAGTTTTCTATTATTTTGTTAAACAGGTTTACTAACCGTTTCATTCTTTCTTTGTCTCCTGGGACACTGGTAATTAGATTATTTGGTTACTTTATGGTGTCCCATATGTCACAAAGGCTTTGCTCATTCTTTTAAATTATTTTTTCTTTATTTTTGTCTGACTGGGTTATTTCAAAAGACCTATCTTCAAGTTCTGACTTTCTTTCTTCTGCTTGGTCTAGTGTATTGCTGAAGCTTTCAAATGTATTTTGCATTTCATTCAATGAATCCTTTAGTTCCAGAATTTCTGTTTGGTTCTTTTTTTATGATATCTATCTCTTTGGTAAATTCTCATTGATATCCTGATGTGTTTCTCTGGTTTTTTTTTATTATTTTTCAGAATTCTCTTATATTTCACCAAACTTCTTTAAAATCAGCATTTTGAATTCTTTTTTCCAGGATTTCATGAATTTCTTTTTGACTGGGAACTCTTCCTGGAAAATTATTGTGTTCTTATGGAGGCATCATATTTCTTTGCTTTTTCATGTTTCCTGAGTTCTAACATTGATATCTTCCCTATCTGGTGTAACAGTTACTTCTTCCAATTTTTAAAAAATTTGCTATTGTAGGTGAGGACTTTTTCCTGAAGATGTATCTATGGTGTTGGTAGGGTAGAGCACTTTGGCTTTAATTCTGATGCATGCAGTAGTGTAGTGATTGTATGATTTCTTTGACTGTAAACAGCATCAGTGGTGTCTACAATTTCCTTGGTGGGTCAGTGTTCAGTTGTTAGTGGAGGCTGGGGTGAAATTTTTTCTGGGGACTGGGATACTAGGTAGGCCAGTTTTGGAATCCCAGTTGCGGCTGCAAGCTAAATATACCTGTCCTTGAGTCCCAAGGCAGTGTACGTAGGCAGTGGAGTTAGCTGGTCCACGCAGGCTGATGGCTTGCTCAGGTTCCAGGAATGCCAGTGGTGGGCCAGGTGATGGCAGTAGCAGTGAGGGGACAACCTCCTGGGATACAAGTGGTCCATGCTGGTGTTTGCAGTGGCCGTGACAGGTTGGGTGGGCTGGTCCCAAGACCTGCAGGTGATGTGTGTGGGTGGGTGCCAGCTGTGGTGGTAGTGGCAGGTTGAGTGGGCCCTACTTCTGACCCTGCTCAGGTGTCACTGTTAGAGGACTGAGTTGGATGACCTACAGGTCCCTGGGTGGTATGTTTGATACTTGGGGAGAGGTAAAACCAGGCTGGGTGGTACCCTCAAACCCTGTGGTGTATGCTGAGATTGGCTGTGGTAGGCAGAGACAAGGTGATCCCCAGGCCACCAGCCAAATACTCAGGTTGGCATGGCAGCAGCTGTGCTACAGCCCTGCTCCTTGGGAGGGTGGGGTTGCTTTCCCTGGGAGCAGCTGGAGGCAGGCATCAGGGGGGTACAGGCTTTGCTTGCACCTTAGCCCACAGAAGTCTACAGGGGTGGGGGTTTTAGGCAGTGGAATTTGTCCTTGGGGCACGTGAACATGGGTGGCCACTCTCTGGTGGGGAAGCAGGGTTACTGCCCCTTGCCCCTGCTGAGGCTGGGCAAAGCTGGCAGAGCAGGGCACAGTGCGGTGTGGGCTGGGCTGTCACAATGGCACAGTGCTACAGCTGCTTAGGGCTTGGCAGTTTGTGGGATCCGGTGTGAGCTCTCTCTGTAGAGCAATGCCTTTCTGCAGTTTCCAGAGAGCTCCCTATGTTAGTCCCGGAACCCACAAAAGTGGAGAGGCTTTCTCATGGCTAGGATTGTAGGAGTCTGTGGTGGAAATGTGGACCACTGGAGTTTCTCACTCAACCCTTTTTCCACATTAGGGAGCTTCTCCAGACTCCCAGTCATGTCCTGCCAAACAGCTGGTTTTTATACTATATGTAAAATGGTACGATATCACTTAAAGGTAGACTGTGATAAATTAAAGATGTATACTATACACTCTAAAGCAACTACTAAAATGCAAAATAAAAACATACAGATAGTAAGATAATAATGGAAGCAAAATAGTATTAAAAATATTTAATCACCAAAAGAAGACAGAGAAAGAGGGAAAACGGACCAAAGAACAAGTAGGACAAATAGGAGGGTAATAGATTTAAACTTACTCATATCAATAATCATTTTAAATGTAAATGGTCTAAATTTCTAAGTAAAAGTTAGATTGTCAGGTTGGATGAAAAAGTAAGACTCAACTATATGTTGCCTAACAAAAATATACTTGAATATAAAGGCACAAATAAGTTAAAAGAAAAATGATGTGAAAAGATATACTATACTAACACTAATCAAAAGAAAGCTGGAGTGGATATATTAATATAAGTCAAAGTAGATTTCAGAGCAAAGAATGTCTCCAGGGATAAAGACTGTCATTTCACAATATAAGGGAGTAAATTAATCAAGAAGATAAAACAATTCCAAACATTTATGCATTTAATAACAGAGTTTCAAAGTTTATGAAGCAAAAACCAATATATGGAAAGAATGAGGGCATTAAAAAACAAAAACAAAAACTAACAGAATTACAGGGAGAAATAGACAAATCCACAGTTAGAGTCCGAGATTTCAATATTCTTCTTTCAATGGCTGATAGAACAAGTAGTCAGAAAATCAGAAAGAATACAAAAAGACTTAAAAGACTATCAACCAACATTTATTGGATACTACACACCCAAATAAAAACTCTCCATGAGTATAAAAGAATTCAAGTCATGAAAAGCATATTCTCTGCCCACAATGAAATAAATTAGAATCAATAACAGAAAGATGTCTAGAAAACTTCATATATTTGGAAACTAAATAACTTCTAAATAACATGAGTCAAAGAAATAAAAGGGAAATTAATAGCCACAGAAGTCCCTCAAAAGAACAAAGCTGGAGGCATCATATTAACTGACTTCAAAATATATTACAAGGCTATAGTAACCAAAACAGTATGATATTGGTATAAAAATAGCACATAGACCAATAGAAGAGTATAGAAAAGACAGAAATAAATCCATGCATTTATAGCCAACTGATTTTTGACACAGGTGCCAAGAATATACACTGGGGAAAGGAGACCCTTTTCAGTAAATGTACCTGATAAAAGGTTCTGATATCTGATAAAAGATTATATATCCAGGCCAGGTGCGGTGGCTCACGCCTATAATCCTAGCACTCTGGGAGGCCGAGGCGGGAGGATCTCTTGAGGTCAGGAGTTCGAGACCAGCCTCAGCAAGAGTGAGACCCTGTCTATACTAAAAATAGAAAGAAATTAATTGGCCAGCTAAAAATATATAGAAAAAACTAGCCGGGCATGGTGGCGCATGCCTGTAGTCCCAGCTACTCGGGAGGCTGAGACAGAAGGATCGCTTGAGCCCAAGAGTTTGAGGTTGCTGTGAGCTAGGCTGACGCCACGGCACTCTAGCCCAGGTGACAGAGCGAGACTCTGTCTCAAAAAAAAAAAAAAAAAAGGTTATATAACCAGAATATATAAAGACCTCTCAAAACTCAATAATAAGAAACAGACTTTAAAAATGGGAATTGAACAAATACTTCACCAAAAAGGATGCACGACGTGAAAGATATTCAGCATCATTAAACACCACAGAAATTCAAATTAAAACCACAATGAGCTATTACTACACACCTATTAGAATTAAAAAATTAAAAAGATTGACCATAGCATGTGTTGTTGAGGATGTGGAGGAACTGTCATCCTCATATATTGCTGATGAAAATGTAAAATGGTACAACTGCTTTGGAAAACAGTTTGGCAGTGTTTTAAAAAGTTAAACATACAACTACCATATGATCCAGTCAGTTTATTCTTAGGTATTCTCCCCAAGAGAAATGAAAGCATATGTCCACACAAGGACTTGTACACAAATGATCATAGACACTTTATTTTATAATAGCTCCAAACTGCAAACAACCCAAATATCTGTCACCAGGTAAATGGAAAAGTGTTTATCCATGCAATGGATGGACACAAAAAAATGAACTATTGGTATGTACAACAACACAAATGGATCTCAAAATAGTTGTGCTGAGTAAAAGAAGCCAGACCAAAAGGGGTACAACTGTACGATCTTTGTTACATAAAATTCTAGAAAATGCAAACTAATCTATAGTGACAGAAAACAGATCCAGGGTTTCCTGGAAACAAGAAGTGGAAAGGATGAATCATAAGGCAATTTTTGTGGGTGTTAGATATATATTCGCTGCACAAATGTGAAACATATCCAACACCCACAAAACTTACCAAACTGTGTACTTTATATAGGTACAGTTGATTGTATGTCAATTGCACCTCAATGAAGCTGTTCAAAAATGATAAAAAGTTTACAGTAATGAAGCCCATGTGTGTGGGGAGAAGGGAGCACTTCATGCAGACCAGGCAGTGGGAAGAGGGAGGACTCAGAAAGTCTTATCCCAGCTGGGGGTGGGTCTGGGGCAGTGAACCACCAGGGAAGAAGCTAGAGCCTGGAATCAGGCCAGGTGCCCCACAGCCCTACACCCCCTCTCCCTTCCTGAGTCTCCTTCTATCTATATTGTGACACAGGCTTCAGGAGGTGTCCTGGGAGCTGGACCAGCCCCTTCCCCACAGCCCTGGGATTCCTTCTCATCAACTTTCCACCTGCGTCCTCTGCCTTTCATTGTCCCTGTTGAAGGGCTCCCTTTGGAAGCCTGGTAGAAAAATCAATATTTTAAAAAAAATATTTGGAATATTTTTGATTCTGGGTAGTTTAGATTTCTGATTTCCTAGCCTAGTGCCTAAAACATAGCAGCACTCAAAAGTATTTGTGGATTGAGCGACTAGGAATTACAATTCACATTTTACAGTCGAGGAAACCAGCTTGGAAAAGTGATGTCTCAAGTCACGTAGCCACTGAGCCCTCGCTCACTGGGCACCCAATCTGACCACACACCTGGGTCCCACCAGCGTCTCTCCTGGGGTTGCCATGCTGGAGGACCCATGGTGGGATGAACAGGTCCCAGTCTCAGTAGGGCCTGGGGCAGGGGCCCAGATGGGCAAGAGATCAGATGACACCACTGAGGGCCAAGAATCCTGCCTGGTGGGTTGGATGGTTCTAGACTCAGAGGCTGAGCTACCCCAGGAGCCTCAGGACTCAGGAGCTAAACTGGCTTGGCCTGGAGGTAGGGGAGACATAGGTATGATAATAATAGCCAACAGCTGTCAAATCGTTACATTATGCCAGATTACTTGTAGGTATTATCTATTGCATCCTCCTAACAAAGTCCAGAGGTGGATCCTCTGATTAGCCCCATTTTACAGATGGGAAAAACTGAGGCTCAGAGAGAAGTAACTAACAGAGCCACAGTGTCTGACATGGGTACTCAAGCACTACCTGGAACCTGGGGGGTGTGGGCCAAGAGCCTGACACTTAGTCACTTCACTACACTGCTTCTCGGGACACTGGGTCTGCTGTCTGCTCTCTTCTGGAGTTGGGAAGTTCTCGGTGCCCCCTCTGAACTCCATCGTGGGGGGGAGTCAAGCTTCTCCAGGCATGCCAGGGTCTTGGTGCCTCTCTTGGGGACCAGCCAGGGGTGGACCCCGTTCTCAGATCCCACTCACCTGAGAGGACAAGGAACAGCGCCAGCAGCAGGGAGCAGGGAGGCGCGTGGGCCAGGCGGGTAGGGCTGGGCATCATGGGGGCACACGGTGCCTCCTGTGGTCCCCAAGACGGGCCACCGTTCTGCTCTCTGGTGGCTGCTGGAGTCTGAGGTGGGGCCGTGCACAGGACTGTCTTTGCTTCCCTTGGCCACGGCTACTTGAGGAAGTGTCTTCGTCACAGCAACCCAAGGCCGCTGGTGCAAGAGGGAGGAGCCCGGTCACAGGGTTTCCGGCTTTCGTGCCTGGGCTGGGGCTCCTGTAGTCACTGTGTCAAAACCTTGCTGACCCCCTGGCCACAGGCCCTGACTTGGGCACCCCGAGAGGGAGATGACCACCACGGTCGTAGGGCGCCCGCTGGGGCCAGCTGGGCTTTGGATCAAGCATTGCGTCTTCCTCTCCCTGCCTATGTGAGATTTCAAAGTCATTGTCATCTCTGAGCCTTTGTTTCCTTATTTGCAAAATGGGAGCAGGAGCAATCTCCTCTTCTGAAAGATGTTGTGAAGATTATAAGAAATAATGTGTGTGAAGGCACAGGACGATGCAGATGCTAAGCATATTAACCATCATTATTCATGGGATGTAGGAAATAGAGGAGGCGACATTGCTTAAGAAGAAGGATTTATTATAAAGCGAGCTCCCTGGGGACCTCCTTCTGGCACTGCAGGGAAAGCATGGACCTAATCCCTAAATGCATAATCATGGGCAACTCTCGCGGGCTCGATTTCCTGGGGTCCAAATGTAATACTCAGGTTGTGCAAAAATTTGTGTTGGCGGCATCTTCATTTCCTGTCACTGATCCAGACTCCCTCAGGAGCCCCTTGCCGGCTGTCAGGAGGAGAAGCTCCTTGGCATTGAAGCAATCCCAGGCTCTTCTAGCTTCCGACAGCCTCTTCAGCTGCACTGCCTGGGTTCAAATCTTGGCTCTACCCAGATCTGGCTGTGTGATGTTATGACAATCATTTGAGCACTTTGTGCCTCAGTTTCCTGATCTGTAAAGCAGGAGTGAAAATATGGTTGTGTGCACAGGATGGAGTTAGCACAGTATGGGCTGTCTCCATTCTCTTGTAGTTTAACTCAGTGTTTTCCAGTAAAAATAATTTTACTGGAAATTATGTGTAATTTCTCTGTAATTTATCTACCATGGGCATCTACAGAGTGCAAAATACACAGCATTTAATGTCACCTTTATAGGGCTCCCAGCAGCTCAGTCTTTCAGTGTTTCACTTCCTCCCTCCCACTCCAGATGGTCGTGGGTATGGAGGAAGCTGAAGTTTCTTCCTGGGGCAGGGTAGTGGGACTTGGGTCTAAGTGTGTCCCTTGGGTCCCTGGGGTCTTGTGTCTACCATGAGGAGGTTGGTCTGGCCTGGTCCCTGAGGACTTTGCACTAGATCTGCTGAGGGGTGGCTGGTCCTATCTGGACTTTGGGGTCTTTGGGGACCACTGCTAACTCCCATTGCTCCCTCTACTTGTTCTCCTGTCGACAAGACGCATATATTGGAGCCTCTTTGAACTGGCCACAGGCCTAGACAATCCCAAGAGACCCTCAGCATCTCCATGTCCATCCTCAGCATCTCCATGGGAACTTCTGAATCACCTGTTCACATATGTGGATTCCTTTCTCAGCTGTTTCTCTTAAGTTTTACTTAAAAATAATCTTACTTATTTTAATAGGCAAGGCATTGTATTGGTCAGCTATTGCTATGTAACAAACCACCCCAAAATTTAGAGTGTTAAAACAATAACCATTTATTTAATTCATGACTCTGTGGGTTGAGCATTTAGTCTGGGCTCATCTTGGTGGTTCTTTCATCTGTGCTGATCTTGGCTGGGATGCCTCGTGCACTTAAGGTCAGCTGCAGGTTGGCTGGATGGCTTTGTTACTGGGGTTGGTTGATTATTGACTGGGACACCTCAACTATCCTCATGTGGTCTCTCATCCTCCAAGAGGCTAGCCTAGACTCGCTTACATGAAAGTGGCAGTTTTGGGAGAGCAAAAGTTGCAAGGCACAAGGTTACCTCTGCTATATTCTTTTGGCCAGAGCAAGTTACAAGTCCAGAGTTCAGAGATGAAAAATAGACTTTGCCTCTTGTTAGGAGGAGATGCAAAGTCATATGTCAAAAGGTGATGATACAAAGAGGGGTATAAAATTGGGGACATTTTTGTAATTTATCTACCATGGGCATCTACAGAGTGCAAACTACACAGCATTTAATGTCACCTTTATAGGGCTCCCAGACATTACCTTCCTTAGGGTTAACCACAGTCACCAGTTTCTGAAGACATTCAATTCCTGCACTATTTCTGATCTAGTGCTCTGATCTAGGTTGCACATGGCCCTTGTGATATCATGGCCTGTGAACACCCTGGGAAGCCAGCCCTGGTCTCTTACACTCTAGGAATCTCTAAATGCACCTGGGGTTTCCATTCCACCCCACCCCAGCATTTTGACCCCAGAACTGTGGGGCTGCCAGGACTTTAGCATCTCAGTTCCTGTCCTTCTCCCCTTCTTTTTCTTGCTACCTCCACCCAGTCATAAGGTAAGGATTTCCCTTTCTTTCCTTCTGGTAGGGACTTTCTAACCTTGGCCCTCTTCCTAAAAGATGGCCTTCTTGGTTCTAGCTAGAATCTCTTCTGCTTCCTCCTCAAAGCAACTCACATTCCAGCTGTAAAATAGGAAAGCGCTGCCAGGGAAGGAACTGGACTACTGCAGGAGGAAAAGTGCACTAGGAAATACTTAAAAATGTTCTATCTGTCAATGTCATCTGTAAAATGCATGAAAGGGGATAATGTGCGAGGCTCTGGCTCACAGTAATTGCTCAGCCACTAGGAACGATACTGTTCCTCCTGGTTTGTGTGCTTGGATGTCACGTAATTATTGCTAGCTTAAGTTGTCCTCAAAAGGTGCACCTGAGGTATGTATAGAACACAAGTCTACACGTAAATTGGCTTGCTTTCTTCCACTACAAAAATGGAACTTTGTTAAAACAATAGCGTTTTCATCGTTTACCCTAAAACGGAAAACACAATAAGTATAGGGAAAGCATTTGACCTCATCAGCAATCAGGTGAATACTAATCAAAAGAGGAACAACGCTGGTACCTTTGCAGTCAGCATTTCTCTACACTCCTTTCTCTGCTCTCCTTTTTATCAGAGGGGCTAGAAGCCTGGGAACTACATTTTACAGAACTCCTTGCCAGCACTATTCTGGATTAGGTCCTAGCAATGAGAAGTGCTTGCATTGGATTTGGACGGTGAAAGAGAAAGAGAGGCATGCTTGCTTCTCTAGCAACGGAGAGGGGCAGATACGTGAGCATCAGCAGATTTAAGTTATGCACATGTGAGATTTTACCCTCCCTTCCATAAATCACCTCTAAATCACAGGCAGCTGTGATCACTGGTGGCGTTTTCTGTGAGTCTCTCAGATTTCTGATTATCCAAGAGCTAGCAATGAATTTGGGAGCTAAAGCAGTGAGGTCTGCAAGCACCAGACCCTACAAATCCCATGAGAACAAAGCAGAAGTACATAGCTTTTCATGACTTATCCTTGGAAGTCACCTAGTCTCATTTCTGCCATTCTTTTTATTTAGGTGGATGCATTTGGTGTCTCATTAATATTGAAGCCTTCAAGGCCCTTGAACTTGACTTTCTGCTATTGGCAACTTGTCCTGCCTTATGGCTTGGTTTACCTTTCTTGCTCCCTTTTGCTTCCTTCTTGCTTCCTTTTTTACGTCAAATCTCATTATGTACTTTTTGGTGTTATTTAATATTTTTATTGAGGTATGACTTATGTACAGAAAAGTGTACAAATATTAAATGTGTGGCTCAGGGAATATTTAGACTTGTTATGTCTGTATACACCTGTTTAGTCACCCCTCCAAGACAAAGAAAGTTGCTTTCTTCTTCTTCCCATTCAATATCTGGCCCCCGAGGCAACCACCACTCCGGTTTCTATTACTATAGATTGGCTTTGCTTGTTTTTGAATTTCATATAAATTGAGTCATACAGTGACTGATGTCTGGCTTCTTTCATTCATCATTAATTTGTTTTTTGGGTATGGATTCTTTTCTTTATTGTGGTAAAAACACATAACAAAAATTTACCATCTTAACGAATTTGAAGTGGATAATAATGTTAAGTATATTTACATGCTTGTACAACAGATCTCTAGAACTTTTTCATCTTGCAACACTGAAATTCTATACTCACTAAACACTAATTAACCCCTATCCCTATCCCTGCTTTGGCAACCACCTTTCTTCTTTCTGTTTCTATGATTTTGACTACTTTAGATACTTCATATGAGTGGATTGTACAGTATTTGTCCTTTTGTGGCTAGCTTATTTGACTTAGCGTAAATGCTCTTGAGGTTCTGTCACATTGTAGTATGTGACAGAATTCCTTCTTTATAAGGCTGAATAATGTTCCAGTGTGTCTGTATACCACATTTTCTTTATCCATTCATCCGCTGATGGACTTTTGGGTTGCTTCCACCTCTGGCTATTGCAAATAATGGTTCCATAAACACGAGTGTGCAAATATATCTTAGAGTTCCTGCTTTGCATATATTTGGTTATATACCTAGGGGCAGATTGCTGGATCATATGGTCATCCTATTTTTAATTTTTTGAGGAACAGCCATACTGTTTTCCACAGCAGCCACACCGTTCTACATTCCCACCAGCAGTGCACAAGGGTTCCAGCTTCTCTGCATCCTTGTCAGCACGTGTTACTTTGTGTTCTTTTGATAGCGGCCATCCTAATGGATAAGAGGTAATATCATATTGCCATTTTCATTTGCATTTCTCTTATATTCAGTGATGTTGATCATCTTTTTATATGCTTCTGCCCATTGTACACCATCTTTGGAAAATTGTCTATTTAAGACCTTAGCCCATTTTAAAATTTTTTGTTGTTTTTGTTGTTACTGTTGAGTTGTAGAAGTTCTTTATATATTTTTTATATCAACCCCTTATGGGATATATGATTTTTCTGCCAAATATTTTCTGCCGTTCTGTAGGTTGACATATTGCTCCATTGTTTCTTTTGATGGATAGAAGTTTTAATTTGATGTATCCCAGTTGTCTATTTTTGATTTCGTTGCCTGTGCTTTTGTTGTCATGTACAATAATTCATTGCCAAATCCAATATCCTGAACTTTCCCCCTATGTTTTCATCTAAGAGTTTGATAGTTTTAGGTCTTTAATCCATTTTGAGATAATTTTTGCATATAAGGTAAGGGTCTAACTTCATTCTTTTGCCTATGGATATCTAGTTTTCCCAATACCATTTGTTGAAGTGACTGTCCTTTCCCCATTGTGTAGCCCTTGGTTCCTGCCAAAAATTATTGACCATATATGGAAGGATTTATTTCTGGGCTTTTTATTATATTCTATTGGCCTATATATCTACCTTCATGCCAGTACCACACCATACTGTTGCTCTGTAGTATGTTTTGAAATCATACTATAAAGTGTGAGGCCTCCAACTTTGTTCTTCTTTTTCAAGATTTATTTCACTATTCTGGACCGCTTGAGATTTCACATGAATTTTAGAATTTTTTTCTATTTGTGAAAAAATGCCATTAAGATTTTGATAGGGATTGCATTGAAACTGTGGATTGCCTTGTGTGTAGTATTGCCATCTTAACAATATTAAGTCTTCTAATCCACACGAATGAAATGTCTTTTCATCTTTTGCATCTTCTTTGATTATTTTAAACAATTTTTTATAGTTTTCACTGTATAAGTTTTTCACCTCCTTGGTTAAGTTTATTCCTAAGTATTTTATCATTTTGATTCTATAGCATATGAGATTATTTTCTTAATTTCCTTTCTGGATTGTTTATTGTCAGTGTATAGAAATGCAACTGATTTTTGTGTTTTGTTTGTGTCGTGAATTTTGTATCCTGCAACCCTGCTGAACTTATTAGTTAAAACGTTTTAGGTTTTTTTTGTGTGTGTAATGTTTAGAGGTTTCTACATGCAAGATCATGTCATCTGCAAACAGATAATTTTATTTTTCTCTTTCAATTTGGATGCCTTTTATTTCTTTATCTGGTTTAATTGCTCTGGCTGGTGCTTCTAGTGTTATGTTGAATAGTAGTGGTGAGAGTGGGAATCCTCACTTGTTCCTTATCTTAGAGAAAGTTTTCAGTCTTGTACCATTGAGTATGATGTCAGTTGTGGGCTTTTCATATGTGGCTAATATGGCTTTTATTATGTTGAGGTAGTTTTCTTCTATTCCTAGTGTTTTTTAATTCAATCATGAAAGGGTGTTGAAGTTTGTCAAATGCTTTTTCTGCCTCAATGGAGATGATCATATAGTTTTTGTCCTTCAATTTGTTAATGTAGTACATTACTTTGATTTTTATATGTTGAACTATCCCTACATTCCAGGTATAAATCCCGCGTGCTCATGGTGTCCAACCCTTTTAACGTGTTGTCGAATTCAGTTTGCTAGTATTTTATTGAGGAATTTTGCATTAATATACATTAGGAATATTGGTTTGTGGTTTCCTTTTTTGTTGTGGTATTTGGTTTTGACATTGGAGTAATGCTGGCTTTATAGAGTGAGTTCGAAAGTGTTTCCTCCTATTCAATTCTTTGGGAGAGTTTGAGGAAGATTGGTGTTAATTCTTTGTTAAGTGGTGGAATTCTCCAGTAGAGCCATCTGGTCCTGGACTCTTCTTTGTTGGGAGGTTTTTGATTACTCCTTACTTGTTATAGGTCTATTCAGATTTTTATTTCTTCATGATTCAGTTTTGATATGTTATACATTTTAAGAAATTCATCCATTTCTTATAGGTTATCCAATTTGTTGGTGTATAATCATTTAAGTAGTCTCATATAATTGTTTTTATTTGTGATATTCATTGTGTAATGTGCTCTCTTTTATTTCTAATTTTAGTATTTTTAGTCTATTCTCTTAGTCTAGCAAAAGGTTTGTTGATTTTGTTATGTTTTCAAAAAGACAGTTCTTGGTTTCATTGATTTTTTTCTGCTATTTTTCTATTCTCTATTTCATTTATCTCTGCTATAATCCTTATTATTTTCTTCCTTCTGCTGGTTTTGGGTTTAGTAGGTTCTTCTTTTTTGTTTCTTTGAGGTTAAATTAGGTTAATTAGTTTGTTGAGTTGAAATATTCTTCTTTAATATAAGCATTTACCACTGGAAACTTACCTCTTAGTACTGCTTTTGATGCATCCCATAAGTTTTGGTATGTTGTGTTTTCATTTTCATTTGTCTCCAGATGTTTTCTCATTTCCCTTCTTATTTCTTCTTTGAACCATTGGTTGTCTAAGAGTGAATAGTTTAGTTTCCACATATTTGTGAATTTTCCTGTTTTCCTTCTACTATTAATTTTTAATTTTATTCCATGGTTATAGGTGAAGATAATTTGTATGATTTCAGTCTTCTTAAATTTGTTAAGATTTGTTTTGTGGACTATCATGCAGTCTAACTTGAAGAATGCCCATGTGCGCTTGAGAAGAATATGCATTCTATTGTTGTTAGGTGAAGCTCTCTGTATGTTTGTTAGGTCCAATTGGTCTAGGTGTTGTTCAAGTACTCTGTTTCTTTGTTGATCAGAAAGTGGGGTCTTGATGGCTCCTACTGTTATCATGTTCCTGTCTACTTTCTCCTATCAGTTTTGTCAATGTTTGCCTCATATATTTGGAATTTCTTATGTTAATGCATATATATTTATAATTGTTGTGTCTTCTTGGTGAACTGACCCTTTTATCACTATATAATACCCTTCTTTGTCTCTTGTGACAGTCTTTTGTCTTAAAGTCTATTTTGTCTGATGTAAGTATGGCCACCCCTGCTCTCTTTAGATTCCTGTTTGTGTGAAATACCTTTTTCTATCCTTTCATTTTTAGACTATATGTGTCCTTAGATTTAAAGTGTCTTGTAGACAGTATATAGTTGGATCTTGTTTGTTTATCCATTTGGTTAATGTATTTCTTTAAACGAGGTGTTTATTTATCCTGTGTTGAAGGACTTACTATTGTCATCCTCTTAATTTTTTTACATCGTGTAGTTTTTTGTTTATCATTTTATTCCTTTCTTCCTTTTGTGTTTCATTGATTTTTTTTGTGGTGACATGTTTTGATTTCCTTTTCATTTCCATTTGTGTATATAAATGGTACCTGACCTATAGTGGTTCAACTTAATGATTTTCAGACTTTATAATGAGTTTATCTGAACATAATCTCATCATAAGTCAAAAAGCTCTTTATGACTTACAATGGGATTATGGTTTCTATTTAATGTGTATCACTTGTGCATTACTGTAAATTTGAAAATCATAAGTTGAACCATTATAAGTCATGGACCATGTGCTGTATGCATTTTTTACTTTCAATGGGTTTATTGGGATGTAACCCCATTGTAAGATGAGGAGCATCTGTATTCTATAAATTTTTTATTTGAGGTTACCATTGCAATTATATAAAGAATATTAAGGTTATAACAGTCTACTTTAAACTGATAACTTCAATTGCTTATAAAAATTCTCTGCCCCCCTTTATTTTATTGATGACACAAATTGTCTCTTTTTATATTGTGTATACATTAACAGAGTTTTCATTGCTTATGTTTTTAAAAAAATTCTATACAAAATTCACAAGTGATTTACACATCTACATTACAATACTACAGAATTTTGTCTCTTGTATTTACCTGTGAGTTTTATGTTTTTATATGGTTTTGTGTTGCTGTTCATCATCTTTTCATTTCAACTTGAAGGACTCCCTTCAGTATTTCTTGTAGGGAAGGTCTATTGGGGATGATTTCCCTCAGCTTTGTTTATCTTGGTAAGTCTAATTAATTTATCCTTCATTTTTGAAGGACAGTTTGGTCTCATGTAGTATTCTTTTTTGGCAGTTTTTTTCTTTCATCACATCCCACTCTTTTCTAGCTTACAAGGTTTCTGCTGAGAAAACAGCTGATGATCTAATAGAAGCTCCTGCAAATGTGACAAGTTGCTTTTCCCTTGCTGCTTTTAAGATCCTCTTTGTCACTTTTGACAGTTTAATTATGATGTGTCTTAGTGCAGATTTTTCACATTTATCCTAGTTGAATTCTTTGAGCTTCTTGAATTTGTATGTCTATTTCTCTTTTCAGATTTGGGAAGTTTTCAGCCATTATTGTAAAAATAGGTTCTCTAACCATATTTTTCTTCTCCTTCTCAGATTCCTGTAATGCATATGCTGTTCCACTTAATGGTGTTCCATAAGTTCCTTCTACTCTTTTCACTTTTCTTAATTATTTTTTCTTTTTCTTCTCTACCTGAGTAATTTCAAAAGTCCTGTCTTTGAATTTGCTGATTCTTTCTCTCTCTGGTTAAGTCTGCTTTTGAGTCCCTCTAGTGTGTTTTTCAATTCAGTTATTGTATTCTTCAGTTTCAGAATTTCCGTTTGGTTCTTTTTCATAGTTCTCTTTTTTGATATTCTCATTTTGTTCGTGTATCATTTCCCTGATTACATTTAGTTGTCTGTGCTCTGTTTTAATTCATCGAGTATCCTATGACTGTTATTTTGAATTCTTTGTCTGATAATTCATATACTACATTTATTTAGGGTTGTTTTCTGCAGATGTAATTTGCTCCTTTGAATAGGCCATGTTTTCCTGTTTCTTTATATGTCTTGTTATCGTCTGTTAGGACTTTGGCATTTGAAAACTTAGCTACCCCTCTCGGTCTTTGTGGTCTTGTTTTGTACAGGGAGCACGTTCTCCAGTCCGCCTGGCTAGAGGGTCTCTCAAGCCCTTGCTAGAGATGCTTTCTCTTCCGGCTTGTGTGTGTAACCTAAGTGAGGAGGTGGCTGTTTTCTATTCAGGAGCTCCCCCTAGTGTTTGTTTGTGATGCTTGGGCTCCCTGGTACTGTAGTACGCCGTGGTACTGGCACCTAGTGTCTGTCTGTGGTACTGCAGACTCAGGTCCTAGACCAAGCTACAGTGATCATTTTTGTTTTCAATATCCCAAAACCTGACCCTCGTTCCTGTCGGCATTCAGATTCAGGCAAGACAGAAACCAGCACTCCAGAAAGTCAGAACATCAGACGGATGTTCCAGTCCTTTCCCTTCCCAGGGAGAAGTCCGGAGTTGAGGGCTTCCGCCCAATTTTTCTGCCCTGTGCTAGGAGGCGGAGTCTGGTGCAGGCCAGGAATTTTCCTGCAGAGCTTGTATTTGGCTGGCTTTGAACTCACCTCAGGTGCAGAAACCTCTTAAGTGTTTTTGGGATTTTTCACAAAGGCAACTGGCCCATGCATTGTTGTTAAATCTGTGTCTCCTTGGGGAAAGGTGGGTCTGGGGTTTCCTATGCCACCATTTGTGACATCATAAAGCTTTCCTTCTCATCATAAAGGTTTTCACATTCATCTTTGTTGTCACATTTATTTCATTATGTTAAAAAATTGTCACATCATTGTGGTCTTTATTTGCCTTTCCATAAGTGTTAGTGAAGTTGAGCATTGTTTCTTGGCTAGAACTGTTTGCTTTTTGGGGAACTGCATGTTTAAATTTTTGCTAATTTTTCTATTGGATTATCATGCCTTTCCCTTCATTGTTCTTTTTTTATGGGTCTTTTTTAAAAAAACATTTTTATTTTGAAATACTTACAGATACACAGGAAGTTGTAAAAAATAGTACAGAGAGGTCCCACATAAGCTCTACCCAGGTTTCCCCAATGGTTACATTTCATATAACCATAGTACAAGGTAAAGTAGGCATTTTACATGGGTACAGTGTGTTTCTATGGCTCTGTGTCATCTTAGCATGTGTAGATTCACTTCACCACCACCACCACCACAATCTCCCACATCATCCCCTCCCTGCACCATTCTTAGCTCTAGTAACCACTAGTCTGTTTTTACATCTCTATTGTTTTGTCATTTCAAGAATATTATGTAAATGGAATTGTACAGTATCTAGACAGTATGAGAACTTTTGAGATTGGCCTGATTCACTTGGGATATTGAGATTCACTTGGCATATTGTTCCTGAGATCCATACAAGCTGTTGAGTGTATTGATAGTTTGTTTTTATTATTGCTGAGTAGTCTTCCATGGTATGGATGCACTGCAGTTTAAATTTATAATTTTTTATTGCTGAGAAATATTTCATCATATGGATATATTATATCCATTCTCCTGTTGATGGACATCTGGGTTGTTTTCAGTTTTTGGCAATTAAAAATAATGCTACTATGTAAAGCAATTACAATTGAGCTTCTTGTACGTGTCTTTTTGTAGACATGTCTACACTTATTTCTTTTGGGTAGTTACTGGGAGTAGAATGGGTAGCTTATATGACAGGTGTATGTTTTGGTTTATAAGAAACTGCCAAACTGTTTTCCAGAGTGGTTGTACCATCTTACAGTCCTACCAGCAGTGTATGGGAGTTCCAGTAGCTCCACATGGGGATGCCAGTCTTTTCAATTTAAGCCATTCTAGTGAGTGTGTAGTTGATGTGAGTGAGCTGGATGTGGCCAGCCATGGTGCCTGGGGCCCCAGCCTCTGATAACCAGAAATCTATGCTAGGAAGGGAGGGACAGGAGAGTGCGTGGGGCCAGAGAGGAGAAAAGAGGATTTCAGCCATATCCCTCATATCCCTATGTCGAGGAGGTGGAAGAGGTGAAGCAAAGGGCTGCTCCTCTCTCACCTTCCCTCCCTGGAGCCTGGTGACAATGCCCCACATCAGAGGATGTATCATTCAGGAGCCAGGGAAATGACAGACATTGATGAGCCCAGAATGATCTTACAAATCCCTCCTTGCTGTCTGGTATTCAATGCCACCTTCCAAAAGAATGATTTTCTTAAATATCATAACTTCTAGCCACAGATGATGGGATCACCTGTTAGAGCTGGCAGGCCCAAGGAATTTTCTCTGCAGCCCTAGACAAGGACTCTCCTTTCCTCCACTTCTGTCTCCTGCTCTCCATTCATCCTTCTCTTCATCTCTTCTCTCACCTCAACATGATTAAAGGTTGTAGTCATTCATTCATTCAACCAGTATTGAGCACCCACTATGTGCCAGAAGCTGTTTTTGGTGCTTAGGATACATTAATGCATAAAACAGAGAAAACTCACTTTTGTTAACCAAAATTTACATTCCAGTGAGGGAGTCAGGCAATACACAATAAATAAATAAAGCAAGTAAGTAAATTACATAGTATCTTAGAAAATGATAATTCCTATGGAGAAAAACATAGAACAGGGAGAGAGGGGTAGGGTAAGCAGGTGGTGAGGGGCGTGGGGGCCAAGGGAAGGACTTTGACCTTTACTCTCAGTGAGACGAGCAGCTGTAGCAAGGTTTTGAGCAGAGGAAGAACATGCTCCTCTGCTGGTCATAGAGAGACTGGTGAGGGTATAATTGCAGCACTCCAGGAAAGAGAGGTTGGAGGGTGCATCTCAGCAGTGGGGATGGTGAGAAGTGGTCAGATTCTGGATATATTCTTAAAAAGAGCTAACATATAATAATTTCATAATAGAAAGGACATGGGTTGAGAGGAGAAGAGTCAAGGATGTCTCCTTGGTTTTTGGCTCCAACAGCTGGAGGCATGGAGTTCCCATCAACTGAAATGGGGAGGTCTGCGGGTGGAGTGGATATTGGGAGGATGAGCAGAAGGTCAGTTTTTGAATGTTAAATTTGAAACATTATTGGGCATCTAAGAGGAGCTATGGAGTTGGCAGGTGGATATGGAATTCAAGGGGAAGGTCCCAGGTGGAGAAATAAATTTATGAGTCCTTGGGCTATCTTTCAATGATATACAAGGTCACCGACTGGAAAAGAGCATGAGAGGAGAGTATGTGGGGGTTGGGAGCAAGGAAGTTGGAATCAGAGTGTCTGGGTTCAAATCCCAGCCAGGTACTCAGCAGCTGTGCAATCTCGGGCAAGTTAGCAAAACTTTGTGTCTCAGTTCTCTCAGTTTTCTCATTTGCAAAATTAAGATAATTATAGATTATACCTCATCTAGTTGTTGTGAAGACAACAGAGTTCATAATATGGAAAGCACTCAGAACGGACTGGCACATAGTAAGCTTTTGGCGCACGTTAGCTGTCTATTCATTTGGCAACGGATATGAATTGGTCACTGATACCTAAATATCACTTAGTTAAAAATATTTTGAATCATTCTCAATCTTATGGAAAATTTGCAAGTGCGGGATGAAAAGAATTTTTCAGAAACATCTGTGACATGCTGCCTTCTCAACCCTTGTTATGGTCTGAATGATGGTATCTTGCTGCGGCCTTTTCACTCCTGAGCTCGGCAGCGAAGGAATGAATGATTACTTGAAACACATAGTGTTTCCAGAGAAGGGGAGAGTTTTGTAAGGGGTTGTACCAGAAGTAAGGAGAGAGTGGAGAGAAGCTCGTGGGAGGGGTAATAGAAGAAAAGGGAACCTACATAACTTGCAAGGGCTGATTGCCAAAGTAAAGAATTATGTAAAGTTGCTTTGAAGCAGTTTTTAGGAATAGGGAGAGACATAGTGTGTGGATCTAATCCAAGCAATTGTTGTTTACCATACCTTAATAATTAAAGAGGCAAAGAGATCTAGAAGGGGAGAAAAGGTTTTGGAGGGAGTGTGAGGTAGAAATAACCATTCCAAAGGGGCGATGTGACGTGTTAATCGGCCTATAAGAGCAGCTGGAGATGAGGCGGTGTGGAAGATAAATAAAAGAACAGGTTTGACAGCTGACAGTGATTAAGGGCTTTGTTGATAGGCTGCAGTTCCTGTAATGCCAGAGATGCTAGCCAACGAGGTGAAGATGGATCCGGATCACCCTTTAATGTATCAGTAAGATGATGTATTTGTTGGTTAGTAATTCCTAAAGTGGGACGTATCCAATTCACATGTCCCAAAAGTTGTTGTGATGAGTGTAGTGTCAGGGTAGAAGGCAAGGAGATTGCTATCTGTTGGGGGTTGCAGAGAACACGAAAAAAGTAGATAACCAAGATAGCGCCAGGGTGAGGTAAGTTATACTTTGGGGCAATTTGCAGCCCAGGGACGGCAGTATATGTTTGTACATGGGCAAACAATGATAATTCTGCTTGAGTAGGAGCTGCTAATAATATGTCACCCATATAGTGGTAGATGATAGTGATGGGAACTGGCCCCGAGAAGGGAGTAGGGCTTGATGAGTGGGACTGTTTAATATCCCTTATGAAAGGACTTTCCAGTGATACCTGTTGACAGGATGGGCATTATTATAAGTGAGAACAGAAAATGCAAATCTTTCCCAGTCTTGTTTCACTAGAGGAATTGTGAAAAAACAATCTTTTAAATCAATTACAATCAAAGGCCAATCTCTTGGAATTAATGACAGCCGGGGAAGGCCGGGTTGTGGCATCCCAAAGGGACTCTGATAGCATTAAGAGCTCTTAGGTCCTGTAGTAAACGCCACTTATTGTTCATTTTAGGTAGGACGAGTACAGGAGTGTTCCATGGGCTCAGGGAAGATTCTATGGGTCCCGCTTTAAGTTGGTCCTGGACATTTTAAATGTTTTAATTTATCCTGCTTAATGGGCTACTGCTCTATCCAGTTGGGTGAATTAGTGGTCCATTGTAAAGGTGTGGGCTGTATTGGATGCACCTGAGCAGTGGCCCCTATTGAAAATGCTGGGTAGTTAGAAGATTCCATTGTTCTAGCAAATCTCATCCCGATAAAGATTGGCCCTCTTGTAGGCAATGTTGAAAAGCAGATGGTTTACCAGGGGAGGAGCAGACATCCCCTTCAAGAGGAGGGGGGGGTGAGGGGGGAGGGGGAAGCTGCTCCTCCTGTTGAGCCACAGAAGGGGATGGTGGCGAGAATGGTTCAGGATTTGGGAATTTTACAGCAGGGGACACTTGCTCCTTCTCAGCAGGGGACGCCAGCTCCACAGTGGAGGAGGAGAAGTGGGTACCAACGGATTGGAATCCACAGGAATATGCAAAGGAGTTGGCGCTGTTTGCACCAGACTCCATGTAGTTAACACAGTGAGGGGCATAGGAACCCCCTGCCCAAAATCCTTCTTAAAAATTTTCCCTACTTGCTCCCAGAGCTCTAAATCTAACGTGCCCTCATCTGGGAACCTGGGGCACTGCGGTTTTACTGCGTATAAGAATTGTTGTAAAGCTTCTGGGCAGCTTTTAAGAGTTGTTGCAAAGTGTGCAGATAAATTCGCTGATCTTTTGTCAGGTGCTGCCCCATGTTAGAAATCCCCTCTGAAACTACACACGTCCATCCCTTTCCCAAAGCAGTAGGAGGCACTGTCCCTTCCCCTTGTAGTCCAGATGACAGAAACACTCACTGGATGCGTGGATTCCTGAATCACATGGGAGTCACCACTTGTTGCAGCTATCTTCTCCGCTCCTGAGCTCGGTAGCAAAGGAATGAATGATTACTAGAGACACATAGTGTTTAGAGAGAAGGGAAGAGACCAAAATCTAAAGGAGAAAATGGCCTCCTCACTAAGTTCCTCCCTATATTTATTTCCAAGGTCATGTGCAAAGGGTCAGGGCCTTTTGTTAATTTCATTAACAACTGCCATACAGGTCCCTTTGCATTCAGCAGACAAGCAGCTTCAGGAGGGTGTTTTCACCTGAACCTTCATTCTCCTTGCTCACGTCCTTTCCATCCATCCATCCTTTCTTTCCATACAGGTCCTTTCTTCTAGACCCAAACCCTACAGTATCTCCCCAAATTCATGTGTTAGCATCTACTATCCAATGTGATATTATTAAGAGGTAGAGCTTTTGAGAAGTGATTAAGTCCTGAGGACTCCACCCTCATGAATGGGATTAATACCCTTATAAAAAATGCTTGAGAGAGCCCCTTGGCTATCTTTGGCTGAACAGTGAAACTGCTGATGCCTTGATCTTGGACTTCCCAATTCCAAAACTGTGAGAAATAAATTGTTGTTTATAAATTATCCAGTCTAAGGTATTTTGTTATTGCAGCCCAAATGGACTAAGACACCCCTGACTATTTTAGCGTGTATTTCCTACAAATAAGGACATTTTCCTACATGACCACAATACCATCAAAATCAGGAAATCAACATATGTGCCTTACTATGATCTTATCTTCCGACTTCCTACCAGCTATGTCAGTTTTCCAATAATATCTTTTATAGAGAAAGGATACAGTTGCATTTAGTTGCCGTATCTCTTTAGTTTCTTTTAATATGGAAAAATTCCTCTTTACTTTATCACTCTGACACTTTTGAAAAGTACAAGCCAGATATTTTGTAGATTTTCCCTCACTGTGGAGTTTTCTGACACTTCCTCATGGTTAGAGTCAGGTTTGGCATCTCTGGCAGGCATATCCAGAAGCGATGCTGTGTTCTCATTGCATCCAATCAGGAGGTACACAATTTTGATTTGTTCCATCACTGGTGATGTTCACTTTGATTACTTGGTGATATCTGCCAGGCATTTCCACTGTATTCTTTCTTTTCTTTGTAATTAATACGTCACTTGGAATTTTTTTCTAACTCTAATTAAATCCAGTTTGAGCATTTGCCCCTACCAAAGTTGGAGAGAAAGTGAATAGTAGATATTTCCCATGGCTGCCTACCCCACTCTTGGGCTGTATGAGGGCTGCTGGCTTCCAGGATGAATGGGATGAATTCATAAAGTTCCCCACCGTTATGGGTCATTGGGTCCATTGCTCCTTGCCCAGTCCTAACGGGCTCATTTGGAGGTGGCCAGCTCTGCTGGCTGCTCTAGTGTCTCTAAATCAAGCTCTTTCTTGGGGACATTTGATAAGGCTCCCAGGGCTCTGGTTCTTAAAGCCTAAACCTTCTCTGGCATGCATCTGGCACCCTGTAGATCTGGAAATGTCCAGGGCTTTGCATCCTAGCAGGGTGCAGCTTTCCACAGCTCACTGAATTCACCACCCACTGCAGAAGATAGCCTTGTTTGGACCTCTCCACAGCCATATGCCCCTCCTTCTTTGCTGACAGAACACCCATGCCACCCAGAAAGGTTTCAGGAAAACTTCAGCCCTTCCCCCGCCCTAGGAGATGGATCTTCATTGGTCCAAACCATTTATGGCAGCCCAATCCCCTGGCCAGTGATTGGTTGAATAATTGGTTGAGGCTGGGACATGTGTTGAAATTCTGGCCAATCAGATGTGCAGGGAAGTTGGCTGGAGGCTTCTAGGGAAAAAAATTCCACCAGCTGTCTGCCTCTGTGCACAGGCAGTGGACATGGTAAAACAAACAAACAGCCCTTCTACATGGATGAGTCCAATACAGCTTTTATTAAGGCATCATAGAAACTACCCTTAGAAATAGAAGTTACCTTTGTAAAAGCATCATAGAAACTATAGGCAGGAGATTCAGAGCTTCAGGTTCTGAGAACCAGGTAATAAATCCCACTGTCTGAACTTGCCCTCTGTGTTACTTTTTTGCTGCTTCTCACCAAGTTTTGATCAATTCCATCAGGGAATCTGGGAAACAATGAGGGTTCCATATGGTTTTCATAAACTCATTATTTCCTCTCTTTCCACATTTCACTAATAGAGAAGTATTGGAAATTTCTAGGAAGAAGGCACATAGGGAATTTGTGTGTTTTGTGTGGTTAATGCAAACATCTCTTTTGTAGCTTTGCTGAGATATAACTCACTCATGCAAAGGGTACAATTCAATGGTTTTGAGTATGTTTGCAGAGTTGGGATTCACTGGATCTCAGGGTGTACAGGCTTCTGACATACTGTGATAACATGTGCCTGCTGGCGTCACTGCAGAGCTCTGCAGTCCAGTCTTCACTGACACCTTCCCCTCCCTGTTGTGTGTTTTACTGTGACCAAATTAGGCAGCGGATAAACAAAATGCATCTGCCTCAAGGGAGGCTGTCACCACAGAAACAGAGACAAATGCACCTTCGAGTTTCAAAAGCTGAGGTCGAGATGAATGATGCAAAAATCTGGAAAAGTATGGTCTTCTGCAGAGGCAGCCCCTTCCTCCCCCCTCCCCCATCTTCTCAGTTACCTGCTGGGACTAGATAACATTGCTTGATTTGTAGGAGGGTGGAGATGTAGAAGAGGGAGGAAACTGACAGTGGTGGGCCCCTGGGAAGGGACCTACAACCTGCCCCCCCAAACCCCAGGTCAAATTTGGAGGGATTGGAGAGCCAGGAGGACTTGTGCCTTCCTTCCTGGTGACACAGCTCATAGAGTTCCTGCTCTCAGCTTGGTCTGGCTGCAGAACAGAATGGGCTATATGCCCTGCCTGTGTGGAGAGGACCTGAGACCACCTTGCAGAGTTTCCTGGGGTGCCAGAGCAGCCAAAGCTTCCAGTGTGCTTGTGAGGATTGTGGGTAGAGAAGCCCTGGAATCAGAAAGAAGTTAATTCCAGAGGCATCCGTATGGATCTACTGCCAAGGGCTGCACAGGGTGATGGACATCTTAGCCCATGCCTGCATGGGCTGATGTCACCAAGGTACCTTAGATACCACTGGGGATGGGGAGGTTGGGGGAGGACCCCGATTTGATGGAGGAGATCCTGAATTGGCCAAGATTAAGTCCATGGAAAGGGTGCTTAAAATAGAAATTATGTTAGATTATGGAAACATTTAAAAACGTAAAACTTTTTGCATACATGGGACGGTGGCCTGAGAGTTGCACTGTTTTATGTTGATCATATCACCTAGTCTCTTCAGGCCATAACTTCCGTATCTGTGAACTGGGGTTGGGAAGAAGAGATTGAACCGGGAGGTACCAAAAGGTTTTCCGGAGCAGATTGACTATGATGCTAAAGGTGTAGCATCTCTCAGATCTCTTGCTGCCCACCTGTGAGCACTTTCCACCCCAGTCACTCTCCTTGCAGAGCCTTTGCCCAGTCTCCAGGGGGGCTGCTGAGAGTAGCCAGGACACACCAAGGTGACAGGGAAGAAGAAAAACATCCCCAGTCCTTGCAGATATCAGACCCTTTGGTGCCATTAATTCAGACCATATCTAATTATTTTAAAAGTGATTGGTTGAAGAAATGTGCCAGCAACTCTCAATAGATATGAAAAGGACAAGGAAAAATACACCTACAATCATGCCACACTGACAAGTGAAAGCACGCTACCTTTCTGCCTTCCCTTCCAATCCATGCCTATGTCAGCACCTGTTTTGCACCAGAGCCCGGAGACTGCATCCTATTAAAGGGCTTCTGGGAGGCCAGAAGGATAGAAAAGGAAAAATCTGGATATTTTAGCTCTGCTGATTGGCTGCCCTGGCAACAGACCCAATGCCTCCAGAAATATCTCTCCAGCTCTGACCCCTCTCCTGAACTCCAGATGCATCTGTCCGTGTGCCTACTCAACAGCTCCACTGGGATGACGAACACACATTATATTTAACATGTTCAAAACGGAACTGTTAATTCCCACCACCAAATCTATGCCTCCACCTGTCTTCCTCATCTCATCCATTGCTCAACCATGTCACGAAACCATCCCCAAACCCTCCCTCTCCATTCACATTTGGTCCCCAAGTAAGTCTTGCCATTTCCAGTTTTAGGCTGGCCTCCTGTTGATCACTTTCTGTCCATCTCTGCTGGCACCACCTAGCTCAGGCCACCCCATTGCCTCCTGGTTTACTGCAGTAACCTCACATCCGAATTTTCTGATTACTTGCCTTCCTCTAATCCACTTGCCTCACTCTAGTCACAGTGATTTCCAAGAATGTAAATCAGATCTTGTCATCTACCCTGTGGATGAATCTTCCCCGTGGCCTGTATCCCTGTGTACTCTGGCTCCCACCCACCTCTGCAGGATTGTCCCATGGCCGATCAGTCACTTCGTCTTCCTTGAACATTCCAAGTTCCTTTGTACCTTAGGGCTTGGCATAAGAGGTTCCCTCTAACAAGAAGGGATTTCCCAGGTTCTTGCAACTTTCAGATACGAACTCAAAGGTCCCCTTTTCAGAAAGGCTTTCTCTGCCATTCTTTCTAGCTAGCAGCCACTTAATTCCTGACTCCTGTGGAGATCTCTGTCTTTGCAATCCCCATTATTTTGTGTACCCTTTTATTTTCTTCAGAGCACTCATCACATTTTTAATTCTTTCTTCCTTTCCCCCTTCCTCCCTCTCCCCTTTCTGCCTTTTCTCTCTGTCTTCATCAGACTGTAAACTCCGCAGAGGCAGGGGCTACCCTTACCAGTGTTCGCCAATGTTTGCTCAGTGTCTACACAGTGCTGGAAGTGCTGTATGCCCTCAGTCACGTTGGTGGAGTAAGTGAAGGCATAGCCTTCTTTGCAATGAGCAAATAATTGTCTGGAAACTCTGGGCTGGCCTTGCCTAGGACACAGGGAGAAGGGATCTTTATGTCCAAGCTGGGACTCTTTCAGCTGCTTCATTTTCCCTCTGATTTCAAGACGTGAGACACCTGGGATATCATCTATGGCCTTCTTTAGGTATGATTTGGGGAATGAGGAACTATCTAAAGTTTTTGACTAAATTATTCTAAACAGACCGTTCTGATGTAAGGGATGGATTGGAGGCTCCAGAACAAGGCCTGTGAGGAGGGTGTTGGCATGATCCAGGTAAGCCCCCAGGGGGGTCTGGGCAACCATGCAGAAGAGTAATAGGACTTGGAGACTTAGGGCACTAGGGCACGGAACGTAAGGAGGCGAGGTCCTACATGTGCCGACGCTGCCTTTGCTCAGTCCTGAGAACGAGTGTCTTACATTTTGCTTCCTAGGCACTTGGCCTCGCCCCAGTCCTGGCCCTGCTCCGAGGGGGAGATGAAGCATGATTCTGGCTTTGTGGTGCTCTCATCATGGAAGGAGGCCAAGATACCCTCAAGGCTCCCAACATTGGAGTCTGGGCATGGGGACCTGGAAAGTGAAGCTGCTCTGTTGTGAGCAGAAAATGTTGAAGAGGAGATTCATGTCTGGGGGCAATATCTTCTGTTTCTGTGAGTCCAAAGGTTCAAGGCCACGATGAAACTAATACAGTAGGATGCCCACCTCCCCTGGGCATACTTACCGTTTACAGAAAGTCTTTTTCCAAAACCTTCCCTGGGCTGCACTATCTCCCCAGGTCTGCACCAGGGCCATTTGGTGCCCGAGATGAGCTCTAGACCTACTCTAGGACCACTTTTTGAACCCAAGGAAGTGCACATGCTCTTCCTTTCCCTCCCCTACCCAGAGGCATAGAGTGGGCTTTACCGCAGAGCAGTGGGCCTGGGCCTGGGGAGCAGTAGAATGAGGATGGGGCAAGAACTCCAGGCAGGGTGGCTCTTTGGAAAGCACTGGCAAGACCTGGGTTTGAATCTGAGCTTCTTGGTTCTACTGCGCATTATCTGAGTAACACCGGGCAGGATCCCTCACAGGCCTCACCTGCACACGGGGCACGGTGCCCACCTTGTAGGCTTGGTGTGAGGATGCAATGGGGTACCACTGCACATGAAGTACCAGACTCACAGTGGGACCTAGTAACTACGTTTCCCTTCCTTCTATGGAACCACAGAACGTCACAACAGGAAGGGAATCTAGGGCTCTCCGGGTAATGCCTTTTCATTTGAATCTTAAGTACATAGGATTGTACCTATCATAGTTGTTGCTTCATGACACTCCATCATTGATCCACGCACAACCCTCTTTATTAATCTGTTTACCTACCCTTTCATCTGTCTGTTCGTCCTCTGTCCATCCATATATCCATGTGTCCATGTGTCCATCTCTCCATCCACCATCCATCCATCCATCCTCCCTCCCTCCCTCCCTCTCTCCCTTCTAATCATCTATCCATCTACCTACCTACATATATCAATATTATATTGTTATTCTATTTGTTGTTTGTTTATAGTAATATAAACATTCACGAAGCCACCATCCAGCATGGAAGTTAGACACTTGATAATAATGTCCATCTACATGTATGTACCCAGATTTCTCATCCGTCTGCCTCTCTGACATTCAAGGTCGCTGCTGTTTTGAATCTCATGTTCATTGTTCCTTTTTAAAAATATGGGCTTTATCATATTTCTATGTATTCCTAAATACTATTTGATGTTAGCTGTTTTTTAGCTTTATCAAAAGGATATCATGCTGTATGAAATTTGAGGGGGTTCACTTCCCCTACCAATATTTTATTGCTAAGATTTATCGATATCACTGTGTGTACTTGTAGTTCATTCATTTTGATGGCTGTGTAACGCCCTGTTCTGTGACTATACTAAACGTATTGCCTGTTATCCTGTAGATGTGCATCTGGATCATTTTCAGGTCTTGCTAGTTTTAAACAATGCCATCACATATATATTTGTACATGTCTCCTAGTGCACAAGTGCAGGGGTTTCTTTCAGGTGTATCCCAAGAGTGGAAATGCCCGGTGTGTGAGTATTTAACACAACAATTTTTCCCCCAATATAGCTGTGTCCATTTATGTGCCCACCAGCAAAGTAAGAAAGACAAAATTGCTTCTTTATTTTTGCTATCTGAACAGGGACAACGTGGCATCTCAGTGTAACTTTTGCTGTGGCTTTTCCTGATTCCTAATGAGGTTGGGTGTCTCTTCATGTGTTTGTTGGACATAAGTGTTTCATTAAAGCCCCTTTTAATGGTAGGGCCACAAGGGTTTCATGGTAGGGCTTCGGTGCCCACAATAGACTTTCCTTGAGGAGCCAGGAAGAAGCCATCACAATTGTAGCAAGTGTTTCCCTCTGGGTTGTGGGCCTGTCCTGCCTCTGCTGGGTTTCTTGGTCAGGGTCATGGACTTTGATGTCAGACTGTCCACAGAAACTTAATTCCTGGCTGGGGCATGAGAGCCGCCTCCCACTACTGACCTTCCCGGTCCAGGCTCTCTCCTCCTCTGGGGGCTACAGGGGCCAGGGAGGGACAGCCAGTTCTGGACAGGTGTCAGAAGGCTGAGGAGGCAGGAGAAGCTGGGGTAGCAGCTGCAGGTGTCATGGTGGGTTCCCCTCCTAGGCTAGTCCTCCTGAATGAGACAGTAGGGGACCAAGGGTCCTGTGTCACTGAGGAGGGCTGTCCTTGCAAGGCCAGTGACCTGCAGAGGAAGCAGGAGACTGAGGCAAAGCCCTTGTTCCTCTCACACCTCTCCTTGGAGACTACCTCAAGGGTGTTGTCTTCACACTACTCCCTCTTCCTCTTCCTTCCTAGATGCCCCTCCCCGACCCCATCAGTGGAACCTGCATCTTTGAGCATCCCAAGGCTGGAGGTGTGAGAGACAGAAAGGTTGGAAGAAGTGGGGTGCAGCTATAATGGACCCTCTGGGATTCAACACCCTCACAAGGTAGAGGAGAAATGGGAGGGCCCCCTGGCTTTCTTCTCACAGTGTCCTGTCAGCTGGAGACCCACCCCTGGGAAGCAGCCTCCATCCAGGGTCCCCCCTTACCTGGAAGGGAGGCGCATCCTGAAGACATAGATGGCAGAAAGTGCAGCCAGAGGAAACAACTTCCAGGCGAGGAGGAGGAGGGAACTGGACAGCGTGGCACCTGGTGACAGAAAGACATCAGGATGAGCCTAATTCCTGCTTCTATCACTCCACTCCCAGGCAGGCTCAGTCCTACCCCAACTCAGGTACCAAGACTACACCTTGGCCTTGGGGAGGGTCACCTCACCACTGTGAGCCTCAATTTCCATATCTTTAAAATGGGGATTATAATACGTACGTCAGAATGTTTTTCTATCAAATGAGAGCACCCAAGCAAAGTACTTAATAGGTGCTCAGCAATTGTTAAACCCGAATGGCTTTTAGGTCTACGGCCATACCACCCTGAATGCGCCCGATCTCGTCTGAACGGCTTTTGGGAGGATGTGTGGGAATTGGAGAAAGATGTTTCATATTAACTTAGTTACTCCCAGAAGTGTCTGGCAAAATGGGTGGGTGGTCAGGGTCCAGCCATGTGATGCAAGCGGCGTTTATTGCCATCTGGTGCTGAAGGCGTAAGGCTCTGGAGAGGTTGCTATAATTGCTGTTGCATATTATAGATGAAGAATCTGAGTTTCAGAAAGGTGAAGTGACTTTTGCAAGGTCACCCATGGCGAGCACAGCCAAGCCAGCATTTGAGCCTGGCCTGAGCTTTTAACTGCTTGGTTATTCCACTCCTACTCACCCAAACTCGCTTGCGCTTCTCCAAACTTGCTCAGCTGTCTCCTGGCCTGGACCAGAGCCTGGTCATCCTGCCACACTTGGCAGGCGAACAGCCTTTCATCCTCCCACTCTGAAGTGTTGACCAGGATATGACTGTCTTGGTTGAATGTGCCATCAGTGTTCTCGGTGGGGACAGGTACCTCAAAGGTCTTGAAGCTTCTGTTCCTCTTCAGCCAGGTGATTTGTATGTCTTTGGGGTAAAACCTTTGGACATGGCAGGTGAGGATGGCTGCCTGGAGTCCTGGGACGTGGTATGCTGAGATATTCACTGTGGGCACAACTGAAACAATAGCCCTTCATTTGCTACTTCCTTCCTTCAGGCAAAGCATGCTCAAAGAGCACCCACATCTTTCTAGGCTGTGTGCCGGGTTCCTGGGATACAGCAGTGGACACTCTGGTGGGGAGGACAGGGAGGAAACAAGGCAGCCACATGACCCCCACAGGGGTTCCAAGAGCCCACAACAGGGGCACCCACCCTGGTCTTGAGGAGGGCAGGTTAGGGAAGAATTTCCACAGACAGTGACCTTTGAGTGGAAATATGAAAGATGAACAGGAGTTAACTGTATATGGCAGACAAAAAAATGGCAGCAGCACACCTCACATACTCTTCTAGAACCTTGCCGCTCTCCATCAGAGGGGGAGTCTATTTCTGCTCCCCTGGAATCTGTGTGGGACTTTGTCACTGCCTTGGTGAAATGAATGTAGCAGAGTTGACACTGTGTGACTTCCAAGGCTCAGTCACTAAAGTTGGTGTTGCCGTCACCTCCATCTAGTTATGTGTTTCTTGGGGCACAGCCTAGGAACACAGCCACCAAGCTATGGGAAGCCCACACTAGTCCACATGGAAAGACAGTGAGGAGAGGCCCATGTTACAAAGAACCGAGGCCCCAAGCCAACAGCCAGTACCCATGGCCAGGGTGCTGGTGAAGGAGGCTCCGGGGGATTCCAGCCTCTGCACTGTGCAGGTGAGGCTTGGCTGTCACAGAGCAGAGACAAGCCACCCCTGCTCGGCCCCATCAGAATTCCTAACCTGCAGAATTTGTGAGCATAATAGTTTTGAGGATTTGGAATAAATTTGGAATATTGGAATAAGATTGGGGATAATTTGTTGCATGGCCCTAGTAACTGAAACATTAGGCAAAAGGTGTTGGGGGAGGGAAAGAGGAAGAGGAAGGGGGTGCTGGGAGAGGGTGGGGGTGAGGAAGGGCATCTCAGCAGAGGGATGGGCCTGGGCAGAGAGGCCCTGAAGTTCCAAGGACTTTAAAAGAAGACCAAAGTGAATGAGAACGAGTTCCGCTGAGTGAAGCTGAATTCATAGCCAATCTGAAGACTGGCTACACTTACTGGTGCCCTGGGGGCACTTAAAGACCTTCTAGGGAATACAGACATTGATAATTTTCATGCAATTAATTACCAGGTCCTGAACCTTCATCTGACTCTTTTCTTAAACTGATCTGCCTGAGAATGAGCATTTCCCTCTCCTACCTCCTGCTTCTCAATTTTTCTCATTTCACAGAAGAAAGGCTTTCCTCCCATACGTCCTGAATCTAACTATGTGCATTGCCCCTGATGTAAAGACTCTGGGATACAAAATGAAAAAGCAGTTCAAATATTCATGGCCAGGAAGCCTGCTTTAATCAAACCATCATCAACTCCCTTGCTAAGTGGATTGCAATAACATTTTAATGCCTATGTTAATAATTAGTTATCAAAATTTGTCATACATTTAGATCATTTTGATATAATGGTGTGCAATTCTGTCCAAAAGAATTTTTTTTGACACTGAGAGCATTATGGTCATAAAACTTTTTTAAAATTTCAATTTGTATATTTTTGTTGGAGTTCTCTGTGTTCTCACAGTTATGTGATATGTGTATGTATGATACTATAATCAATTAAAGACTTTCTGATATAAAATATACTATCTTGGGATAAAGTTCTCCATGGGAATTAGAAAGGAAATACAAATTTAGGAAGTAAAAGTAATAATATAACATTTTTGATTATTAAAGAAGAACTTTATATATGTTTAAATGGATGATGGTGGAAATCAAGTCACTATGATGTCATTTTTTCATTGAATATTTTCAGAGTGATGTAACATTTGTAATACTCCAGAAGTTACGTCCTGTGCAAATATTTAAGATCATGATGAAGAATTTTAGTTGTTAACTTTAAAATATATGATGGACTACAAACTACTTCACAATTATTTTAGGAATATATGCTTAAAAATGTTTGAAGATTGTTTCTGAACATCTCAGTAAGGATTTTCCCCCCCAACAGCAGTAGTGAGCTACTGTAGGGTTTTAAGCAAAGTAGGGACATGATCTGGCTTCCTTTATAAAATCCTCTTAGCTGCTGGGAGGTTGGGGGATAGACCAGAGAGGGCAATGGTGGAAATGAGAGATCAAGTAGGAGGCTGTTGCAATTGTCCAGAAAAGAGGTGACGTTGGTTGAACTTGTGTATTCAGTTGAGTAATGGCAGTGAAAAAAAATGTATGAGTTTGCAAGAGATTTGGGAGGGAAATTTGGTGGTGGGTTGAGTGGCTGGATTGATGGAGGCCCCTGTGAAGGCCAGGGCAGATGGACTTCTGGAACAATGAGGGTCATTTCCTTTGCCTTTCCTTCCATATTTCTGCAAAGTTTGATTAAACACAGCAGCCTGGGCTTGCTCTGGGGAAATGAATAATGGACTTTGTCTTCATGAAGTCAGAGCCAGAAAGGAGGTGTATGTGGCCTGCATTGCTTTCTCTCATGATGCCAGGGTGTGTTTAAGAAGCATGTGCCAAAGGTGGCGGCTGACGGCAAAGCAGTAGTGGCTTGGTGGTTTAGACAACGGAGTTAGGAGTCCACATGGAGAGTTCAAGTGGGAGAAGCTTCCTTGCTGTGGCCTAGAAACCCTGTGTGATCTGGTCCCCACCCCTCTTGCTCCAGCCTCTGCCTTTTCCGCCCACCCATCTTCTCACTGGCCAGCCACACTGGCCTCCTCTCTGCTCCCCAGACATGCCTTTCTCCCCACAACCCTCCAATCCCAGGGCCTTTGCACACTCTGTTTCCTCTGCCTGGAGCACTCTACTCTTTGCCTGGCTGGCTCCTTTTCACGCTTTGACTCAAACATCACTTCTTCAAAACGGCGCTTCCTGAGCAAACTACATTTCTCTTGTTTTCCTCTATCTCAGTCTGTTCTTTCCACTCATAGCAAATGTTACAAGTCACAGACATAGAGTTGCTTTTGTCTTGGTTGACGGGGTTCCCAGGACTCAGCGAGGCAGAACAAGGTCGGTTCTGTTTACCCTAGAATCCCCAGCACCTGTAACATGCCAGCACACGGCAGATGCCCCCAAACACCCCCTGAATGAGTGAATGAATGAATGAATGAATGAACTTCCTCCTCTCACAGACACTGGAGGGAAGGGAGCTCTGAAAGAGAAGGACCCAATCATGGCCTTATGCAGGAAGGAGACGGTTGTATAAAATAGGGAACCTCATACTCATCCCGCTGGGTGTGTGCGTGCATGTGCATGTGCGTGTGTGTGTGTGTGTGTGTGTTTTGTGTGCACGCACACACATGCAGGGAGGCTTACCTCGGAGGAACCGGGAGATGTTCACATGCTCTCTGAGGGGTCTTGGCAGTATACCGTGAGCCACTTGGCAGGTGACCTGGGAGTGGATGGAGGACACAGCCAGGGTCACCAGGGCAGTGCTGACGACAGTGTAGGAGGAAGCATCTCCAGGCGGGAAGACGAGGGTCTGAAAGGCTGGAAACTCCACACCATTTTCAAACCATTTCACGTGTATGTTTTGGGGGAAGAAGCCAGTTGATGTGCAGGTGAGGTTCAGTAGCTGGCCTGGGCTGGCCCTGCTGGAGGGGCCAGAAACCTCTGGAGGCAAGGGCTTAACTTCAATAAGGGCAAGTGTGGAGAGAGGAAGGAGAGAGAAGAGAAATGAAGATAGTGAGTTACTCTCTGGATCAACACTTAACCCTCATGGCTCACTCTGCTCCACTTCCCACCCCAATCTCTCATCTCCAGTTTTCTCCTCTTTGTAAATTTTATCATCACTCTTCTTGTTGTAACAGCCAATCAACTGGCCTCATTGACTTCTCAACCCTTTCAACCCACACTTGGGAACCAGACCACAGTGACCTTGCTAAAACGCAGATGTGACCATGTCATTCCCTTGTTCTCCTTCCTCCTTCACCCTCCCTCTGTCCCTTCTTCCCAAGGTACATCGTATTAAAAGTTGCATAAGGCATATCATGAAAAACAGTGGTTTCCTTTCCTTGCAAAAATTACAGACCAACCACTTTTAACTACTTTAGCTGATTCTTTGGGCATTTCTCTCTGTGTCTGTCTTTCTTTCTTTCTTTCTTTCTTTCTTTCTTTCTTTCTTTCTTTCTTTCTCTTTCCTTTCTTCTCACTCTGTTGCCCCAGCTAGAGTTCCGTGGCATTAGCCTAGCTCACAGCAACCTCAAACTCCTGGGCTCAAGCGATCCTCCTGCCTCAGCCTCCCAGGTAGCTGGGACTATAGGCATGCGCCACCATGCCCGGCTAATTTTTTCTATATATTTTTAGTTGTCCAGCTAATTTCTTTCTATTTTTAGTAGAGATGGGGTCTTGCTCTTGCTCAGGCTGGTCTCAAACTCCTGACCTCAAGCGATCCGCCTGCCTCGGCCTCCCAGAGTGCTAGCATCACAGGCGTGAGCCACCGCACCCGACCTCTCTGTGTGTTTCTAAATAACATGTTTATACTGTTATTTCTCAGTTTTTCAGTTTTATGTGTTATGGATATAGCTAGGAAGGTGATGGTTTAGCTCTCCTGCGTGCGTCTCCCTCCACCTGCCGCCCGCATTTCCCCTCCTCACATCCTCCTATTAAACACATTGTGATGTTTTGTTCTATCAGTATTCAGCATTTATATTGTTATGGCTAAATGGGCATTGTTCGCAATTGGGCTTTGTGATATATCATGGTTATATTTCCTTTCTTGTACAGCTTTTTGTTTTCTCAGGAGTTTTTGATGCTGTCATTATTTTCACTTGTTTTGTTTTCTATGAACTTATTGTCATAAATTCATCCCCAAACTTTCTGCCAGATTTCCTTACACTATGTTTGAAACTCCTAAGTACTGCAGTACACTTTATTGTAGGGTATAAAGATTTTTCAGGGAAGTTATAGGCTTGGATTAAATAAACTTTTTATTATAATAAATTCGTAGACACACATACAAATAGAGCGAAAGTATTCATCGTGGGACTTTAACAGTTATCAACAAATGGCTGATCTGGTTTCATTTATACTTCTCCCACCATCCACTGGGTTATGTATTTTTTATTGTATATATTTAGGTGTACGACGTGATGTTTTGATATACATATAAACTTAGTGACATGATTATTGCAATAAAGCAAATTAATATATCCATTACCTCACATAATTACTTTTTGTGCATGGTAAAATACCTAAAATCTACTCTCTTAGCAAATTTTCAGTATATAATATGGTATTATTAACTATAGTCCTCATGCTCTAGACCAGGGGTCCTCAAACTTTTTAAACAGAGGGCCAGTTCACTGTCCCTCAGACCGCTGGAGGGCCGGGCTATAGTTTAAAAAAAACTATGAACAAATTCCTATGCAAACTGCACATATCTTATTTTGAAGTAAAAAGCAAACGGGCAAAAACACCTGCATGTGGACTGCGAGCCGTAGTTTGAGGACGCCTGCTCTAGACTTATTCACCCAACATAATGGAAATTTTGTACCTTTGACCTCCATCTTCCCATTTCCTCTGCACTCCCACCCCCAGTAGCTATTGTTCTACTCTGTTTCCATGGATTTGAGTTTTTTGTTTTTATTTTGTTTTTTTTACATTCCACATACAAGTGACAGAAATTAAAAATAGAACTACCATATGATCAAGCAATTCCTTTTCTAGGTATATACTTAAAGTATATGCAATCACCATCTCATACAGATATCTGCACCCCAATGTTCATTGCAGCAGTATTCACAATAGCCAAGATATCGAAACAACACAAATGTCTGTACATACACAAATGCACAATGGGATATTATTGGGTCTTAAAACAGGAGATCCTGCCATTTGTTGCAACATAGATGAACCTAGTAGACATTATGCTAAGTGAAATAAGCCACCCACTGGTTTATTTTAAAGCGAATACCAGACATGATATTATTTCATGCATAACTACTTCAGCATGTATATCTAACAGTTAAGAATTCTTTTTTAAACAATCGAAATACCATTATTATACTTAACATTCGATAATAATTCCTTAATATCATTTAATATTTGTCAGCAGTCAAATTTTCTTTCTTGTCTCATAAATATAATGTTGCAGCTGGTTTGTTTGAATCAGGATCCAAACAAGATCCATGTATCACATTCTGTTATGTCTCTTAAACCTCTTTTAATCTAAAAGAATTCCCCTTCCCTCCTGTTTCCTTTGCCATTTATTTGTTAAATAAACCAGGTCATTGACCCTGATGAATTTCCCAAATCCTGTAGCATTTCCATAGCTTCCCAGCTAGATTAAGCGGTGGGCGTGGCAACTCTCCCCTTATTGACTGTCTGACTCCACCAGTGGGGGTTACTTGCCCTCAAATCCTTGTCTCAACACTGGCTTCTCAGTGAACTCAAGCTCAAACTTTGTGTTTTAAAGTCCCTTAAAATAATTAATCTTTGTCTAGAGAAACCATCAATATGTCATTAGATTATTAATAGTTTCATTTTAGATTTAGTAATTTAGATTTATTTTGGATTTTGTTTATTAATTATTTAAAACATCCATATGTTTGCAAAGTCAAAACTTAAATTGAGGTACATTTAGAGAAGTCTAGCTTTCATCCTTGTCCCTTCAGCCCTGTTCCCTCCCTCCCTTAAAGTAAATTTTTAAAAATTTGAAAAATTTTAGTTTATTCTTGTAGTGTTCTCCTTCCAACACCGTTCTGCATATTGCTTTTCCTGTCTGATGATATCCCTTGGGTCCCTGTGAGGTGGAGTGCTGAGGTCTTCCTCATGCCCTTTGCAAGTTCCATAGTACGCGGTTGTGTGATTGTGCCACAATCGAGCAGCTCATCTTTTGCTCTTACAAATAGTGTTGTAATGAAGAGCCTAGGCATAAGTCATCTTGCACTTATGTTAGTAGATATTTGGGATAAATTTCTAGAAGTGGAACTGTTGGGTCACAGAGTAATATGTAGTTATATAATATGTACATGTAATATGTATATATAATTTTGCTAGATATTGCCAAATTCTTACTCCTTATGAGTTACATAATTTTGCATTTCTACCAGTAAAATATGATGTACCTGTATCCCCATATTGTCCTCAGAAGAGTGTGCTGTCAAACTCTTATTCTTACTTTTTCTTTGTTCAAGCCCTATTTTGGTAAAACATAAAGAGGTGTGAAAGGCAGTTTTTGGTGATCTTGCAAACTCTATAGATTAGCTGGGTATAAAATTTTAGGTTGAAAATAATTTTCCCAAAGAATTTTGAAGCCACTGTTCCATGTCTTCTAGGGTCCAATGTTGCTCTTTGACATCTCATGCTGACCTCATTCACAATGTTTCATGTACAACTTGCTTTTTATTTTTAATTCTTGAAAACTATACAACATTCTCTTTGTCCCCAAAGACTATCATCTTCTTTGTCTCTCCATGGCTCAAAGGTGTTAAAATTTTCAAGTCCCCAAAACTCTGTTGATATATATTTCTATGGTTCTGTGGTTCTGCTATCCTACTCATTTTTTACAAAAAAAATCATAATCATTAATTCATCAATACAAATAGGCCCGAACTAACTTCTCTGCTTCCCAGGTTTACCTTTAATGGATGCTGTTTAGAGTCTTGCAGGCTTTGTCTTCAGCCATGATTGTATCAACCAGGACCAAACTCAAGAATAATACAGGACTTATAGAAATGAAGGATAAAATTTAAGAAATATAGGGATTACATATTCTACATAAAAAATGTGATCCCTAAAATTTTCTGCCTCAATAAATCTATCATTCATATCATATGAAAATCTATGGTTCCATGCTTTTAAGATTGTGTTTTTAAGTTTAATTCATTGTAAGATCCTAAATACCGATGATGCATAGTAATATAATAATCATCCTGTAGCAGATACTCTTCTAAGTGTTTTACATTTATAAATTCATTCACATTTATAATCCTCACAACAAATCTATGAAGTGGATACTATTCTTATGCCTATCTTCCCTAACACATGAAGAAGTCGAGGCACAGAGAATTTAAGATACTTGTGAGGTCACACAGCATGCAAAAGGCAGAGCTCGAAGTTGACCCTGGAGTCTACCTGTACCCACTGTGCTTTCTAGGCCGTTGGAAGCTATGAGATTCTGAAGGGTTCGGAGTCTGCCGACAGACAGCCCTGGGGTTCTATTTCACTCTGTTCCTTCACTGTGACCTTTCATATCGCCATCTACTCTCCTCAATCTTGTCACAAGGGCTAACAAAGGGAGACCCTTGGACTGAGCTCCCGGGGCTATAAATTGTCTTAGAACAATGGGCTGGATTTCTAGGGACCTGGACTTACCATGCACAAATAACTGGGTTCCTGGTCCAGACTTAAACTCCGTGGTGTCAGGAGATCCTCTCTGGAACTTCACGCAGTAGTAGGTGCCGGTGTCCGCTGGGATGATGTTACGGATGCGGATGGAGTGGTCCGTGTTGTTTCTCTTTGTGCTATCTCCAAGAGGCGTTACCCGGGGGCAGGGGGGGTATTTTGGTCTGTAGACTAATTCTCGGCCTGGCCCAGACCCCCTGAACCACTCGGTGGGCCCCACGGGGGTCAGGCTGGTCACGGTGCAGCGCAGAGTGGCCGACTCTCCGGCTGTGACCGACACCGACTTGTCAGGTTGAAGCACCTGCAGCTCCTCCTCTCCTGCCACCCCTGGAGGGAAACACAAATCAGCTCCAAGTCCTGCCCTGGCCCAGCTGGGACTGAGGTTGGCGTCCAGGTGCCTGGGGCCAGATTGCACCTGAAGTCCCATTAATACTTTCTTTCCACGTCATGTATTAGCTCCTAGGATGGGCAAATTGCTGGACAGGGTGCCAATAGGGACATAGATATAAGACAGACACCCCTTGCAAAGGCCCCAGGAAGGGAAGTCATAAGAGAAGAAGCACATCTAGAAGAGATGTTCAAAAACCCCAGTAAACCAGTGAAATGCATATTTAAACCAGAGGGAAAATGCTAAAGTCCGTGACAGAGTAGCTGGAAAAGTTAAAACAAAATGTACTCAGGTTTCAGCACATGCAACGTCAGGGCACATTTTCAGGCTGCAGTAATAGAGGTAGGTTGGCCCCAAGGCAGGCAGGGAGGTCAAAGAGACAGAAGAGGGAGCCTAGAATTGGACCCAAGGAAATATGCACATTCCCTACATGATCAAGATAGCATTTTACGTCTGGGGCAGCCAGCTATCTGGAAGAAAGCAAACAAAACTCTTAAAAAGTGGCTGTTTCCAGGGAGCCAAGGGTACGGGGACTTTTGTTGTTCACTTGCACGTTTCTTCCCTGTTTGGATTATTTTGACAAGAAGTCTGTAATACAATAAAAATAAAATAAAACACTTTTTCTTCCGTAATCTAAGAGCAGACAATTTCTAGAAAATTAGCTCTGCAAAAAGGAAAAAGCTTGTCAATTTTCAATGTTGCCAAGGGTGTGGCGAAGCTGGCACCCCACATACTGCTGATGGGAATATAAATCGACACAACCTTGCGAGATGGCAATATGGCACTATAGTGATGACCCTATGTGTACAATCGATAAGCCCATGTTTTTAACAGGTGGAAGGGAAAGTCTTTAACCAAATGTGTTTTGGTCACCAATGTTCCACATATCCCCTTGTCCATTGCTGCTGTTCCTGTGTTGTATGTGTTGGGATAATGTATTACTAACATTGGGACACTCCTATTTTATTGGAACATTGCATTTCAAAAGTGTTTGAAATGCACTCATACCCTTTAACTTAGTAATCCTCTTCTAGGGACTTATTCAAAAGAAATGATCAGACAAGGAAGAACACATTTGGTAAAGGAATGATAATCATAGTATTCACACTATGAAAAAGGTTGATGTGAGACCCATGTCCAAAAACAGAGAGTTAGTTAGATAAATGATGGTATAACCACAAAATGGAAAACTATGTAGCTATTAACATGATAATGTTGGAGTATATATTGGGGATGTAGTGATGATGATGTAGGCACACATGTAGCTACATGGAAGAAGGCCCCAAATTAAGTGAAAGAGTAAATAAATCTCCATATTTAGTTTAATCCTATTTTTGTTAGAAGTTCTATATATATGGAAGCAGTGTGGTGGTCAAAGCAAGGGCTAGTGGAATCCCTTTGACTTGGGTTTCAGTGCCTCCTTGATCTCTTACTTGATTGCTATGGCTTGAATATTTATCCCATCCGAAATTCACATTCAAATTGAATCCCCAATGCGGCAGGATTGAGAGTTAGGGTCTTTGTCAGGTGATTGAGTTATGAAGGCTCTGCCCTCATAAATGGATTAATCCATTCATGAATTAATGGATTAAAGCAGAGGCCCCCAACCTTTTTGGCACCAGGGACCAGTTTCATGGAGGACAATTTCTCCGGGGTGGAGGATGGGGGAGTGGGGCCGGGGGTAGGAGAGATCTAACAGGAGGCAGAGCTCAGGCAGTGATACGAGTGTTGGGGATCGGCTATCAATACAGATGAAGCTTCACTTGCTCACTCACCGGCAGCTCAACTCTTGCTGTGTGGCCAGTACCGGTCCACAGTCTGGGGGTTGGGGACTGCAGGATTAAATGATTAATGGGTTATCACAGGAGGAGAACTTGGTGGGTTTATAAGAAGAGGAAGAGAGACCTGAGCTAGCACATGAGCATGCTGCACCTCTTGCCTCAGGTTGCTGCCTTGTGCCATCTCGAGACTCTGCAAAGAGTCCCCACCAGCAGCAAGGCTCTCAGCAGATGCAGTCCCTCAACGGTGGACATCTTAGTCCTCATAATTGAAAGAAATAAATTCCTTTTCTTTATAGATTACCCAGTTTCAGGTATTCTGTTATAAGCATTAGAAAATGGGCTAAGACACTGATAGTTGACCTTGAGAAAATTACTTAACATCTCTGAGCCTGTTTCCTTATCTACGCAGTATATACGGCATGAAAACTAAGACTTCTCTTGCAGTTTTGCTATGAGACTGAAACCTTAAAATCTTTGAGGAGCACTCAGGACCATGCCTGGTGCAGAGAAGGATTTCTGCGCAATGAGCTTTCCCCTGTTGACCTGGGGTCCAGTAGGCTGAGCTCCAGCCCTAGCAGGCCTGGGGATTCGGGGAGGACCACTCCCTTCCTCTGCTTTCGGTTTCCACTTCTGCCAAGCGTGATAGATCATTCCCGTTTCCTATAACTGCTATGAGCTTTAATGAAGACTCAGACTTGCCAAGGGCACACAGTGGGTGCTGTAATGGTCGGATTCAACAGGGCCATTTTTATGTGTTCATATTTGCAGTTACTAAACCCTGAAAGGATGTAACAGCCAGAGCTGACACAGATGCTTCCATGTGCCACACATGACGCTAAACACTTAACCATATTAAGGTACTTATTTGATTTTCACCACAACCTTATTAGAACGGTGCTATTATCCCCATTTCACAGACAAGAAAACTGGGGAACAGAGAAGTGGAGTGATTTGTCAGTCTACAAATGATGAGATTTGAATTTGAAGCTTGGCAGGTTGGTTTTTAAAAATACTTGTGCTTTTAGCAAATTTACCAGGTAGCCTCTCGATTGAGATGTTACTACCATTAGGAGGAGGAGGGGTGCTGATTCTCAGGTCAGCTCTGGAGAGAATGGAGTGGACAGGCAGGAGAGAAGCATCCACGTCAACTACATAATCCTAGGATGCTGGGATTCTGGGAGACTTACTCTAAAAAGCATTGTTTACCAATTTTTTTCCCTAATGGTTCTACATTGTGTGTAATGTTATCTATCTATCTATCTGCCTACCTATCCATCCATCTATGCATCTCTCTTTCTCCATCTTAATGAAGGCAGCCCTGCCTCCCTGCCGGGTGCTGTGATCTAAGCAGGACAGAAGAGTCAGATGCTGCACCTCCCCTCCGCTCCTTCCCTCAGGGAGGCACCAGGTCCTGCAGGCCAAGCCCGAGGGGGTCGCGGAGCCTCCACAGGATGTCAGGGGCATGGGCAGGGTGGAGGAATTGGGAACCCCTGTCTCGGAGAAACGCTTGGGTGGGAGAGGAAAGGATCCCTCCAAGGGGTAAGAATTCTGGGGGGATTTGTTTATGAGATTCTTGTTATACAAAAATAATTAGGGAAATGTCTTAAAGAAGAAGAGGCAGCAAAGAAAGAGGCCCTGGAAGAGAGATCCATCTGTTCCGCTGGCAATGGGGCAATGGTACCACTGCGGAACTCAGAGAGCATCCCTGCACTGTGGTACCCGAGGGCAGGGTGCTCACCTGCGAGTCCCAGCAGCAAGGGCAGCAGCAGGGACGGCGGAGGCAGGTGGGGCTGAGAGGCAGGGATGGGCATCATGGTGGGCCCGGGAGCCTGCTCTGTCCAGATGTCTGTCCTAGGGAGGCCCCAGACTCTGCTCTGTTGAGTTTTGTGTCCCACAATATTTAATATAAGAGGAAGTGAGCATGATTGGAGGGGAGGACTGTGGGATTATGGCAGTTCCTGTTTCTAGATTGTGAAATAGGAACCAGGCAAAAGCTAAGAAGTTACTGATATAAAGGTCCCGAGATGCTTGAGGAGGCCCTGGCAGGCTCCCTTAGTGCCCAGGCTCTACCCTCTGGGCCTCTCAAGCCATATCAGGGTGCTAGTGGCCCCATCCAGGAGCCTGGGGACATGGTCTGCCATTGAGGAAGGTGTGTTCAGCCTTCTGTGATTGTCTAAAACCTGGGCTCAGATCAGCCTGCAGCTGGAGTCAGGAGGAGAGCTCCTGGGCATGGGGTCTCACCAGGGTAGGGCCCTGTTCTAGCTACTCCAGAGGTGTCAGTGGTAAAAATGAGCCTGAAGCCATGTCTGATGGGCCCCTGGCTGTGCCCAGTGTGCTTGCAGAGGAAGTGGCTTTGGGTGAGCAAGGAGCTAGATCTTGGGAGGTAGAGGAGGGTTGTTTCTGTTTTAGAGGAAGGAGGAGGCCTGTGGGGGCTGAGGCCTTCGGGTGAGTGGCATCTGCAGAAACAGCTGGGAGGAGGAGGGGTGCCTCTTCTGTCCCTAGTCTGGGGCCATCTCTGTGGAGAACGGGGTTGAGAGGCTGAAGAAATGTCCACACCAAGAATGTGCCTCCTGTTTCCCTTCTGAGCAGTGACCACCCACACACAAGATCAGATCCAGAGCTTCTCAGCCATGTGTTCTTCACTTCTATGGACCCAGTGCCAGACACTGTCTTCTGTGACTCAGTTTCCCCACTGCTCCCAACCCCTGCCTCCTTCCCAGTGTCTGACTGTATGTATGTTAAGAAGGGGCAGAAAAGAGAGGCAGTCAGAGACAAGATTCGATTGCTCTGTGGCATGGCAAGTGTTCCTCTTCCCTTGACACCTTATTCTAGCTTGTTAAGAATTTTTTCCAGGAGAGATTTCTTGCCAAAGAACTGGCCAGAGTGTTCCCTTTAGCATTCATTGTTCTAACCCTAATTGGTCTTTTCAATGGTGAAAGATTGGATTTTCCAGAGCTGACTGCAACAAGACCCCTCTTCCCTCATGCCCTTTGGCACTCCTCCCATGGAGAAGTGGGTGTGCATTCCATCCCTCTGAATCTGGGCAGGCTTGTGACTACAACAGAAGTGAGGTGTTGTGACTTCTGAGGCCAGACCATAACACATCTCTGTATTTCTTCTACCTTGTTCTTTAGGGATGTTCATTTTTGGAATCTGGCAGCCATGCTATGAGGAAGCCCAACTAGCACACACAGAGATCACATGGCAAGGACACATGCAAGAGTTCCAGCTAAGATGCCAGCTGATCTCCAGCATCAATCATCAGACATACAAAAGAAGAAACTTCCAGATGATTCCAGCCCTCAGCAGTTGAATTAGCCCCAGCTGAATTTTCCACTGAGGCCCCAGATGACACATGGCAGAGATAAGCCATTCTTGTGCCCTGTCTGAATTCCTGTCCCACAGTATCAGTGATCATAATAAAATGGTTGGTTTTTTGCCCCTAAGTTTTGGGGTGTTTTGCAATGAAGCAATAGTAACTAAACACACTTGACAACCTTTTTCCCCACCCCTACTCTTTAGATTCTACCTCCTTCACTGCACTTGCTGTTCCTTGCTGGCAGGGACCACTGAACATGGAGATTAAGAGACAGGCCTTGGGACCAGAAGGACCCAGGTCAGAATCCTGGACCCAGGTGGTCTCTGCATGGCGGTGGGCAAATCTTCCACACACCTATATCCTACTGTCTTCTCAGCACCTGAAGAGCATATTCATCAGTCACCTCCCATCCACTCTTCTTCCCGTGTCCTCACCTCAGTGAATGACACCACCAACCACCCAGTTAGTTAAGACAGAAAACCTTCGTGTCATTTTGATAACTCCTCTCATTCCCCCATATCCTTTCATCTAAACATCTCGTAGTCAGTTTGGGAGGTTATAACAGAATACATAGACTGGGTGGCTTATAAACAACAGAAATTTATTTCTGACGGATCTAGAGGTTGGGAAATTCAAGATCCAGGAAGCAGCAGATGTGGTGTCTGGCGAAGGCCTGCCATCACAGACGGCTTCTAGCTGTGTCCGCACATGGTGGAAGGGGCGAGGCAGCTCTCCGGGCCTTCTTTTATAATGGCACTAATCCCATTCATGAAGATAGAGCCCTCAAGACCTAATCACCTCCCAAAGGCCCCACTTCGTGACACCAACACATTGGATGTTAGGATTTAACATATGAATTTGGGGAGACACAGCATTCAGTCCATAGCAATGTTAAATTCTCCGGCATCTCTCTCTCTCCACTACCATCTCTGGCTTGGACAGCCTGTCGGTGTGCCGCACTCACTCTTACCCTGTTTCAGTCTTTATCTCACACTGTAGCCAGAGTGGTGCTTTTAGAAGAGGAATCTATTCCTGCCACTCTCTTTTAGTGGCTTCCCACTGCTCATAAGGGAAAATAAAAATTTCTTCTCTTGTCCTCAATTGATCTGGCCCCAAATGCTTTGCCAGCCCCAACTGCCAGCCCTTTCACTCCTGTGTGATCTCGGCTACGCTGGCCTTTCTGCAGAGGTTCCAGCTCCCCAGATGCCTCTCCTTCTTCCCCGTACTGCGGATGTCCACTCCCATCTCCTTGTTGTTATAGATAAACAGAGAGCACCCATAGTACCTCGTCCGAATTCATAATCACGTATTTGTGTCGGATGTTTGCCTTGCCTACTAGAGCATATGCCTCCATGAGAACAGAGGTGGGTCTGCTTCGTGGCCCATGAGAGTGCTCAACTGGTGTTTCTGAACCCAGGAGAGAATGGCCACTGGGTTCATGGTAAGTGTGTGTGCAGTGACCCTGGGTGTTGGCCTCTGGTTGGGCTCTCCCCAGAAGCATTAGTGCCATGGGATCCCTACCTTTTCTGGCATCCCACAGGTGCCCTGTCTTCCACTTCTCCCTCTTCTTGGAGCTCCCCATGCCTGGAAGCCTGACACTCATTAACTAAACCACAGCAGTGGCCTCACATCTACCTCACAGGGCTGGGCTCTACTCTTAGTGTTGGGTGCTCCCCTGAGTGAATGTTGTCAGGGGGATGAAGAGTCGACATCCAGCCCCATGAGATCAGACGCTGCATCCTCCCTGGTCCCAAGGACATCTTTTGCAAAGCCTTGATCAAACCCCACCTCCCCCATTACCACACCCAAGGTGGAGCTTCTTAGTGGATCCCAGGAGATTCCTGGGGAAGTAAGAGTGGTGTGTCCCTCTCTTGCCTCCAGATGAACCTGGGTACCATGTGTCCTTGTGTGCCCTTCTTGGGCTGACTTCTTCTCCCAATCTTAGCCTGCTCACATATTGGGCTCTGCCCACCACCTTGTCCTGCCTCCCTGAGCCTCCCCTCAACTTACAGTCAGGCCTTCTACTTCCTTCAGAATGGAGGGTCCAGACTCCATCGCCAGCAATATCTGGTGGCCTAGGAGGAGAGCCACAGAAGGAAGGGTGGGCAACAAGCGTCAGCAGAGGGCACATGGAAGTCCATCCTTCAGGGCCTTCACTTTCCCGTCCAAGGCCAGCAGGACCCATCTCTGATCACAGCTCCCATGGCACTGTGCCCTGCCAGCACAGATACTTGAGACAGGAACCCAGATAAATACGTGTGCATCTCACACTGCAGGGCTGGGCCTTATGTAGAAGAAAGAAGGCAGCTTCAACCACTTAATTACCTTATACCAGCTTGTTTGCTCTCAGCATAGTCCCATGAGGTATTATTGTCTTCATGTTGGTGAGAAAATTGAGGCTCTGAGATTTCTAGGGTCACAAGGTTGTGAGAGTCAGACTCACATTTGTCAAATACTATGTTCATTCTTGTTGCTCCTCTGTATCAAGAAAGAACAGGATATCCAGACATCCAGAACACCCAGTGCCTGGATTAGGAGAACACCATCACATCATGGCACAGAAGGATTTGTCTACACTGGCAGTAAGTGGAATGTAGATGTGTTCCTGTTGGGAGAATTTCAAGACTGCCCTGCTCAGCACCAGAACCTGGGGGCTGAATCAGGAAATGAGGAAAACAGTAAAGAAAAAAAAAAACAAAACTCCTGGCAAGAAGCCATTAAGGTCATTCACGAAAACAAAGACTCCTTGCCTTGGCAGAAATCCCAAACTTTATCTTGTCCTCCTACCACTCAATACCTGAAATCTACTCTGTGGATAGATGAGACCTTAAAAGATGTGCAGGAAATCCTAAATAGATGTCTGGGGAGTTGGATTGTGTGTACTTGATTCCTAATAGATATTTATACAATTTTGGATTGTGTGTGTATGTGTATGAGCATGCATGCACTTGTGTGTATGAGAGAGAAGGGTTGAGTGAGTGATAGAGAGAGCTTTGCTTTCATAATTTAAAATTTCATAAGTTTGAAAATAAAGTTTTAAGGAAAGATGATGGAGCTTCCTTAAATAAGTCCCATGGAGGCCTTGCCATTGGCTATGTCTTAGACTTGTCTGGATGAGCAGAGACACTAAATGTCATTGTTGTAGCGAACTTCTGCTGCTCATGTTGTTCCACCTGGCAGGTGAGCAAAATGTCCTCATTGTGGCCAGTTGTCTTCACCAGGATGGAGCTCTGCACACTGTACAGTCCATCTCCGTCCTTGGTAGGGGTCAGGGTCTCATTTACCTGGGAGATGTTTTCATTCTTCAGCCAGGTCAGCTTCATGTTCTGGGGGTAGAACTTCTTTGCCTTGCAGGTGACATTCATTTTGTTATTTGAGACAGGGCGTTGAAAAATAGACATCTTGGGTGGAACTGAAATAGCATAGGACAGACTCTCAGGCTTCATGAAATAATCAGATCCATCTTGCTCATTACTTGGGTGGCCATTTATTTAGTACCTGCCTGGCATGTGGCAATCCCTATCACTTAGTAGGTGCTCAATAGCTGGAAGGTCTTGTTATTACTTATGCTTATTCCCTCAAGCAAATCTGGGGAGAACTGTGCTTCAGAGCCAAATGAAAGACTGGCCACGTATGGTGTCACCTACCTATCATGATCTCCGGCAAATCAGCCTTCCCATGCAGAGGGTAATGTAAGCTTCCGCGGTTCACATCGCAGGTGATGTGAGAGTTGAAGTCATTTAGATCCAGGACCACCTCAGTGGTACTGACGATTTTGTAGGCATTGCTGTCCTTCAAGCGAACCACCTGGGTCCGTAGGGATGAGAGTTCCTTTCCATTTTTGAACCACTTCAGGGTGATGTTTTGGGGATAGAAGCCATAGGACATGCAGCTAAAATTCACAGTCTGCTCAAGTAGGGCTCTCTCCAGGGGGCCTATTACCACAGGCAGAGAGGGTGGAGCTATAAGAAGGAAGATTAATAAATAATTGGCATTGGTGACCAAACAATATTATATGTACTCTATATAATGTTAATTCTGACAACTCTGTGATTAGCTATGATAATGTCCATTTTATAGATAAGGAAATTGAGGCTAGCAGAGGTTAAAAAAACCCACATCATATTAGCAACTAGAGAGAGAGAGAGATAGTCCAGAGCCAGGGCTGGAACACGGCTTCTCTGACCACACAGCCTGTGATCTTTCCTCAGGTGACATTGTTTCTCTGTCTGCTCAGGAGCCATATCCCTATATCTGTCTTCCTCTTGGTATTAATTACTCCTCCTCCTCCTCCTCTTCCTACTACTACTCTAAACCTTATTACTCATTTAATAAGGTTTAGACAGTGAGGAATAGAAGGCAACTTTCTTATCCTGATATCCACCAAAATCCTAAAATAACAAAATCATCTTTAATGTGCAACTTTATAAGAATGTCCTTTGGAATCAGCAACAACAGGATACCAACTCTCATTGTATCTATTCAACAATGTACTGGAGATCCTGGCCAATGCAATGAGACAAGAAAAAGCCCGATTTCAGCCTGAGGGCAGGGTGCACTGGCAGTAAACTATGGGGAGTGCAGTTTGTAAAGGCTCAGTCTCAACAGCAGCTGGCTTCAGGATGGTGGGCACTGTCCCAAGTATGTGCTGGAAAGCCTGGCTTCCCCTGTCCCTCCGAACCAGGTGGGGGCTACAGCCTTGTTAAGCCCAAGCTCAGCCTGAGGGCAGGGCACAGCCCTGTGTCAAGTTCTCAAAATGATGCCTTGGACCTGTGACTTGAAAGGCTGGGGCCCCACCCAGGCAATAAGCCTGGATGAGAAACTGGAAAATGCTATCCACTCACATCTCAGTCTCAACAGCAGCCTATAGTAGGGCAGCAGGGACCTTCCCAGGGGTGCATGTGAGTGCCTGGGCTCCCCTATCTCTCCTTGGAGCTGTGCAGCGGCTGCAGGTATACCCAAGGTTCCCCAGTACCTAGGCTCTCAGAATAGCACCCAGCTCAAGCTGCCCAAGGCTTGGACGCCTGTGAGATTCCACATGTGCTTCCTTTCTGGAACAATGTCTCTGCGCAATCTCCAAGCAGCTCTCTATGTTAGGGCCAAGACCTGTGTGGTCTGGGGCATTCTCTTGTAGCCAAGATCATAAAAGCTCATCTCAGAGAATGGAGCCCTGGGGATTTCTCTCTTACTGTTTCACAGAGTCCAGGAGCTTCTCCCAGATGTTAGCCAGCCCCTGAATGGGCAAGTTGCCCTGAACCCTCTCCTTAACCAGTTTTGGTCCTTCCTATAGCTTCTGTGGTGAATCCTAATATTCTCTCCTAGATGATCTGTTCAAAATGTGAGAATATGCTTACTATTTTGATTCCCCTCTGTAGAGGAGGCATAGGCTATATGGGTAAATCTTAATGACCTTGGATTTGGCATTGGATTTTTAACTAAAACACCAAAAGTGCAAGAAACAACAACAAAAAATAGATAAATTAGACTTTATCAAAATTAAAACCTTTTATGCCTCAAAGGACACTATCAAGAAAATGAAAAAATAGCCCACAGAATGGGGAAAATATTTGCAAATTACATACCTGATAAGGGCCTTAAATCTAGGATATATGGAGAACTCACACAACTCAATAGTAAAAAGACAAATAACCCATTAAATGGCCAAAGATGTGAATAGACATTTCTCCAAAGGAGATGCACAAATGGCCCATAAGCACATCAAAATGTGCTCAGCATCTTTTTTTTTTTGCTTTCATTTTTGAAAGGTAGGTATAGAATTTTTGGTTGACTGTTTTTCTTTTTTCCTTTGGGCACTTTTATCCCACTGCCTTCTGCCCTCTATGGTTTCTGTTGTGAAGTCAGATGTTAATCTTATTGGGGCTCCCTTTTGCCGCTTTTCAAGATTTTCTCCTTATCTTTGTTTGTCAACATCTTTACTATGATGTGGATCTCGTGAGTTTATCTTACTTGGATTTCCCTGAGTTTCCTAGATATGTAGATTGTTTTTTAATAAGTTTGGGAAGTTTTCATCCATACTTTCTTTGAATATTTTTTCTGCTACTTTCTATTTCTCCTCTCCTTCTGCTATACCTATTACACATATTTGGCATCTTGAGGATGGCCTACATTTCTCTGATGGTCTCTTCATTGTTTATTCCTTCATTTTCCTCTGTTCTTCAGATTGCATAATCTTTAGACAAGCCAATCAACCTCTCTGAGGCTCAACATCCTCATCTGATAGGGAAAAGCTCTGGACCATGTGGTGGATGGACATCTTTTGTTTTTAGTCTGCTTAGCATTTGTTTGATTGGGTTGATTGGTTATCTCTCATAGCACCTCCTCTGCTTAGCAACAATGAGTAAATGAAATGTTGAGAATATGGCATAGGAAACGCTAATTAGAATAGTTCCCTCAGACTCATTTGTGGAGGCTGATAGGAAGAATCTCTCTTTTCATCTTGGTTGCTAAGATGGGGGAATGAATATTTACATTTTCTGCATTTATTTTCTCTATCATGTTCTATAATATATGCAGCAGAAAGGAAAGGAAGAAGGCCAGGAACAGAGGAGAGAATTTCAGAGAGTGAGAGCCTTGGTAGCACTAAGCCCTAAATCCAGCCCTTGAGTCCCTGGTTCCTAAAGCTCTGCCTTCAATATTGTGAGGAACTGAGAATCCTCTGCAGCTATAGGATCATCATTTCATAGTTTTGGTTTAAACTAATACATCGGGTCTTATCACTTGTGAGAAAATATCCTTCACTAATATAGAGCATATTGGACCAGGCCCAGACCAACCCCACCTCTATTTTCTGCTATCTACACCTCTGAATCACCTTGAGTCTAAGTTTCCTCATCTGTACAATGAGGACAAGCATCCTTATACTCAAGAGTTGCTGTTCAGGTAATATAGATAAAGCACATAGAATATAGTAGATTCCCAATAAATGGTAGCATTATTATATCACCAATTTAATAATTTCTCAGGCTGGTTATCACTCAGAATTCATAGAGTATCATAAGAAAAAGTATGGATTTTGGAGCATAAAAATTGATTTGTAGTTGTAATTCAACACTCTGTGTGTGTGTGGCCTTTATCATCTGGAATTCCTGAGGACACTGTTGCCTTTAAGCAAACTGGCTTAGCAAGGAGTTTTCTTCTCTCCCATTATTGGGAATCTAGAGGTGAGATTAGTAGGGCTGTACAATGCTGTCAGCCCATACTCTTCACATCTTCGCACTCACCTAGAGTAGATTTTTTCTCAACTTGGTCCCCTCATGGTCATAAGCTGTCTGTCTAAAGTACCTGAGGCAACACGATTGCTTGTTCCTGGCCAAAAAGGGGGAGAATGCTTCACTTTCCCAGATTTCTCTGCAAGCCTGTCTTTTTCTCTTACAGACACAAAATGGCTAAGTAGGTCCCATATTTGAGTCAATCGCTGGTAGAAGACATGGAATTATTTTAATTGGTTTAGGCTAGTCACTGGGGGTTAGTTAAATATCAGGAAGTCAACCAAAATATCCCTCATCACTCAACCTTTTTGAGTCTGTTTTCCCTCCTGTAAAATACCTTACCCAGCTTGCTGAGAGTATTAAGAAGATGAGATGTATATTGTACCTTCAATAATATTTGGCATATAGTAGTTATTCAATGAATGGAAGACATAATTACTGAGATGATATCATATACCAGGGGGTGTAGGAGATACTCACCAATAACAGACACCTCAGTGCCTGGACCTGACTGATATTCCTTACGTTTCCCTTTTATGAACTTCATGCAATAATAGGTGCCAGCATCTGCAAGAGAAATGTCACTGATGTGGATAGAAAAGTCTGTGTTGCCGGGTTTGGTGGTGTTTCCAATTGCTTTTACTCTGGGAAAGTGACCTTGTTTGAAACTGTAGATTAATTCTCAGTTTGGCCCCGATCCCTTGAACCACAAGACAGGTCCTTTTGGGAAGTTCTCTGGTACACTGCAACTCAGGGTGACCGTCTCCCCAGTCGATACCGTCTGTGACATCTCAGCTTGTTGCACCCGGAACGCCTCATCTGTGGCTCCTGGAAAGAAACTGGAAATCATTTCTCATTTCCCCTGCTCTGGCTTAGGCAGGACTGAGAAGTGTGGATGCAAGTCACGGTCGGGCTCCATTCTTTAATCTTCTTAATGACATGTATAAATGTCCCCACACTGAACACAGGGAGGCCTTTGCCCATGGAGGCAGCGTCTCCCCACAGTGCCGAGAGAGGGGAGTCGGTCCAGAGGAACAGATGCTTTACCTTTCCAGTTCCATTTCTCATCCCCAGCCAAGGTAAGAGGAGGCCAGGGAGGGAGAAGTTGGGGAATATCAGCGGATAACGTTCACAGAGAGAGACTAGCCCCTCTACCCACCTAAATGCCTAGAATCACGCAATACTCTTGGAGCCGGGTCCTAGTCCCATCCTCCCACCCCACACCTCCACGAGGCTTGGGGTTGGCCTTCCTCTCTTCTCTTAAGGGCGATCAGACACTGCATTTGTGGGGAGATTAGTGTTGAGAGGTGTAGAGAAGAGGAAGTCAAGAGATAACACAACTAACAAAGGAGGTGGTCATGGCTTGTGGTTCTATTGCTTATCTATTCAAGAGAAGAGAGGGAAGATGGGCAGTTTCCTCAACAAAAAGAGAGTGGAGCCTCAAGGGCCCTCAACAACACTGGAGGTCCTCACCGACCACCCTCTCTCCTCCCACCACAACCACCACCACTGCCCTACCATGTGCCGGGGCTGGTGATAATCTCTCCTCTTCAGGAAGGCAAGGCATCAGAACCACACACCGTCTAAGGAGTGGGTTGGGGAGAAAGGGAACTCTTGGCCGGTGAGCCAGGAGTGGGTGGCAGGAAAACAGCAGGTGTTGACACGATTTATCTTGAGGGAAATGTGTGGATTTTCCATGGCCGTTTGGATGCTGTGGACTGTGTCTGGACTCAAGGGAAACATTATTGGGAAGGTCAGTTCTCCTGGCAGAATAGAGGGACACCTAATATCACTGTGTCTCGTGAAATCAGTTCCGAGGGTGGCGAGGAGAAGGAAACGCTGGTTATCCTCGGGGAATAAAAGAGCGGCGGGGCTGGGAGTAAAAGTCTCAGGGCAGCTGTGGGAAAGCTCGAGTGTCAGGAGCGTGACTCAACCCCTCTGGCAGGGCTTTCTGCAAACAAGACCTTGGAAAGGGTGACACATGAGAGCCCTTCCTCTGGGCTGACCGTTCCCCAGAAGCAGAGCCAGGTGTGGGAGGAGCCCACCTCTGCTCAGCGACCTGTGTGGCGAGCGTCATCTCAGGCTGGACGGTGGTGACCACTCAGGTACTTGCTCTCAGGCCCCAGTCACATTCCGGTTGGCAATGGGAGGTGAGGGGAATCATGGAGGCATATAGAAATTCTGCCTGCTGAGGAGCCCTTTGTTTTGGCTCAGGAGATATTGGGTATTTGGGGGCAAACTTCACCTATGTGGAGATTCCATCTTGAAGCCAGAAGCTAAGATGGGGCTGAAGTTCAGGGTCATGGAAGAAGTTGTCATATACACAATGCATATACCTGGGCCCAGGTTTGTTCCTGAAACCTTAGAAACATCGGCCACCCTTCTGTGTCTCAGTTGTCTCACCAGTTGGACCGTGCAGTGCACACATGTAGTTTCGTTTTGTATATCCAGTGTCTTTTTATTTGGGAGTGTCCTCTGTGTTACTGGGTCCTGGTGGCCATCAGAGAAGGGCATGGCCTGTCAACATGGCTTGATTCAATGTTTGTCACAGGAGTCCAGAATGGCGTATCAGAAGGGCCATCTGTAGAAACCTAGTCTACAGCGTTGTTGATGGATAAAGGGGCACAGTATCCAGTAGGTCGTAATGATTTGGTGCGTGGTGAAGGATTTTAAAGATTCATCTTCACAAACCTGGGGGATAGAGTGCATCGGGCCGTGATCACCATTCACATATACCCAGGTGCCCGCACTAGACATAAGCTCCATGTCAGGATGTCCTACCCTTAACCTCACAAGTAGTAGATGCCAGCATCCTCTGTCGACATGTCACTGACATGGATGGAATAGACCTTTGATTGGCCATTGTGTTTTCCACTTGGGTTACTTGGGGGAAGTGGCTTCCATTGAAACTGTATGTAGGTTAATTGTTGTTTTAGCCCAGTGTCCTTGAACCCTAAGACAGGCCCTGCTGGGGACAGAGCAGACATGTTGCAGGCCAGGGTGAGGAGATCCCCAGCATTGACTGACCCTAAACTCTCAGGCTGGTTTAACCTGAAACTCTTCATGTGAAGTTCCTGGAAAGAAACTTGGAATCATCTTTCATGTTTCCTGTCTTGGCCCAAAATGGTCTGAGCGTCTGGCTGTAGGTCAAGGTGGGGTCTCAGTATATTAATGCTAACTTTATTTCAGCATCATGTAACGGCACCGATCATACACAAATGCCCATGTTGGGTGCCATGCGGGATGAAGGGAAGGGACCAGTGCACAGAGAGCTCAGTGGCGCCTCCCTCTGCATCAGGATATGAGGGCCTGGAATATATTAGGCACCAAATAAACACAGTTTAAATGACTGGATGAATACTGTTTTTCAAAGTGAAAAATGCAAAATAGAATTTGAGTCCGATTTTTCCAATTGTCTCAGAATTAGGGATACGGCCCCAACCTAAGGACAATGTGTTGATAACCAGCATACTAGCTCAGAATGACCTGCATGTCACTGCGCCCTCTCATAACAGACCTTGTCATGTAAAAGCCCGCTCATCCACCTCTCCCCAAATAAACGCTGAGGCATGCGTTCTCAGTGAAGTTGGTATTTTCCCTGAGAGCCTGAGGAAAGGGGCAGCAGAGAACTGACCGAGCCGAGAGCGGGCTCCACCAGGACTCACGAATGACCTGTGGGGTAGAGAGCAGGGAAGGTGGCTGGATTTGACATGTTCCTGGGCAAGTGCTGCTGTTCTGAGGGATCTCCCAATCCTGTATTTTCTGTGTTAAAAATCCTGTATTTTCTGAAGTTAAGTCAGAAGGAGGGTAAGAGAGAGGTTTGGCTCAGAGACCAAGTGTGAGCAGACTAGTTAGGCTTGGAGATCTGAGCTCAGCCTGGGGAATGTGGACTTGCTCAGCTCCCTGTGGGTGGATTCTAACAAGCAAGGCCATAGCGGGGGCTGATTTTTGGTCTGAAATGCCCCCAAAGCAGCTGAAGGCCATGGTCGGAGACCACGCCCACCTATTGACTTCCAGTGTGGGGACTGTGGTCCCGGAGTAGATTGTGTGGCTACCCAGGTTCCTGCTTGCAGGACCAGTCACCCTCCAGCCCACAATGGGAGGTTAGAAGCTGCAGGAATCAGCAAATGGAAGTTGTGTTGACGGTAGACACTATAGACATGCTTACCCTTGTCATTCCTCGAGGCAGAGCACCTGCATGAGGGGCGACTAGGGAGGAATCCTTAGAGTGACATACTGGTCAGTGGGCGTGGCCGGGCATGGAGCATGAGAGGGAAGAGATGCCGCCGAGCAAATCTCAGCCATGAAGTTCATTTCCTTCTTTCCTTGTTACTTAGGGTAAAAACTATTGAAATGAGCGTGCCTTAAATTAAGGGATACTTTCTCCAAATCAACAGAAAAGTGATAAATAATAATAACACTTTTGTCATTTATTTATAAAATACCAGTTAAGCCTTGTAATGAGACAATATCCACTGTTTGGATCATTAGCCTTTTCAAGCAGCCACATTCCTTCCCCATCCACACACCGAAGATAGGAAATTTCTAAAGTGAAAAGTAGGTTTTGGAATTCAGCAATACAAGAAATTATACATAAAAATATATTTTCACGTTTAACAATATTTCTCCAACAAATGACATACTCAAAGGAGAATTTTCTATTTGTAGAATTTTAAAGATATTGTCTCCCTTTTATGCACACATATATGCATATTTGTATCTAATATTTAGCTTTATTTACACTCTTCCTTCAGGTTTACTATTTTTCTATAATTGGCACAAAATAAGAAAACTTTAGGTTTTAATTTATGTTAAAGGACTTTGCATAATTTGGCAATTTTTTAAAAATTTGCATCATAGACGTTTGATATTTTCTGAAAAGGAAAAGGGAAAGGAAAAAAATGAATACTAAATCCACTGATTCCCTCCCTCTCCTTTCTTCTGAAAGGCTGTAAAAAACTGGACAGGTTATGAGGAACTGAGAGAGCCCAAGATCCAGAAAAAAAATTTTAAATTATAATTTATTTGTTACTATGGGTTTGTCTTAAGAGTAACTTAAAGAATAAAAGCTTCTAGGAGATGCAGGAAGAGAAAGCAATGCTGTGACCAAGGTTGTAAAATTTGATGTAGCAAGGTAGGCACAGGAATTCTGGCTTTGAGTCAGTTATAAATAGGGCTTTTCCCCCTCTCTGGTTGGTCTTTAAGGGTATCATGTAGCTTAGGTACTGTGATTTCAGAGTAAACTGAGAATTCCCCAAATGATGTTCTATACACTTCTCCACTTTAAGCAAGTTATGGACAACTGCAAGCCGATGCATCAATTTCAATATATCAGTTATATTAAATCACCTCTTTTAATTATGGTGAGTATAAAACATGCATCTGTCCTTTTAAGTTGACTTTTCTTTGACCTAATTTAAATCACTGAGAAGGTAGACTAGGCAATCACTAAAGCCTTTGTTAAATTTGGTAGCAAACAGAAAGGGTAACATTTAGAATGGGGATTTTCATTCATAAAACCAAGATAAAATTTATATCTTGAAAATGGGAAACTTCTATAAATTCTTTGTAAACACTTATTGGGCATATGCAAGTTTATCCAAGTATCATCCTGAAAGCCACCAGCATGGCTGGGTATACTCAATCTTCCCTGTGAGATGTTCCCATCTGTTCACCTGTTATCAATGGCTTAAGTTTCCTCCTTTTAATTGTGTTTTAATAGAAATAAAATTTATGACCATTAACTGTGCATTTTTGTTACCCTATCATAAAAAATTAATTTCCTGTATACTATACATAGTATAAAAAATGAAATAAAGGGTCATCAAGGTTGTGATGTTTTGTTCCTCCATTGATTTAGTAGGCTAGTCCTAGTGGCTTTTAGGAGCTGTATAAAAGAAACTCATAGGCCCAGAAACTCTTAGTTTTTTCTTAAGCTCAGATCACTGTTAGTCACTAATATTAATATATGTTGAAAATTTCAATGGATTTCCACATTTCAGTTATCTGGTCAATATATGCTTATAATTCATTTTGCTTCCTCTCCTGTCCATGGTGAGGTTCTTCAGGGATGCTTTGAGATACATCATGGAAGAATCCCTTGGAGGTGTTGATAATGTAATAAGCAACCTTGGAATGCTGTTCTCTTCACCTCATTATCATACCCAAATCATTTTTGGTAGCCATTAGTAACCCAAACATTTATTTTCAGTATTTGTTCATTGAGAGTTCCCCCCAAAAACTGGCTTTTCCAGGTGGGTACACAATTTTCCATTGTCTTGTTGCAAATCTCTAATTTGTCTGTTTTCTTCCTGCATGGCCATAACTATTGTGGATCCTAGTCAATGTCTCGTGACTCTATTAAATTCCTGGATTTTAAAAAACCCATACTGCTTCAATACCTTTACTCACTCGGTGAGAGCCCCTTTTCATATTCTTATTTTCCATCTGTATATCTTCTTGGTGTGGTGTCCAGGTCTTTTGCTCATTTTAAAATCAGCATGTTCATTTTATTAGTGTCGAGTTTTAAGGGTTCTTTGTATATTTTGGGTAAGAATCTTTTATCAAATATGTCTTTTGCAAATATTTTCTCCCAGCATGTGGGAGATTTGACTATTTAGATTCAACACCAAAGGCATAATTCATGAAAGAAAGAATTGATAAGGTAGACTTCATTAAAATTAAAATTTTCTGCTCTGTGAAGGATACTGTCAAGAGAATAAAACACAAGCCACAGACAGAGGGTATGTGAGAAACATCTGTACCTGTCACTCAATTTTGCTGTAAACCTAAAACTGCTCTAAAAAAATAAAGTCTTTAAAGGAAAAATAAAGTCTATTAACTTTTAAAAAAAATCATGACCATATCCAAGGTCATCTGGGTTTTCTTCTATTTTCTCTCCTAGGAGTTTTACAGTTTTGTGGTTTACATTTAGGTTTAGGAACCATTTTGAATTAATTTTTGTGAGGGTTGTTAGGTCTGTGTCTAGATTCTTTTTTTTTTTTTTTGCATGTGGATGTCCAGTTTTTCCAGCACCATTCGTTGAAAAGACTATATTTTCTCTATTATTTTACCTTTACTCCTTTGTCAAAGATCAGTTGACTATTTTTATGTGGCTCCATTTCTGGACTCTCTATTCTATTTCATTGATTTGTCTATCCTTCACTAATACCACGCTGTCTCGATTGCTGTAGCTTTATAGTAAGTGTTGAAGTTAGACAGTGCCAGTTCTCTGACCTCGTTCTTCTCCTTCAATATTATATTGGCTATTCTGGGTCTTTTTCTTCTCCATATAAACTTTGCAATCGGTTTTTCAATGTCCACAAAATAACTTGCTTGGATTTTGATTAGGAAAGCGTTGAGTCAATAGGTCAAGTTAGGAAGAACCGACATCTTGACAGTATTGAGTCTTCCTTTCCATGAACGTTTATTTATTTCTTCTTTGATCTTTTTTTAATCAATATTTTGTAATTTTTGTCATATAGATCTTGTACATATTTTTGCTAGATTTGTACCTATTTAATTTTCCTTGGTGCTAATATACATGGTCACATGTTTGTTTTAGTATATAAAAATACAACTGATTTTTTGTATGTTGGTCTTGTATCCCTCTACCTTGCTGAACTCAGTCATTAGCTCTAGGCGTTTTTTCTTTTAGTAAATTCTTTGGCACTTTCTAATGTAGGCAACCATGTCATCTACAAATATTTCTGCCTTTGCAATCTGTATGCCTTTTCTTTCTTTCTTTTTCTTTATTTCTCTCTCTTTCTTTCTTTCTTTCTTTCTTTCTTTCCTTTCTCTTCTCTTTCCTTCTTTCCTTCTCTCTCTGTTTATCTCTCTCTTTCTCTCTCCTTATTGCAATGTGTACAACTTCCAGTACTATGTTGAATAAGAGTGGGGAGAATGGACATTTGCCTTGTTCCTGATTTTGTAGGGAAAGTATTTAATCTTTCATCAGTAAGTATAATGTTAGCTGTAGGTTTTTTTCAGATGCTCTATATCAAGTAGAGGAAATTCCCCCTCTATTTCTAATTTGCTGAATGTTTTCATCATGAATAAATGTTGGATTTTGTGAAATTCTTTTTCTGCATCAATTGATATGATCATGCAATTTTTCTTTTTTAACCTGTTGATGTGATAGATTACAATAATTGATTTTCAGATGTTGAAACAGCCTTGTATGCCTGGAATAATTCTGACTTAGTCATAGTGTGTAACTTTACACATTGTTAGATTCTATTTGCTAATATGTTGTTGAGGATTTTTGCATATAAGTTCATGAAAGACATTGGTGTGTAGTTTTATTTTTTTGTATAGTCTTTATGTGGTTTTACTATCAAGGTAATGGCCTCATAAAATGAGTTGGGAAGTGTTTCCTCCTCTTCTGTTTTCTTGAAAAGATGATATAAAATAGGTATTAATTCTTTTTTAAAGATATTGTATAAAATTGATGTTTGCTAAAATTCTCCAGTGAGTCTGGGTGTCTCAAACATCTGAGCCTTCCTCCCTCCTTCCTCATACTCAGATGATGGTCCTGCTTCCTCTTCCATCTGGTCTGAATCCCTCAAGCTGCCTACTGAGGCAATTGGGACTTGAAGCCTCTACCAACAAGGACTGATGGGCTTGAGGAAGAGACTCCACACGCCTGCTTGGCTTTGGGGGCAAAAGGCAGAACTGGGCAGGGCTCAGCTTTCCCACTGACCTGGAGATACTTCCAGTGGCCACTTCTGGCCAACGTTTCATGAGCACTCAAACTTCTGCAAAATTTTAGCAATGGTTATTTCTGGGTGGCAGCACTGTATGTTCTTGCATTATAATTTCCTGTTTTCCAACTTTTTTTTTTTCTCCATTGAGCAGGTAGCATTTTGGGAGTGGTAATAAATTTAAAAGACAGATCCTCTATTTCCAGAGGGGGGCTGGGGGCTGTGATGGGTGCTGTGCCCAGCCTTGTGGACATGGGTGTGACTCCTTGACCTGAACAAAGGGCTATGGGATGGCCACTGGGAGATTATGTCAGCAAATGGCTATCCCAGTCTTGTCTTCTAAATTCTGCCTGTTCTGGGGTGGGACAGAGAAAACCCTCCCAAAAGAAATTCTGTGGGAACAGGTGGTGAAAGCACACTAGACAGGTGGAGGGGAGTCCCCACTACAGGAACACCTGAGGCCTCGCTCACCTGTAAGTCCCAGCAGCAGGGACAGCAGTACGGAAGGCAGAGGCGGGTAGGGTGGAGAGGCAGGGATGGGCATCGCGGGGGGCCCTTGAGCCTCCTCTCTCTGGATGCCTGTCCTGGAGAGGCGCTGGACTCCGCTCTGAACAGAGAGGGCAGCTCCTGTTTCCATGATGTCAGAGGACAGGGATTGTGATGAGAGGAAAGGCCAGGGGACTGGGACAATTTTTCCTTTGTGATTATAAAATTGGATAGAAAAGGCTGCTGCTAGCTGAGAAGATGCTGCTGGAAATACCCCGTGTGGCTGGGGCTGGGGCTTGACACCCGCAGGCTTGTGCTCCTCCCTGAGCCTCAGCCTATCTCAGAAGTTCTCTCTGACCTCGCAGCCCTTGTCTGTCCAGGAGCCTCAGAGACACAGGCTGAGCCAGAAGCTTCTGGAACCTTGTGATGGCCAGGCATGGGTCCAGCCCCTGCATGAGTTCAACATCTGGGCCTCACTGAGCTGCACAGCTGCAGGAGAAAAGAGATCTCTAAAGCTTTGCTTTCTTGATGATAGAGTTGGACTTTACAAGGGCCCCTTCCCTCCACTCCAGAGGTGCCGGAGGTGAATAATGAGCCCTGTCTGCTGTGGGCTCCTGGCTTTTCTGTGGGTCCCTCCATGCAATACTAGGAGATGCTTCTTTTCTCCTTCCTGGAGAAGAATCAAGTGTGGCTGAGAAAGATATTAGAGTTTTGGAGGTGGTGATGATCTGTGCTTTAGAGGATGGAGGGTTCTTCAGGGAAGGTGGAGCCATGGAGAACTCTCTCCAGGAAAGACAGGAACATGCCTAGAAACACCTGGGATGGAGAGGGCTGCTTCTCCTGTCTGGGCTGGGTCTGGGGCCGGCTCTGGAGGGAGTGGAGGGACAGAGGAAATGCTCCCAGAAAGAGGGTAGGACAAACATGTTGGCCTCCTTCTCTCTCAGCTCTAGAATGGGGTGTCCTCTCCTCAGGCACAAAGGCTGTGTCCAGGGACTCTCAGCCCACACTTGGTTGGTGACCATTTAATGTCGGAGCATCCACAGTCAGGAACTGGCCTCTAGGGCTGTTTCCCCATTGCCTTCTTATGACCCCTGCCTCTTCCTCAGGGTCTGGCTAGACATCAGGGCCAGGAGAGGTGTTAGAACAGAACACAGAGAAATCCTGAACATCTTCTGTGAGATGACAAGATGCCCTTTCCTTTGTGATGTCACCATCCTATTCTTCTGTTCTGGAATGATGAATCTCATGCAGGGAGGTCCATCCATGGCCCTGCTGAGAAGTAGATAGGAACATTCCCCCAGCCTCCATCATCCCACCCTTCCCCCCACCTCTAGGAACCTTCTCACCTTCCATTAGACTCTAAGCTAAGGGTGTATACTAACGGGTTCCAAGAGCACCAGCTTTGGAACCAGTTGCAATTGAGGTTCAAATCCTGAATCCACCTCATAGTAGCTCAGTAATCTTGAGCCCATGATGCAGACCCACATATCTTGCACCCTTTTTGACATCTTCATTTGCATACCTCAGATATTCAAATCTGAGCTCAAGATCTGCACTCATAGACCCTGTCTTCACCCACTCCATGCCTGTTTGGTATTTGGCACCATCACCCACCCAGTTAGTCAAACCAGGAAGGGACCTACTTCCTACACTCTCTCTCATCCCTTCCCTTTGCTCCCCTACCAGACCCTATTCAACTTATCTCCTAAATCCCTTTTGAATCAGTCACTTTCTCCATCTCCATCATCTTCTCTTGCCTGAATGAAAACCACTGCCTCCTAACTAGGATATTCCATTTTCATTTGTCCCCCATAATCTCTTTCTCCTATTTCAGCCAGAGTGGTCTTTTTATAATACTGATCTGATTACACCCCTCTCTTGCATAATACATGCTTTTGTGGATTCTCTTTGCTCTTGAGGTAATATTAATATAAGCAATCCATCCTTCCAAGACTGACTTGCTCCCTTAGAGGTAAAGGTATTCCCACCTTTCTGACACCTAGCACAGCCTCTTTGTCCCCGGTTGGGTTCCCTGGGAGACAGACTCTGAGCTGAAGATGAACAAGCAGGTCGTTTTTCAGGGCTACTTATAGGATGCTTTTTGGGGAAGTAGGGCTGGGTAGAAGGAGAAGTTGAACTGCAGGGAAGTCCCAGTGAAGACCTCAGCTGACTTCACATGGAGCTCTGGGACTAGGATGTGCCTACAGAGTTGTTCTGAGCTAGGATGAGAGAGCTGGGCTTTTGTACTACCAGGTTGATGAGTTGTTGGATGTGGCCTGTTCCCAGGCATGACCCAAGCAAGGCGGCTTTCTTCAGCTGAGGCAATCACAAAGAAGGTTGAGAGTTGAGGCCCGTCTTCTGCAGCCTGGTGCATCATCTCATCCACCACACTCCCCTTAGGAATGTCTTCTTCCCATGAACCACTGGGCTCAGGACACATATTCACTCCCCCCTGGTCAGTCCTCCACACAAGCCCACCTCACCTGCGTACCCCACAGTCCTCTGACCCCACTTGGTCTCATCTGGGCTTCACTAACTGGAAAAGTTTAGGGCGAGTGTCATGGGGGACTGAGAAGCAGCTTCCTCAGGGATCTCTGAGTGCCCTGGTCTGGAGTGAGTTCTGGCTGGGGACAGAGGAAAGGACACCTCCGGCTTGTGAAGTGAGATCAAACTCAGAAATATTAACAAAGTCTCCCCGCCATGTATTTCCTTGAATTGTTCCCCAAGGGGTACAAGAGGCAGAGAAAACTAGCTGGGGAAAAGTGGTCAAAATTATTTTAATAGACTTAATGTTTTAGGAAAGTTTTAGATTTATAGAAGAATTGAAAAGATAATATAGAGTTCCCATATATCCCTACACAGATGCCCCTAGTATTAACGTCTTAACAATAGTATGATACTTTTGTCACAATTAATGAGCCAATATTGATACATCATGATTACTCAAAGTTCATAGTTTTTTAAGATTTCTTTTGTTTTTACTTAATGTCTTTTTTCTGTTCCTGGTCCCACCCAGGATACCATGTGACATTTACTTGTCATTTCTCCTTAGGCTGTTCTTGCTGTGACAATTTCTTAACCTTTCCTTGATTTTGGTGACCTTGAGGGGTTTGAGGAGCACTGGGCAGGATATTGCAGGATGCCTCTCTATTGGGATTTGTTTGATACTTTTCTTATGATTAGTTGGGTGGGGTGTGAGTTTTGGGGAGTAAGGTAACAGAGGAAGAGTGTCATTTTCATCATATCCTATCAAGGATACATGCTATTGATATGGTTTATGGTTATTGATGTTTATTTATAACTGTTGATGAATACTTGATCACCGGACTGATGTAGCATTTGTCAGATTTCTCCACTACAAAGTTATTTTTTCCTTTTCTTTCTGTACTGCACTCTTTGGGAGGAAATCACTATGTACAGCCCACACTTGAGGAAGGAGAGGTATGTTCCACCTCCTTTAGGGTTGTGAACTAAAATAAAATTTTAAGGCTCACTCCCCTCCCACCGGCTGACTAAATGGACCCCCTCGTGGCCAAAGGAATATCCTAAAATTAAATTGCCTGCCAGGAGGAAGGAGGTCAGACATGCCTTATCATGCCCCCCTCCCTTGTTGGGGACAGCCTTTGTAACCCATTAACAGGCCTAAGGGTATGCAAGACAAACCTGAAGGTCCTCAATTTACACAACAAATCTTTGTCTGGTGGCTTATCTCTGATAACAGCTCCTTATGTTGAAACATTCCAAGCCTTTAGAGACAAAGCTTCATGTCTTTAACCAGTTACAAGCCAAAGATTCTTTAAACCCACCTATAACCTGTAAGCCCTCCCCCTTCAAGATAGCCCACCTTTTCAGGCCAAATCAATGTATGCCTCCCACGTATTGACTGATGACTTTACCTGTAACCCCTATTTCCCTGAAATGTATAAAACCAAACTGTAACCCAGCCACATTGAGTCCACTTGCTCAAGGCTTCTTGGGAGTGGCTCCAGGTCGTGGTCCTCAAATTTGGCTCACAATAAATCTCTTTAAACTTATTTTACAGAGATTGGCTTTTTTTCCATTGACAGGGTGGAGTCTATACATGAATTATCTGGGACTCTACACAGGAGATTTTTCTCTTCTCCACCATTTATTAACTTATTCAATCATTTATTTATGTCATTGTGGATTCACAGATATTTATTTTATATTTTGAGCTATAACCCAATACTATTTTATTATTTTTTTTGCTGAAATTATTCCAGCTTTGGCCACAGGGAGCTCTTTCTCTTGGTTTCTGTGCCCCTTTGACAAACTCCAATCAATGTGGGTTTTGGTTTTGGGATTTGGGAGGATTTTTTTTTTTAGCACTTTCTTATTTTCTGGAGGATGTTGAATTTTTGATGAGATCTTTTAAACAGAAAGAAGAGAGAGTAATCTTTAAAGAAAGAGCTGGGGAATATAACACACAAGTCAGGTGATTGAATGAAAAAAGTTTATTTTGAAATCCAACATCTAGTAGAGACCAATGGCCTCAATGATGTCTTCATTCATTTATTAAAACATTTGATGGCCTATTATTTGGCAACCACTGGTTTGAAAACTGAGGATACATATAGTCCCTTCCCTGTTAGAACTGGCATTCTATGAGGAAGACAGACAGACAAATGCAGGCAGTTCTCACGTTGGTGCTGAGATGCATGAATTTCAGTTAACGCACTTTAGGTAAATAACACCAGTCCCCTAACACAAGGTTCAAATTTTAGTTACCAAAGTGAATTTCCTGTGAGCAATTTGCATGAAGTACAAGCTTCAGTGCTGGCTCCTCTGTCCACAAATCACTATGTGAATAACGAAAGCTCATCACCATCAGTGATCAAGCATGTCACTTCTTCCAAAGTCTGTTGGGGTTGGACCCTGCGAATCTCTTACTGACACAGCAAAACCTGAAGTTGCATTGCCTCTGTGTCTCCCAGCGGTGAGCCCACTGACATTTTACGGAAATGAATAACTGCAACAGGGATTTGGTAGACAAGATGAAAGTGCAGGGAAGAAATGAGAAGTGATAATGCTGGAAGTGAAGTTGAAATTGAATGCAAGCTATAGATGTATTGGCAAGGGACTCTGATACTGTTCAAGGGACTTTAGATAGGCAGCCAGAGGGACTTTGTGAGGCCAACTTACCATAAATGGGAAAGCAGTGGTGACAAGGAAGGGTGGAGATGTCCCAGAGGAAGTGACACCAGCAAAAATTTTCACATAAAAGGAATGTTTGGAGAGATTTCACAACCTTGCAAGTGCAAAGGATGAGATGCTGAAAGATAACCCAAACAGAGAGGAGGATGGGAATTCACCAAGGTAGAAAGATGCTTGTTCCATATTATAAATTACATAAGAATGAAGACTGAACTCTGACCTTTTCTGACCACAACATCTTATTAAAATTGGTCTTTTTGATTGAGTACAATGTGGCTTATTTTCCAACCTGGCTCTGGTATGGCATCGCAGGACAGACAGCAGACCCCCTTACCTTAACCTGGGCATTCCTTCCTACTGACTCCAGATTTTTAGACAAAGCTTTCCTCTCTCAACCAATTGCCAATTAAAGAACCTCTAAATCCACCTGTGACTCGTAAGCCCCCACTTCAAGATATCCTGCCTTTTCAGGCCAAATCAATATATGCCTTCCATGTATTGATTTATGTCTTTGCCTATAACTCCTGTCTGCCTGGAATGTATGAAATCAAACTGTAATCTGACTGCCTTGGGACCACTTACTCCAGGCTTCTTAGGTTTGTGTATCCCCACGTTGCAGTCATTCATAATGGCTCAGAATAAATCTCTTTAAATATTTTGGCAGAATTTGTTTTTTCTGTCGTCAGGAAGGCAAGCACTGTTCTAACTACTCTTGATAGGTTTTTATAAAGAAATAAAACACTTTAACTCTCAATGTTTCCAATGTTTCAAATTATGGTGTACTAAATATTCATTTTGTTTTATTTTTCATTGCCCTGTACATTTGTAACTGACAGTATGAGAGTCTCTAATACTTTGATAAAACATTATAAAGGTCACCAGAACAATCATTATTTTTCTCATTGAGATGGAGATTGCTTTCAAGGGTTTCAGTTTGCATAGTCTTTTTTGTTTTTTAGAGATGGGGTTTCGCCATGATGCCCAGGCTGGGCTTGAACTAACTGCTGGCGGATCAAGCGATCCTCCGGCCTCAGCCTCCTGAGTAGCTGGGACTATCGGCATGAGCCACCGTGCCCAGCTCTGTAGTCCTTTTTACAATCCTGCCCTGCCATGCAAAGCAAGGACAGCCTGTATTCAGTATAGTACAAATGGCAATAAATGCTAAGAAAAAAATCAGGTGAAGAGGAATTGGTGTGTCAGGGAGAAAGAAGGGAATTAATATTTCATATAAGGTGGTATGTGAAAAAAGCCTTTAATAAAGTGACATTGAGCAGAGACTTGGAAGAAGGGAGGGAGGGAGCCACGCAGCTATGTTGGGGAGTAGCAGAGGAGTGATAATTTGACTTACTTTTTCAAAGAATTGCTGTGGTTGAAACAGGGAGGCCGGTTAGAGGCTACAGCAATGGTGTAGGTCACCAGGAAGAGGTGACGTTGGCGGGGATGGGGCGGGGGGCTGGGATAAGAAGTGTGCAGGTTATGGATGTAACAGAGGGGTGCTGGAGCAGGCTTGGGCTGTTGTAAATTGTCAGTTTTGCAATCTGGTTGTTAAACTGTTGGTAACTTGAAATTGACCACATTGGGATCATTTACACTGCAGAAATTGAGAAGCACCACAAATCAGGCTTTTTTCCTCTGCTTTCAAAGTCAATTGTTAAACATTTACCATTTCACCAGGGGACATATGCATTTTGAAGGCAGAATGGAATATGGGGTGTTAAGAACAGAGAAATCAAAAGGGACTCCAAGGTTTTTCAGACTGTCACAGCATTTCCACCATGAGTGACAGGGCTGGAAGGACGCAGGGAGATGGATGAGCTGGGACCGACTCCTGGGTAGCCCCTCTCATGGCTCCTCCTGTTCCCTGCACAGAGAGAGGAGGGAAAACTTCTTCCTTTCTGGGTTTGAGGAGTAGGACATTTAGACAAAGAGGAAGGAGAACAATTTTTTCTTCTTGAACCGGGATGGGGGTTCATTTGTATTCAGGAGACACTGGAGAAGTTCAGCACGGCTGGGGAGCTGGGCTAGGCTGGGATCCAGACAGGCTGGACGGGAGTGTGGGGTTCACGGCCAGTCCTGAGGCGGTGGGTGAGAGAGGTCCTGAGGCTCTAAGGTTTGCCTTGTTTCTCGCATTCTGGGGAGGTGTCCCGAGTCAGCCCTTCTGCCCGATCCCATGGCCCCTGTTCAGGACCATGAAAGGAGACCTGGCCTTGGGGACATCAGGGACTGACAATGCAGATACAGGAGGCTGAGGACAGGTAGAGGTCCTGGGAGGGGAGGCATTTGGAGCCAAGTCTGTGGCAGGTTCTCTCCGGCTCCTTCTCTCTGGCCGAGCCCTGCAAGGAAGGAAGGAGGCAGCAGAGACGGAGAGTCCCACGTGGCAGGGGAGGAAGGAAGGCGCTGAGGGAAACATGTCCATGTTTAATCGTCTGCTCGTCATTCCTGAGAGCCTGTTATGTCCCTGGTGCTGGACCCCTCCTGGGATGCCTGTCACGGGTGGATGTGTGGCCCTGAGATGGGGCTCTGCTGGGTCAGCCCCACTCCCCGAGTCCTGACTCCCCTTCCTGAGTCCCTTCTGCTCAGGCACAGGGAGGGTGAGAGCGGGAATAGCCCTCAGAGCTGCCCATCTGGGGCTTCTCAACGATACTCTACAATGGGGACACCTTTGGCCCCACGGACCCTGGTGTTCAAGTAACCTAGAGATGGCCTGCAGGGGAGGCAGCCACTCGGCTGCCCTCATCCAGCCCCCTCTGCCCACGTCCTCCATGGGACCCTAGGGTGCTGTAGATGCCCTCTGAGCACCCTAGATGTAGCCTGTCCTCCGCAGCACCCACATACTTCCTGGTAGTTGGAAGCCTCTTACAGGGTTTCATGAGGCTCCTGCGGGCACCGAGGGAGTGTGTTGTCATCTCTGAAGTCCACTGACCTAACGCTGCGTGGCATGTGGACTGGTGCCTGCCAGCCTTGCCCACTGGGGCAGCCCTGGGCTTGCCCTCCCCTCTCCGCCCATGCACACTTACGGTCAGGCCCTCTGCTTCCTGTGGACATAGACGGCAGTGACACCAACCACCAGCAGCACCTTGGGGCCCAAGAGGAAAGCCACGAGGAGGGGCGCAGGAGAAGATGGTGCCGAGCCTGGAAATCAGGGCACAGGAGGAGCCATGAGAGGGGCTTCCCAGGAGTCGATCCCAGGGGCCTCCACTTACCCAGTCTGAGGCCACCTGGGCCCATTTATGCTCTGAACTTTTGAACCTGCATGCTGTCCTACTGCAGCCCAAGGAAGAAGCCAGGGTGGAGAGGCTCCACATTCTCACTCAGCCCGTCCCAGCCTGCCAGGTCATCCTCCTGGAGGGAAGGGGTGGGGAGGATGTGTACTCAGGGATGCATGAGCATGGACTTCACAACCCTGGGGGCAGGGATGATCACCTCCTCCTGGTGGGAATCTGAGGCCCAGAGAGGGTAGGGAGGGTCACAAGATCAGTGGGCTCCAAACCTAGGGAAGCCCATCACTGGTGTGCCTTAGGATGATCCCTAAGACCAGGTCGTTTGGCACAAGACAGGTGCAACCCCCTAGGATCATAAGAATGACGATGAAAGGGCGTTCAGGGAGTGGGGACAGCTTCACAGGGGAGGGGAGGTCTGCACGGATATCCTGCTTAGCCCCAGGGGTGGGGGAAGGATGGCCTCATGTTCTCAGGAGCTGGGGGATCCCTCGAGGGGCCTGACCCAGTGAAACCTGCTGGCTGGAAAACACCCCGGTGAGTCAAGGGAATGGGTCTCAAAGTCAGGAGGGCCCCCAGCACCGTCTGGTCCCCCTCACCCACTGCACGTGTCTCTGCAGTCGTCCTGTTGGACACAGCTCTGGGGAAACACATGTTTGGATTCTTTGCATTTTCACAATGAGCAGTTTTTGTTGTTACAATTAAACAAAGATATTAAAATATGTTTTTTATAAATAAAATAGCTCTGGTGGGTCCTTAAGGGAGGAGTGGAGACTTGAGCACCTGTGGCTGCTGCAGTGATGACGCTGGCAGTTCTCAGCTGAGGGGCTTTTTGGGACTTTCTCCTCCTTGACAAGGACTGCACTACCCAAGTGCATTCCTGCTAGGGGGCGAACCCATCAAAGACTGGCCGAATTGGGAGTAGAAGGCCCAGCCCCTCCTCTCAATTTAAAACAACTCTAAAGGAAGCAGCTGAGTTTTTGTCATGCCTGGGTGGCCCAGCATCTTCCTCCTCCGGTCCTGTCTCATCACACCCTCAGACATGCTGACCCCGACGGCACTCTAAGGTGCTTCTGGTTTCCTGTATCCATCTCAGGGTCTGCCTCCCAGGGAAATGGATCTCGGGGAGCAGTCTGGGGAGCAGACTTTAAAATGCAAGTTTGCAACCTGCTCCCTCATCTGATGGCTGGCAATGAGGCCCCAGGGCTGCTGGGGAGTGGAGCCCAGGCAGGCCTGGCACTGTGGTGGCTGCTGGTGCAGGTGATAGAACTCTTACTGGCAGAGAACTGGGATGATGTAACCACAGGAAGGGAATCCCTTGGCATCAGGCATTTGAAAACGAATGGTTGTTCGTTTTATAACATGGTAGTCATAAGGACTACGGAATTGGATGGCTGTCATTGGCACCAATACTTTGGAGAGAGACAATGAGGAGTCGAATGACTGATGTGGAGTTCAGGTTCAGTGTGAAAGCCAGAGGACTTCTTGGTGGCACTGTAAGATCTTATCTCTTGGGGCCAGAGGGCAGAGAGAATAGAAGATTGGGTCCCGCACATCATTATAAGGGGAGAAGTGCAGGAAAGCATGTTGGATTCTGAACTTGTGGGCTGCTATGCCAGGGTGGGGCCCTGATGGGGAAGCTGTAGGACCCTGAGATGCAGGAGGAGGTATTTGGGTTAAAGCACTGAAAGATCTTCAGTCAACTTCTGGGTTGCTGAGGGCAATGGCAGCAGCAGAGCTCCTTATCTCTAAAAGTGTCCTCCCCAAACAAGAAGAAAAAAGAGGAAAAGTCTATAAAAAGCAGGTATTTGGTATTACTTGCAGAGAGAATGCCAAACAGCAAAATAACTGTGAGTCAAAAGGGAACAATCTGCAAAGCCTGGTGCACGATCTCTCACGAGGCCACCACCCTGTCATCGCCCAGCCACAAGAAACAGTGCAGGGAACACAGAGGGCAGCTAGCCAGGGTCCTAACTAGGGGATATTTAGAAACACCACCAGCAATATCAAATCCACCCTAAAGCTGAGAAGCCAAAGAGGGAGATAGGAGAGTCAGGCAAATAAGGAGATGGGAGGATAGAGCAGAGGTCAGTGTGATGTGGGGCTATTCACCAAGAAATGCCAGAAGCCTCTGGATGCTCGAAAAGGCAAGGATGTGGATTGTCACCTAAACGCTCCAGGAGAAGTGCAGCCCTGCTTGGCCCCTCTTTGGCTTCTAAGGACCCTTGTGATTACATCGGACACCCCCGGATAATCCAGGATAACCTCCCATCACACCTTCACTGTCCCATTCGCCATGTAAGGTAACATAGTCACAGGTTTCAGGGCTTTTGTGCCAACCCTTTTAAGTCAGGTGCACTTCAAAATCCCTTGCTAGGATCTGTGCTTCGATCTGTCTTCTGACATCCCTAACTACAAGGTAATAAATCTGTACTGTTTTAAGCTACGAAATTGTTGGTAATTTGTTACAGCATCGATAGAAATGCAATATAAGGAGGCAGGAATATTATAAAAGGACCGGCAGGACTTAAAGTGCATAACTTTTGGGGGGAAAACAACAGGAAGGAAGAAGTTCTCTTTGGCCACGCAGTGGTAGGAGAAGAGTAAAAAAGTGGGGGACGGAGGGAAAGTTTGGCCCTAAAAGACAAAAGAGAGTCAAAGAATTAGAGGATCCAAAACTTTCCTCCATGCTCCAAACAAGCTAACAAACACAAAGCTCCATGAACACACCTGGATTATGCTCTACGGACTAAGAGAGGCCTATTAAGCTGGAAATACTATAAAATACCCTAATCCCAGGATAAAACAGGGGCTATCACTACAGAATCTGCAGACACCAAAAGGATGAGAACGGGATATTATGAACAGCCCTACACACAGAAGTTTGACAACTTAGATAAAATGGACCAAAAATTCTTCAAAAGGCACAACCTACTACAATTCACCCAATATAAAATGAGTCAAATTCACAATTTCAAATGCCCCCCAAATTCTCAAGGCTTAGATGTTTCACAGGAAAATTCTATCAAGCATTTAAGGATGAATTAAAACCAATTCATCCTTAAATAAACAGAAAAACAGTGGTAAAAGAAATCTGGGTGTTGGGCAGGGAGGAGGGGGGAGGAGGGGATGGGTGTGTTCACACCTAATGGATGCGGTGCGCATCGTCTGGGGGATGGACACAGTTGAAGCTCTGATTTGGGTGGGGCAAGGGCAATATATGTAACCTAAACATTTGTACCCCTGCAATATGCTGAAATAAAAAAATATACATAAAAAAAGAAATTTGGGGAAATTTGAATATATATACTATTTTAGATAATGAGGTAATTATTTTAATAATTTTAAAGATTTAAAAAGTTAAAATTTTATTCACTAGATAATAATATTGGTTTTGTAAAAAAAAAATTGCCTAATCATATAACCACCCAATTATGGAGTCTATCTGCACCCACACATGTATACGTGACTAAGTTATCAGTGGACATGACTTTGCACCTTCCACACACCTCTTAGTATAAGGGAAATTGCCCTCCACTTCCTATCTTTACTCTTCCAGTAGGCAGGGACATGGACCAAAGGTGACCCAGCATTGACTCAGCAGAGGAGGCCAACAATATAGGGCAAATTGGAAGGGGACTGGGCCTTTGAAAAGCCTTCTAAAGTAGAATCCCTTCCTAGTGTTACATGAGGAGGAAATAAGACATATTTTTGTCATTGAATGGAGGTCTCCAGCCAACTTCAGGACCTTGGAACAATGCCTGGCTGAAGGGGAACGCTCCTCTTATTAGCACAAATTTGCCTTTTTGGCACGAGGTGGCCCTGTCCTTAGGGACTCAGATTTACCTTGATTAGTTTAGACCAATCACTTGGTCTAATGGCAGGCCTTCAACAATACCCCCCATTGCTCCCCGAGTCCTGCTTTTTCCTGCAAAACTCCAAACTCATTAGGTGGCTGGAGCAGGAAAGGTCATAGATGAACAGACATTTATTTGCATGTGGTAAATGTGCAGGGAGCAGTTGTGACCATTGCTAGTCTGTTATCACAGGTCAGGACACAGAGGAGGCCCGTGCCGTGACAGGTCTTAATCATCTTAACTGAACTGTCTTAAACTCCTAAAACTCTCAGGTGAAGAAGGCAAGAATCAGGACGCCAGGAAAGGGTGATCTCCCTCCCTCCCTTCTTTCCTCTTGTAATATATATTTAAGTCAAAAGATCTACCAAAGTGTGCACCAGACTCTTAGCAGTGGTGACTCTTGGAATGTGGGATTTGGAGAGATGAGATGACTTTAAAATTATGCTCTATTTATATAAATTTATATTTATAGACTTCCAGATTATTTTATAACAAGCATAAATACTACTTTTTACATTAAAAAAAGATAAAATTTAGAAATTTGTAACCTAACCGGGGGTGGCACCTGCGCCCTGCTCCTTCTGGTGGGTGGAGACCACCAGGACGTGGCTTCTGCTGACCGG